>OZ034974.1:32533702-33041202 GCA_964030785.1 Siderastrea siderea
GAAGTTACAATTGCCTCAATGTCTCCATAACTAACTCTCTGAGTGAAAGGGTTAAAACATCTTACGTTTATTTCCGTTAACATTCATACCTAGCATCAATTTGTCAGCCCTTGTTGAGTTCGTTAAGGCTTCAACGGCAATAACGAAGAGTACGTCAGAAAGTGAACACCCTATCTCACATCCTGTTATAATTTAAATTGAAAAAGGTCGTCGCGCGTTTACCGCACAGCTAGTGTTAACATTGTAATATTTGAGGTCTTGAACCACTTCATTTGCCAGTAATCAAACCGAAACCTTTGTAATGTCTTGAGCAAGAAGTAGTCCTATACTGCCAACAATTTGAAATTTGGGCCAAGTGGTAGAAATGACGTCTTAGAAATTACCATCGGTTACTTGCAAAAGGAAGGTGAGATTATAGACAACACAATAGCGACACCTGTTAAGGGAAGTGGGGTCATAGACGATATCGGGGTCTCCGGTCAAGGGAGGTTGGTCATAGAAAACAGTATGGCCATCTGGTTACGCATTTTATGGCGCCATGACGAGGGTGGGGGGGGGGGGGGGAGGGTGTTTCACTGCCAAGTTTTTAACATTTTATGGCGTCTTTTTTAGGGTCCAAGGTAGATTTTTTTAATAATAACAGTAAAAAATAACGAGCGCGTGAAAAAACGAAAGCCAAGTAATTATAAGTGTCACCAATCAGCTTGCAAGCTCGTTGCTTCTTCCCGGCTTTGTTGACCTATTGACCAGTTCTTCGTCTGAAATATATTCCTGCCTATTTCCCCTCTTATTAAAATTTTGTAACCCCAGTAAGGTTTAAATAACAGTAGCCCTAATTTGCATCAGAAAACAACAAACTGATTGATTCTAGGGTTATGGTAAACTGACGCCATGAAAATGAATTTCAGGTATTTCGTGGGATTTCGTCGAATAAATCGGTCTTGGGTTTCATTCATTGTTGGTTTTTGTTCGCTAAATCTTTGAAAATATGCTAAATCAAGGCTGTTTCCTGCCCAATACAAAAATTCGAAGAAAGCTATCAATTTATGTATTATTATAACAGTTGCGTTAGGTAAGCGCGACACAGTCAAAAAATTCACAATATAAAAAAAAAAAACACATAACCCTCCATCGAGTGGCACATCAGACGCCATAGGGAACTTATGGGTTTTGATTGGTACACTGTCAGCATGCGAAATTAAATCCAGGACTCAACAAACTACTCCCTCAGTTTGACCCCTTTCATAGGGTGAGCCTGGGAGAGTTCAGACGACGGGACTACCGGATTTCCGAATGATGACCTGGATGACAGAGGAAAAAAGAAAGTGAAAAACAAAAAAATATGGATTTCGGAAACTGAAAAAAAAAATACACCTTGCGTCAAATTGAAACTTTCTAATATTTTTCTCGAATAAGAAGGAACATTTTACAATATGTAGCAAACAATGGCTGACACCTGGCGAGCATATGCTGGCACTTGGCTGACATTTGGCGAGCATATGCTTAGAAAACGGGCATTTGTGGCATCGAATGGCGTTTTTCCAGTAGACTTTTACAGCATTAAAACTGGGTTAACAGACTAGTATGCCTTTGGACCTCTCAGGCCTTGTAGCCCTAGTATGATTAATTAGTTTCTGTTTTAACGCTTGAATTTTTAGAAGAATCTGGAAGTAAGAGGACCCGCGGCTGGCTGTGGAGAAACCAGCCGCCCCCATTTTTCGCTGGTGACAAGCGTCCTCAGAACCTTCCAACTATCAACCCTGGAACAGAAATTGTGCAGAAAGATCCGCCTCCTGGCAGTCCACCTTACTTTGTGACACTCTATGATCAGGCTAGGAATATCCCGTTCTATTCAGCCTACAAAGTGACTGCCACCAATGCAGCAAATATTGGAACTAACTCCAGACAGAGTGTTCTGCAGAATGATCGAACAGCACTAAATTGGAGAGGCCTACGTATGCACTATTTCTGTTTCTGTTTAATAACTGGTATAGCTATAGTACTAACTTAATAAAGATGCAAGTATTATTATTATTATTATTATTATTATTATTATTATTATTGTTCTTGTTATTATTATTATTATTGTTATTATTATAACAATAATAATTGATTGATTGTAATTTCTTAGCATCTTATTCTTATCTGTCCATTGTATTTTCACTATGACTATCAATAAAGGTATTAATTAATTATTTAAAAAAATTGTTATTATTATTATTATTATCATTATCATTATCATTGTTATTGTCATTATCATTATTATTATATATATCCCATCTTTTATGTAAAGATTATGACTAGTCTGACAAAATTCAGGATCGCTTGCTCAGAACACATAACAATTCATAGGTAGAATATCAACACTTTCACGACATTTTAGCAGACTGTAGGCCTTTTGGTATTAATTACTTCTTATTAACCGAGCGCGAGGGCCGTACTGGGAGAATATTGCCTGAGGTCTTTCTGGTACAGACCGAGCGAACAGAGGTGCGTACAAGAAAGACTGAGGGCGATATTCTCCCGGTACGGTCCCGAGCTAGTGAGAGTAAATAAGAAGTTTATTATATGACTGTGCCTAACACTCTGTTGCTTGAATAGAGAGTCGTGGCGGATTAGAATGAATGAAACAGTTCACCGGAAGGCATTCAAAACTCAGCAGGTTTATTTCACACAAAAAATTATATCGCACAAGAAAAAGTAAAAACTTCAAAGAAACTGTCTCTTTTCATTTGCTTCAAATCAATCGAACTTTCTGAATCAAATGTACTTTCACATTTTCTATCTTTCCGCCTTACCAGCAGGGCATTAACATCGCTCATAATGCCCGTGGGCATTACGGGAAAATCCGGCCCCAAGTATTGGCCAATCACAGCGCATGTTATATATTTAGAAGCTGTAGCCATATAATAATGAATATAACTGGACTTTACTAATGTACCCTCACAGCTGGTGTGGACAACGCCTACCGAGCAATAAACAGAGGACCGTTCAACATAAATAGAGGACACATGAATCCGTTGGCGATAAATACCTTCGACGAAAAGTACATGAAAGCTACATTCACTTTAACTAATGCAGCGCCGCAATTCGGAACTTCTAATAACGTCGACTGGCAGATATTTGAGGGAAAAATAAGATCCTACGCCCAACACATTTGTGGGGCAACTCACCGTGGAACCCTTTATATCCTGACGGGAACCTCTGAATATGGCCTCCGTCCTGATCCCGCTACAGGCACGATGGTCCAAGACCGCCCACCTAGGTACCAGATACGGTTACCCACCGGAATCCCCACCCCTGGGACTCCACTTGTCATCCCTCACGCTTTGTGGACAGCGGGCTGCTGTGTGTGGCAGGAACCAGGAGCGGTATTCGGATATTGGTGGCCAAAAGCAGAAGCAGCGTCCTTTGCGGTCATGACCAATAACCAAGATAACTCAGCAAACCTGCACCAGACACAAATGAGCGTCGCTGAACTTGAGGATCTCCTTACAGCGCCAAACTCACCAACGGTGAACTTATTCCCAGGAAATGCTGCGTGCCGTTCGACAAACGTAAACATATAATCAGGCCACATTCAAAACGATATTCGAATTTATAACTAGGGTTGTTAGAATAGTGCAACAAAGAGGCATGTATTGTAATTTCATGTACTGATTGTCTTGATGGAATTTTCGAGCTATCTAATTGCGGATACTTGGAACTGTGAGCACGAATATAGAAGTAGGAAGAGAAGACGTGAAATGGCACGAATGTGACATTGCGGCAGTAGTCTAATGCAGGGAAACATAGAAGGGGAATGTTCTATGAGTGCTTAACCCTATTCTACCTGGGTGGGGGGGGGGGGGCACATTGTGCCCGCGCTGACTTTAACGAATTACAACTTTAAACGGCTAGACGAACAATCACCAAATCTAGTGACTTTTCTTGAAATTTATCAGAGAAAATTTTCCTGTGTCAAAGACATGTCTACGATGGTTGACGTTTCTATGGCAACCGTCTACTCAGGAGATGTTTTGACTATTTTCTGTCTTTTTCCAGTCTTTTTTTCGTTTTTTCCCCCTCGTTTGCATGTAAGAAGAAGATAATCCTTTACTTTTTGTGCTTCTTTTGATTGAGTGTGTTTCTTAGAAAAAATTCATATATTTTTCGATGTCATCATTGTCAACTGTATGACTGCATGCTTGGGATTCAAGATGGCAGCTCAAATTTCAAAATGGCTGCTTTGTGACGTCATTTTGAAGCCATGATGCGTCATAATCGACACGTCATAAACCTAATCTGTTAAGCTAATGACGTGCTAAAAACGTACCAAGTTTCATCCCAAGAGCGTGATCCATAGGGGGGGGGGGGGGGGGCACTTTGTCCTAGGCTCAGAAACTCAAAAAAAGTCCAGGCAAAATAGGGTTAACTACTGTAACGTGTGCTATGATGATTTAAACGATGGGGCTGGTATAGATGGTTTGAAATTTTTAGCCTGTCAGCGATTGCATCTATAAATCCAGCAATTACTGAACCCTTTAAGTTATGATACTGGTCGCTTTAAATTTCTCATATAGCGCTAGTCGGAAGAAGTTGTTTTGATATGGAGATAATTCATCTGTGGTCATAATTGTCAAAATTCTAATTGATGTTTGGACGCCGATCACCGTATCGGCTAAAGGGTTAAAGGCAATTATTGTTAAGAAGTGCATACAAATAAACTCTGTTAAATGGCAATGAATTTTGTTGGTTTAAATTTTTGGAATGAATCATTCAATCTGGCCAAACATATGAACGCAGTGACCCAAAGGATAACTCATGAATGTCAGTCTAAAACCGAACGTAAATTAAGTCCGAACATTTGGTGTTATGTGCTTCGATTTCCCACACATAACTCTAAAACTGAATGATGCGGGCGAAATCGGTTGGTTCTAATGAAGTAACTCCTCCCCAAGGATGTTTTCTTCTCTGCTCTGTTGTCAAGAATTTCTTCTCAGTAAGTTTGCTCCATATGCGTGACACAGCACTCGGTCGATTCCGGGCGCTTGTGAACACGCGAATTTTTCCACAGAATTCTTCTCGGAATTTTGTGTCCCACTTGCAAAAATCTTAGAATACTGGTTAACACACAGAAAGGCAAGAGCAGAGGCAGAGGCCAAATCGTGTAGGTGGGTGGGTCTCGGGTCCGTTGTGTGATGTACGTCGTTGTTCACACGTCGTACGTCGTGCGTGATGCGTTGTACGTCCTTGGTCTTGGAAAATCGCTAAAAGTTCATTATGGTTCTTTTGTTTTTTAAGAAAATCACTTGATAGTTTCCTCTTGGTGTTCTGGGAGCATTTCTTGTACGAGAAACCAAAAGTATCAACCCTCCTAATAGTGAAAGTTATTTCACTTTCTGTACGGGTGACAAGTCTTGGTACACAGCGTTGAACTGACAGAACTGGGTCTAAACACATCAGTCGTAGTAAATTAACATTTGAATCATAAAGCATCGAAAGCTCGTTACGTTTTTTTATTATATAGACAAGAGTGTTTTAGTGGAAAATAGACCACTCGTAAAGTTCATGCGAAACTACATCCGGGACTCGAGTGGCGTATTATCCATATCCTCACCAGTGAGGATATCGATGACGTCATTTCCCTCTCTTACACTGTTGCTTGTGCAAAAATACTCTTGTCGATGTAATAAAAAGAAAATTACACGGTGGCTTGAAGATATGAATTTCATTTTCTCGTGGTAAAAAGCAATATTTTACTCACTCGCTGTGCTCCTTCGTAAAATAGTGTTTTTACCACTGGAAAATAAATTCATATCTTCGCGCCGCCGTGTAATATCCTCCATATATTCTTCACTTAAACTTAAAGGCGCGCGAATCAGGCGAATATATTACAGTCTCTAGCACGCCTCAGGTCATTTATGGGCAGTGCAACTCTTTCGAGCCATTGATTTCTTGTTTAAAAAACACTGCGTTAATATTGAAAACGTTGAGGTTTTATTCTTTTTATTGTCATTATTGTCATCTATAGACGCGCAACATAAACGACTCGCCCAAGGAAAATGTCTCACTAGCAAGGGTACAGCGCAAAATCGATGATAAAACGTGCAACTTTTGTTCTTTTCTCTAAATGTTAACTTCACAATGAAGGCCGTCTTCAGAATATCAGACTCGAGACGAAATTCTCCATTTCTGAAGATTCATCACTAGACAGCGATCTTTTTAGAAACTGTTTCGTGGCGGTCTTGTTGGATGGCGCCTGTACAAGTGCTTAAGAGGCAATGTCCACTAAGACCGAGCGAAATCGAAAATATGTGGCACATGATGAAAAATCAAAATTCTCCGTTTTTCGCCCAGAGATACCTTATGGTAGCTCTAGAAATGTGGTGGCATTTTTTGTTGAGAAACTATTTTTAAACCTCCAAAAAATTAAAAAACCGTTACCGCACTACGTGTCTCTACAAACACCCCGAATAAACGCGAATCATACCTGCTCGTAAACTTCGCTCTGTTTAATTTGCGTCATGGAACAATCCTGGTTTGAGCTTAGAAATTTGCTGTTGAAGAGTTTACAAGTAATTTGAGTCAAATTATTCTTTTGTGGATTAATTTTCAAGGTCATGGCAGGCTGCTGAAAACCACTAAAATTCGCTTGCTTTGAATTCTCAATTTGGCACAGTTTTTCAAGAGAAAGTTTCCCTACCCGGTAAAACACCGAATCACTTGAAATTCAGAATTCTTGAAAGAGGAAATGCTGTTCTTAAACCAGGTTTAAAAATTAGTTTCGGGCTTTTTATCAGCGCCGAGTACAAACGCTCTCAAAATCCCGATAATTACAACATTAACACGTCAACAATTAGCACATACCTCCGACCAAATAACCGAAAATGTGGACATCTCTTCTATTTTGGTTGGTATTCGGTTGTAATCCACAGCAGAAAGGTAATGTCTAGCTCACCTGAATATGGTATTGTCTAAATATCAGGTTCTGTGCGTACTCTTTCATAATAACCATCTTGGCGTTCCTTGTCAACAACATCACTGAAGCATCGCGTATTGGCAATCAACCCAAATGACTTATTTCCATCCCACTTCCTTTTGTTAAAATGAAGAACCTTCAGGAATAAAATGATTTTGCCTTATTTGAACTTCAAAAGAGTTTTCTCCTATAAGACGTCTTTTCTTGATCTGTATTCGTTGTAAAATTTCGAAACGATAATTTCTTGCCGAAAGCTTACAAGCCCGTTTAGTTTGAGTCACGCAACAAAATATCACGCACTTGATTTTACCTGACGTCGGGTTTGACTTGGAGGGGGAATGCACAGGAAACAAAAAAAAACAACAATAACAACAACAACAACAAGCAAGCAAAAAACAAACAAACAAAAACAAAGCAATGAGAACTTTGAAAACCTGTGGACCCAAGGACCGATTACCATCAACTGCTGCTTATAAACCCTGGGCTTATACAACTTTGTAAGGGGTTTTGGGTGGGCTTATAAACGGAGGGGCTTATATCCGGGGGGGCTTATAAGTTTCGAATGAGCCACAGCAGTGTTGATCGAAATACGTTTTTAATTTACTAGTTTTTAATTAACCTTTGAAACGTCACAATAAATCGAATTCATTTCAATTTTAATTTAACAACAAAATCAAAACTGTAACAACACGAACGTAACCGGAACGTAACAAAACAGAAGCTCAGAGTTCATCTTCGCAGTGTTCTGTGAGAGTGCTTAATATTAAGGAAACAGGGAAAACTAGAGGGCGACTTATATCCGGTGGAGCTTATACCGGATGTATTTTTTTGTTTACAGGTAGATGGGCCCATAACTGGCGGGGGGGGGGGGGGGGGGGGCTTGTAAGCGGTTGGGCTTATAAGTGGCAGTTAACGGTATTTATGTATTTATCAGTGTCATTAGAGGCAGTGAAGCCTTGCCAAAACCTTGCCTGTTACTAGGGCTTTGAAAAAGAAATTATTATTAGGTCTCTATGTATTCGTCTTCAAAAATTGGTCAAGACAGGAATGAGAATGTAAAAATGTATGTTGAGTTTACTCAAGCCCAAACCAGGGGTGTGGCCAGGGGTGCCGGAACCGTCCTTTTCGTTCTTTATAAGCTTGTGAAACCATTTTATGGCAAACCTAGCGGATTACAATTTTATACATGAAACTCGAAATTAAGTTGAGTTTGAAACTCAACTCATGTTGAAACTCATCATGACAAGGAGTCCTAATGTTTAGGGCTCTTTGTCGCTTTCCTCCTGATCTTCTGAGAAGTGCAGGTGACGAAGGTGGAGAACCATCCTTGCGACGAATGACTAACGCTCGAAACGTCAGCTTTCAATCTCTTCACGGTGGCTCAATTTACCTTATCAACTCAGTTGATAAATACAAAGTTTTGTGTTTCGCTTCCCCACCGATGCAGCACCACAGTTTCTTAACCCCCTTGTTTGTCAAGAGACAGTTGGTTGTGCGATTTTACTCCGTCTTCTCACGGTTGAGGAGAACGAGCTCGGTTTCGCTTAGAGCACTGCTATGGACCATCAGATGACAGGGCCTTGGATTTCAGCGCAGATATTGGTCTTATAGGTCCCACGCCATATGCTCTTCATACACGGACGGATTCGTTCTTTAGAAAACTGTATATTCACACCATCGATCTTCCAAGTGGTAACTAAACGGCTTGCAATGGATGCGCACCGGATGACACTTAAGGATGGTTCTCCACCGGGATCTTGATATCGTGTCCGGAGTTTAGGAGGACAAATGTATCCGACTTAGTCTCCGCCGGCCTTGCGGTCGCAGGCTCCCTTCCCTCCATGGGGAGGGAAGGGAGCCAAGAGTTTGAACACCACGCCCAGCTCTGCTCCTAGTACTCCTGCGCAAACTATGGTGGCCCTGCAGGCCCTACAGTGGTAGCAGCCAGCGCTGTCTTGCCGGAAGCTGACTGTCTTCAGGGCTGGTATGGTAGTGTTAATCTGCTTAATGACGTCTGCCATCACAGCGAGGAATGCACGAAAGTGGGTATGAGAAAAAAGTGTACTTACCAGAGCCCAATGGAGGGAAGACGCCGATGTGTTGCAAAATAGCTTTGGACGCCGACTTTCCATTTCCACGGTCTGCTTTTCCCACTTTCCCGTTCGAGGCATACTTAGACCGCCCTGGTAGAACCCAACATGACCAACGTCGATTAGTTCCCTCTGCGCTATTCCCAGACAAGAGCGATGGGCTGGGCAAATGGTCCATGTTAAGAATACTAATTAAAAATACTTTTGCGCGTGCTAAAAGTAAATCAACGAAGCTCAACTTCTGAGTGCATATCGCTGATTCCAACACTGCAAGTGTGACCCGAAAAGTCTTTTTTTGCAACTGGAACAGCAACTGCTTGTTCATATCGCTTGTAAGAGGCGCAAATGCCTGCAACTAGTTTCTGAAAAGAATAACTGACCTCTATTCGCAGCCAAGGGAGATAATGGTTTGATTGGCTATTGTACTCGGTGACAGGGGTCCTGACTGCGAGAACTCCAAAGAACCTATCCTTTTACAATGGCGCGATATAGAGGAAGCGCTCTACAACTGCTGCGTGTTAAATCTGGTGTTTTCCTTTTTTTTCTTTTTTTTTTTAACGAAAATTATCAGTTTTTGAACATTTACTCAAAGTCGATCCGCACTTCTTTTGTCTAGTTTCCAATAATGCCGCACCTGAAATTCTCACACGCCTGATTTCCAACAAGAAAATTATTTCCTCAAATGGCAGCTTCTCGAGGCACCTTCTTCGACGCAACACTGGTTGCTTGCAAATAATATTGAAATCCTTCACCGTGAAATTAATTAGACTTGAAAAGTCGAACTCTGCATAAGATATCAAAAAATATATCGATGTTTGCTATTTTAGACTATCGGAAGCTAATACTTTCTGCTTCCAGTGAACACGTGACAATTTTTTCCTCTCGCCAGAGCGTCGCAAAATGTACATCTATGTAAACTGCAACTTGTTTTGCACAGGTCAGAATTGTGTGGTGAATAGTCCCGTCATAGGTAGTATCACTCTATTTTACTAGTGGAAAGATATTTCAGGCATAACTTCGGCGGTGTAACATGACACCAAACAGGAGGACGGAATGTGAGTAAACAAACACAGTTGTAGCCAAGTGCTACGCATTGACAACTTACCATTATAGAGAAAAGTGAACTTAAAATTTTCAGGAAATTGTAAAAAACAAATGGATGCCTTCTTTGTTAGCCTTCGATATGCTTTAGTTTAAATCATGGAAAAAAATTCAGCTATCTCTGCGGTTTGTTTTTACATTGAGGTAGTCCGGCATCTGGGATGAAAACGGGAAACGGTCATTCCGGTCGAGTTGCTGAAACAAACGCCGTCACTATTTACATCGCCTTTTATCTTGTATAATTTCTTTCATAGCTTAAGTTATTTCAGACGTCCTAATCTTTCGATTTTTTCCCATTTTTGCAATCCCATCACCAAAACCTATCCTGTGACTTGACCAGAACCCGTTGCGTGACAGACAAATTTAGTTAAATCAGACCATAATAACAGTGCGGTTTCTGAGATGAATGTGGAGATCACTGCAAAGTTATTGAGTTTCTTCAGGGAATTAACACTGGGAGATTTTAAAAATTCATTTGCCATTCGTTAAGGGATGTGAATGTGTTGGCGGAGTCGTTATTCATTAGTTGAAAGTCAATCTGGAGATACCAGGAGATAACGGTCGATTCCACGCGTCAAGATGGCCCTTGGACAGTACACCTAAAACTTGACAAAAACTGGCATTTGGACAAAATCCTATCCAAGGTAAGCTAGATATGACTTTTATCCTGTACTTTTCATCCAAATACCAAAGGAAACAAGGAAAAAATTCCAAGTTTTCGGCTATTCGGTCAGAGGCACGAGCCTATTGTTTGTACTGGTTGACAGGTTAATGTTGTGATTATCGGGATTTTGAGAGCGCTTGTACTCGGCGCTGATAAAAAGCCCGGAACTAATTTTTAAACCTGATTTTAGAATGGTATTTCGTCTTTCAAGAATTCTGAATTTCAAGTGATCTGGTGTTTTACCGGGGAGGAAAACTTCCTCTTGAAAAACTGTGCCAAATTGAGAATTCAAAGCAAGCGAATTTTAGTGATTTTCAGCAGCTCGCCATGACCTTGAAAATTAATTCACAGATCTAAAACAGGACTCAATTACTTCCTACACTCTTTAAAAGCAAACTTCCACCCTTAAAATGGGGGTTTTCTGGGGCGCAAATCAAACAGAGCGAAGTTTACGAGAAGGTATGATACACGTTTATTTCGCGTGTTTACAGGACACGTGTGGCGTAAACATGTTAAATTCTTTTTTCGGGCTTAAAAAAAAATTTCAAGAAAAAAATTTCACCACGTTTCTTAGATTGCCATAGGGTATCCGTGGAAAATTTATGAGGGAAATTTATTTTTCATCATGTGCCGCCACTCGCTCGATGTTAGTGGACATCCCCTCTTAAGACTGATTCGTCTATTATCCGGTATGGCCGTCCGCAATAATACGGGCATGTGGCAAGACGGACCTTTCTTGTTCTCCTTCCGCGAACAATTTTCAGATGCGTTGCTAAAGAGAACACTTTGCAAAGAAAGCAAGCAAGCGCCGTTTGACAATATATAACGGACTAGAGCACACAGATTTAACTTGAAACAAATGTCGCGTAGATCACAGGCAAGTTTTGTTAGCGCATTAGTTTGTCTCTCGAGAACAGCTGCCATGCATTCAGGAAGTATTTGAATTGAAGTGGACTGAATTGTACAAACAGTTGTTTTTTTATATAGGGACTTCTTTCAACATAATCCTTTTTTCTTGAGATATAAATATTAGTAAAGGATAGCTCAAGAGTTCGTTATGCGATAAGTCTATATAATTATTATTATTATTTTAATTCTTTATTTATTCATTCACTGATACTACATATCGTGTTTACAAACTCTTGAAACAACCTCCCCACCCAGCCCTACTCAACCCAAAACATTTCTTTAACTTTCCACCCTTCTTACCTCCCTCCCCCCCCCCGTCCCCTTCCTCTCACACAACAAAACAAACAAACAAACAAACAAATAAAGAAAAAAAAACGAACGAGATAAAGAAGTTACGTAAGAGGGGATAAGTTCTATTGACCAACTTGACCAGAGACAGAGGAGTCATTTTTCATGTCTACTTTATGGCATTTTCGATTCTGTATTTAATTGTCATTTCGCCAACGAAGTCTTGGAGGTGAATTGGTTTGTTGTGTAGTTTGTTGGTGTAAATGTAGTACCTCATAAATAACATGGTATAATTGAATTTCTTTACTAGTACCTTTTCATGTAAGTCCGAAATGATACCAACTAGTCTTTCTTCACTAGATGGAGTGAGCTTGATCTTGTTTTCTATATTAAACCAGTTGATAACCCGTTGAATGAAAATCTTGACGAAATGACAATCTCTAAAAGTATGGTCAATAGAGTTCTTTTCATCACAATATATGCATTCATCATCTTCCTTAATTCCATAGCGGTAAAGTTCCTTTTTGGTGACTACAATTCGGGGAATTAATTTATATTGAAATTCCTTTAGTTTGGTCTCTCTACAAGACGGTTTTCAGGGAGGTAAATATTTTTTCCCACGTATCTTCATCCAAGGAAAGATCCCTGCTCCACCTCTTTGGCCCAGAATGAACTGTTGTTTGGGTCTTTGTACATAATAACCTATATCTTTATTAACTGGCTTCGTTGATTTTGCTTTGGCTAATAAATGCTTCGGAATAGCGCTTACCTAATAACTTGATAATATTGGAGAAAATTAGTTTTGTAGGAGAACTTATTCGAAATTCTTGGTAGGACATTGGTTGACCGGCATTGTCCAAGAGATCTTGTATCGACGGGATACCTTTTTTAAACCATTGCCTGATAAAAATGGTTTTACTGTCAACAAGTCTATAATTATAACGAACGGTTATCGTTTAGTATATCAGTTTGAGATTTTTCTTTTGCCGCGTTTTTCTCACCTATTGTTTTCAAGCCTATTCAAAGTTTTGAATCAGAGTTTTTTTAAATAAACCGCAAGTCCTGAACCGCACCGTTTATTGTAACTTTTTATCTCACCTCGAAATTATTAAAAGAAGTTGAAAATGCATTTTCGGTTTATTTCTGCAGTACGAGAATTGACTGGCTTTTAAAACTGCTTTTTGAAAGAAAGGGGTTGTGCGAAACAAAATGAAACACGTGAACAGCCCTTTGCTGAATTTTCGTGTGCATGTGTCAGGTGCAGATATGTATTCCCGATTTTGAGGGAAGCCAATGTTCAGTCAAAAGTTGTGCAAAGAGCCAAAAACCATGACGGCCGAATGTTTTTTTTTTAACCCAACTAATATATGCGACCTCGCGAAACGTCGGCTTTTTTCTCAAGCTACTTTTTGGCTTGTGAGCTCAGTTGGTTAGTTAGCGCTGCATCCGGTATCGCAGGGTCATGCGTTCGATTCACAGTTCACAACTGAATTTTTGCAGGATCTGCGTAAGTTGATATATTTACTAAGATGGTCATCATCATTTCTTCTTTGTTTAGTTCTCCTAACGGGTTTTTTGCAAGGAATCTTACGTGGGTAAATAAACGATTGATTGATTGATTGATGGATTGATTAATGCCGAAATCTTAAAATAAAACCCTTCCTTGAATTTTCTTTGCTGACTGAGATAAACTAAAAAAAAATCTTCCAATCGGAGTGCGCCATAGTTAAAATTGGAAAGAATTGCATCCCGTCCTTCAAAACTATTAATTGATCATCATATCCACGAACTGACAGATTGAAATAAAAAGTAGATGAGCATTATTTTCCTGTGTGTGATATGTTGTTTGTTTTCCGTATGTTACCATTAAAATTACAGAAAGTCTTATGGTTTTGACAAACATCGGATTTCAATGTAGTCGAAACTGGAAATCATTATCGATCAATAATCATCTCTGATGTGCAACCGGCTTGGCATTCCGGCTGTACTATTTCCTGTAATCTCAGCCTGACTTTCGTTCCTGCATCTGATCTGAGCTTACTCAAACACTGATACTTCAGCCGCGGGTTTGAGCAAACTATCATGCTCTTTCGGTTTTACTGTATATCAATAGCAGGGTTGTTACTTTTGTCTCAAGACACATTACATTTTTATCACTTTCGGTTTTCACCCAAATTGAAAAGAGACGAAACTTCCTCTGTTGATAACATCCGCCTCAGAATATTTCGGTAAATTTAGTCTCCACTAATGTAACTCTGGAAAAATTCTCTTCCCATCTTTTGCCACAGAAGGGTGTTTGGAAGCAAGCAGGAAGTATTTAAAACATCAAAAACTCTGGGAAAAAAATCGATTTAAAAACGTAAGTATGTTTTTAAATTAATCAATAAGGATCCTACTCCTATAACGGAGGTTTTGGATAAACAATTAAGAATAAAAATTAGCGATAGTAGTTTCGAATGACGTTTCGATGACTCTTTCATCATTTTCAAGTTCTTCAACACGCATTTTATTATATAAGGAACTCACAAGAATGTGACTTTTAGTTATACGAATTTGAAAATGATGAGTGAGTCATCGAAATGGCATTCCAAACTACTATAGCTAATTTTTATTCTTAATTGATCCTACTCCTAACATTAATTTTAGGGTTAAGTGGAAAACGCGGAGTGCGGAGTGTGGAAAATGCGGAGTGTAGAAAATGCGGAGTGTGGAAAATACGGAGTGTGGAAAATGAGGAGTGTGGAAAATGCGGAGTGTGGAAAATACGGAGTGTAGAAGATGCGGAGTGTGGAAAATGCGGAGTGTAGAAAATGCGGAGTGTATCACTCACTTGATGCTTGATGAAAGCCAGAAGGAAATGCTAAAAGAACATGGACTGATTGTTAATATCGTTAATTAACAGTAATGCTACACGCGTGGATTTGTTTTATTTATCTCAGTATTCGTTACTGTTTTTCATAGCTACAAAAAAATAATGTACGATTTAGCAATGAAACTCAATGATGCATCGCTTTTTCAAAGAACATGGACTGATTGTTAATATCGTTAATTCACAATAATGCTACGCGCGTTAAAATGCAATGATGCATGAAGGAGCTTTATAGAGTGTTATACCTTGTTACTTGTGTCTGTGTGAAGATATCACCTTTAATTAAACATTTAAAACGATCTTACCAAGAATATAGCGGAATTAAAGATTATTTTTTAATTTCCTTTTCCACACAAGCTTTTTATATTCATTAATTTTCATTAATTTTCACGAGTTCTTTATTTCTATAGAATTCGAAAGACGTGTTTACGAGTACTTAATTTCGCGATTTTGAAAATAAGCATAAAAATAAATTTTGGGATTCTTCATTTTGTTAAGAGTAGTTCGCCCTTTCCAGGGTCTGTACAGTGGGCAGGGAAGCTATATAGGGTGTGACACCTTATTTAATTGAGTACGTGTGGCGATATTACTTTATTTTTTCTTTTGACCTTTTTATAACCTTTTTATATATTTTTCTTTAACACTCCACATTTTCCACACTCCGCATTTTCCACACTCCTCATTTTCCACACTCCGCATTTTCTACACTCCGCATTTTCTACACTCCGCATTTTCTACACTCCGCATTTTCCACACTCCGCACTCCGCACTCCGCACTCCGCACTCCACGTTTTCCACCTAACCTAATTTAGTGATGTCTTTGTTTACACCAATTTCCCAAAATTTTGATTGGAAGGTAAACGAGAGACGCTGTTTAACTTGTTCCACTGGAAAACATCAGAAATAAGCCGAACTTCTGAAGAGGTAGTCCCGTTTTGGTGTGCGTTATGCTTTGCGTAGTTGCATTAGTTACGAGCCCATGAATGCGCTTTTTGTTCAGCATAATTACGGAGTCGTAAGCAATATGGCCAAAAAATGAACGGATAAATAATAATAATAATAATGATAAAACAGTTGTCAGAAAGAATTGGTAAAGCGAAGTTGATCGGCATCCACAAAACGCGAGACTGGTATATTTTCCGTCGATCACCTAATCATTTTGGAATTTCAGTCAATTCCTAACTGTACTTAAAACCGGTTGAACGACGTATCATGTAGATTTTGATGAACATTGTAAAAAAACTGTAAGTATAGTGAATTCCTTGGTTGTGCCGTAGGCACAACCAAGCACTATAGCACTATAGCAAGCAAGCACTATAGCACTAGCGTTGAAATTTTTAATACTCAAGTGAAAACATATTTATTTAAGATAGCTTTTAAATTATAAATTATATAGATTTTAATAGATAGAAGGAGGGTACCGGGTGGGGAGTTCGAAGGGGGGGGGGGGGGTGCTGCTTCTCTTAGCTGTTTTATTCAAATTTGTCTTACTTTAATTTACCTGATTTTTACACGGTATGTTAAAATGTAATTTTACCCAGTTTTTTTTTATTTTTATTTCAAATGTATTGTAATGCGCATTCGAAAATGCCACATTGATGTTTGCGCAATATAAAACTCATTGAAGTTACGTAAGTAAAGTTAAAGTTGTGCTTGACAACTGAGGCGCCTGCGCAAATGAACCACTCCAAACCACTAAAGAGGCCAGATCAGCTTACAGCTGAAGTGCTGGTCTAAACAAACCGAAGTGGGGAGTCTTGGGATTTAACTAAAAAGAGGTCATCAACATGATCATCTACATTCCTCAAAAACCACATTTCACAGTTGGCTACGTTTGGGTAGCCAGTAGAAATCCAGGATTTTCGATCCGCACAGTGGGTATAAATGCACGGCGGAAAACCTATGCCAAACAGAATGTCTTGTCATTCTCGCAAAGTACACGAGCTTGAATAAAGCATAACTCACAAAGCCAATCCCGGCAACTGATGAGACCCTTGTGGAGGGTCGAAACCATGGTCTTGCCTGTACATATTAGCATATTTGAACACCCAGTCAATGGAATTGCTGACCGCAACAGGAGGAAAGATATCTAGCTCCTAGACACGAAACTCACAGTTTCAAGAGGAGTTAGTCACACATATTTTACTGAAGCCGAGTACAGCCATCTATTACACGTTGCATAGCCCTAAAGAAGCAACAACTTCAATTTCTCGACGAGATGGGTCTATAGATCACACTCCGTGATGCGAAACCCTACATCCTGCAAGAGAGTTTTTAAGACAATATTAGCCGGGCCCGGCACTACAAACAAAGAAACTCGTCAAGTTGCAGATAATAATAATAATAATAATAATAATAATAATAATAATAATAATAATAATAATAATAATGGTTTATTAACGAAATCCACAGGGTGGCTCTTCCTTCGTTAAAACTACACACTATTTACACTAACAAATTGTGATATAAAAGTATTTAAAAACATGACTAAGGAAAAAAAATTATCTAAATATATTATCTGTACATACTACTTATGAGCGTTCATCTAGTTCTGAGTGTCCTTTAAAGTGGCAAAGTGTCTTTTAAGCAATCTAACAAATGTAGAAAAATCTTGGCATTGTCTAATGCTACTGGGCAATTCATTGAATAACTTGGCGGAGGTGTCTTGAAATGTTCCCGATGGGAGGTGGAGGTGTCTTGAAATGGCGGAGGTGTCTTGAAATGTTCCAGAAAATATTTCGGATCCTTTATTGTCAGAAATTGAAGCATTAGAGGCTGAAAAACCTATCAAGTCCGTAAACGAGCCACATTCAACAATCTAATATGCCAAGAGCGGCATTAAAAAGTCGCTTTACAGACGATCAAAGGTCAAATATTACAAACAGGCGTAGAGCCGTAGGAGGCCATCATACAAATAGCAGATATGACCTTTATACAGTAACAGTCCTTGAAATGATGAGTAGGATTATTCTATTCTTGTCGAGACGTGTCCAAAACATGTTCAGGCGTCTTGGGCATGACCATGCAAATTCGGGGCATGTTTTATTTTCTTTATCGATCATAGACTGAATTAACAAAGCGGCAACAGGCAAGATTGAGCAGGTTGAGGCAGATTATGAGAATATCGCTTCCGATTGGTTAAAAGTCGAGTTTGGTCTCAAGAAAATAATTCTCAAGACTATCAGAATAAATAAGAGTGTTGCATGAACCTACATTTTATTTCCAGTTGCAAAAAACAAGAGATGAGCAAGCGAAGAGAAGAGATAGATTGGTCAAATTTTGCAAATGCATCTCTGAAACCAAAGAGACCACTTAGAAGAGGACTGTAACCGCGATGGATTTATATCTCAAGAGGTTACAGGAAACACGTAAAGCAAAAACACTGTTGGTTCTTTTATTTTGATGAAAAGCCAGAAACTGGCAACAGTGAAGCAAATCGAAGCCCGAAAAATGAAGCAAAAGACAGAAAACCTGGACACATGGCAAAGTCTATACCCACGTTTGATCGTCCGAATCCAATCGTCGACGAATTTCTACTATTTTTTTGTAATTTGTTTATTTTTTTTGCAACAACACAATAGAGTACTTAGGATACATTACCTACAGTCACTTAACTTACAAAAAGCGTTACAGTACTTACAATACATTACTTACAGTTACTTACTTACAATACGCGTTACAATACTTACAATATATTACTTACAATAGCTTGATTACTGTACACGTTACGAAACAATTAAATACAAAGCAAATAGTTGTTAACTAAAAGTGAAGAAGACCAACTAGAGATAACAAGGTTATTTTCTACTGAGTGTTCATGACAGTTACCAACTTTTCCCATTTTTTAAAATGAGTAGTGAGTTTATTCCTCTCCGTCACAATATGGAGTTCGATGTTATAAACACGTCTTGTCCTGGCAATAAAACCTCTCAATGAGGCTAAACTTCCATGACATTTCCTTACATAAATGTAATATTTACCGAATAACAGAACGTGATTAATTATAAAGAAATCTTCCGTTTCTTCAAAATTCCCTAAAAACAAACCTATCTCATTTAAAGATTCTATAATCATTATGATGTTATTATCTTTCAGCCAGGACAAGACGTCTTTCCAAAATTCAGAAGACACTTTACAACGGGAGAGTAAATGTTCGATGGATTCTGGTTCTTCATTGCAAAACGTACAATTAGGGGATTGCGAAAGGCCAAAGCGAAATAATTTATCTTTTGTAAAGACAATGTTGTTAAGAATTTTGTATTGAAATTCTCTCAGTTTGGAATCAAGTGTAGTACGGAAAGGGAGAGAGTAAACCTTTTCCCAGTTAATAGATGTCTCTGAGTACTTGTCTGTTATTTTTTGTTGAGCTGTCGGAGGAGTTTGTTTTTTGCGCAAAAAAGAGTCGTATATCTGTTTAGAGGTGACATCAGAGATAGGGACAGAGCCACAGTTTAGTTTAATATATGGTGTGCAAGGGATGGGTTTTATTTCATTTATACAGACAGAAGGTCTAATAATAGTTTTCCAATCCGATGGAAGAGAGTGAACGACTCCCATAATAAAGAAACGCTGTTCAGGAGAGATCGGCACATAAGGGTCTTCGTGCAAGAAAAGATTGTTATCCGTTATAAGGTCACCCACCTTTACGATTCCTAAGTTAACTAGATCATTTCTGTAGACAGACTTTTTATCAATGCAGATAAACTTATTATTCCAAATGATCTCGTTCATAATATCATTAAAAGTGACAGGTGTACTACTATTTAAACTTGCCCATGCGTCAAAACATTCTTTGTAATATTTCGGGAGCTGAGTTTTTAATTTGATGGTGTCAAAGTTGCAATGCAGAACTAGACTCCCACCAACAAGTAAAATACAACTGTTTAAAATCGATTTCCAAGTACTTGAGTAGTCTTCTAAGAATTTCTTTAAACAAATGACACGTCTAGCACTGACCGTAGACTCGAAATCCAGCATCTTCAGCCCGCCTTTATCAATATCTGAAATGAGCGCACAGCGCTTAACTTTATCTTTTCCATTCCAAATAAAGTTGTAGAAGATCGAATTAGCTTCTTTAACAAGGTCATTGGATATCGGAATTACTGATGCTCTGAGCATTAACTTGGGAATTGCGAAAGTTTTAAAAATTTGGATTTTGCCCAAAAGAGATAAGTTCCTCCATTTCCACATGTTGATTGATTTTTAATAGATTTTAATGTTTGTCGGAAATTTAAGTCGTCCTTCTGTTTTTCGCCATAACCAAAATAAACTCCCAAGATCTTAATAATTTCACAAACCCTATGGTTATTAAAATCCTTCTCGTGTAGAATACTGTTACCAAGTGCTAAAATCTCCGTTTTTTCGTGATTCACACGCAAACCAGAGCATGATCCAAAGGATTCCAGAATAACAAAGAGGGAAGCATAAGATTCCTTGTCTCGTAAAAAACAGGTCATATCATCCGCAGTTTAGTAGTTTCTCCTCCTATTTTAAATCCTTTGATTGAATCGTCATTTCTAATCTTGATAGTTAGAGTTTCTAACGCAATGATGAAAAGATAAGGTGAAAGTGGATCGCCTTGGCGGACTCCTCTGCTTAACTTGAAAGGGCCTGTTGTAAAACCATTGTTCATTACACAACTTTTTACGTTTTTGTATAATGTTCGAATCCACTGAATAAAAGAAGGGCCAAAATTAAACTTGTGTAGTGTTCTTATTAAAAAATTGAGATTAAGCGTGTCAAAAGCCTTTTCAAAATCAATAGCCACTAAAATTCCGGGTAGATCCTTCTCTTTAGTATACTCCATCATATCATCAATTGTTCTGATTGCTTCAAAAATAGATCTTCCTTTAACAAACACGTTTTGGTTAGAGTGTATTATTTCGGGTAAAACCTTTTTCAAACATTTTGCCAGCGTTTTAGAAGCTATCTTCGCATCATGGTCAGCGGCTACTATGGCGGTAAATTTCGGAGCTCCCGCTATATTTCTTGTTTTTGCCGGCTGTAAGTTGCCGGTGCAAGCTCTTTGTCCACTACGTGGTTGCAGAATTTCTGCCTCTCTGATCCAAGTTAACTTGAGCCATGCGAGTTATCATCACGGAATGCATAGTGGCCGATCCGCCATATTGAAAAATTCCACAGCCAAGCTCGACTCCGGTCTTCTTGGATTTCTCATTCTTTGCGGTGACATCGCCTTAAATCCTGGACCAAAATTTCAGCATCCTTGTGGACTTTGCTCAAAGGCCGTCAGATCTAATCATCGAGCGGTTCAATGCGATTCCTGTGATGTTTGGTATCACGTTAAATGTATGCAAATGAGCACTCATGTTTATGAGGCGCTAGCTAACTCTTCGTGTATATGGGAATGTGTCGTCTGTGGGCTTCCGAACTTCTCTAGCTCCCTATTTGAATCAAGCCATTCCAAACTACAAATCATTTTTGGCCTTTGGACTCGAATTTAACAGATACAAGTTATGAGCAACCAATCCCTACAAATCGACCGCAATACTCGTCAACGCCATCTCGAGGAAGCATTCGAACTCCAAACCGTCCTTCAAGGCAGAAGAATAAAATCAGAGGCATGATTTTAAATTCTAATGGCCTCAAAGGATTCGACCACATTGCAAAATTCCAAGCTTTCCTGGACCTACATGATCCTGACTTCGTCCTGGGGACTGAATCTAAGTTGTGTCCAGATATTTCGAGTTATTCCATTTTTCCAGCCAATTTAATACACAGTATTTAAGAAAGACAGAAATCGCTTTAGTGGTGGCGTTTTTCAAGCTATTAAGTCGGATCTGGTCTGTGTGGAAGAGTTTGACTTTGCTGTCGACGACTGTGAAATTATATGGACTTCTCTCAAGTTAGCTAATTGCAAGACCTTATATTTATCATCTTACTATAGGCCTCCAAACTCATCCCCTGATTCACTTGATCTGTTACGGCATCCCAACACCGGGAATTTCTTCGGATTATTGATGATTATTCATTTTCTCAGCATGTGAAAGCTCCTACTCGACCCATATCTGGAAAGGTTTTGGATTTGTTATTGGCTACCTATCCAAATGCTATTGGTGATCCATCCAATGTTTGTGGGCTAAGTGATCACCTCGCAGTTATCTTTGAAGTTAACTTTGAAGGTTATCTAGGTCAGTTAAGCCTCCCCATAAGGTGTATTTATACAACAAAGCTAACTTTGATGGTCTGAGAGAATTTATGTCAGAATCGTCATGACTGCAGTTTTTGCATCAAAACCTGAAGAGAAGTCAGTTGAAGAGAATTGGAATATGTTTAAGTCTTCCTTGTCAGCAGGAATGTCTCAATTTATTCCACAAAAATCATCTCGACCCAAATTTAAGTTACCATGGATTGATATCAACATCAAAAGAGAGATGCGCAAGAAAGATCGCTTGCATAAAAAGGCTATTCGCTCCAAGAACAATCAACACTGGAACACTTTTAAGAACCAACGCAACCTGGTTTCAAAACTTATTAAGGAAGCTCATAATCGCTATCTCAATGAGGTTATTGGCAATAGTCTAACAGACAACCCAAAGAAGTTTTGGTCATATGTACGGAACAGTAAATCTGAGAACCTTGGTATCCCCCCTCTAAAAAACAGTGACTCATCAATATGTGTAACTGATAAGGACAAAGCTGAGTCTCTCAATTCGTACTTTCATTCTGTTTTCACTCAGGAACAGATGCCAATCCCTAATATTGGTATATCATCTTTTTCATCAATCCCAGACTTGCAGATTTCACCTGAAGGGGTCTTTAAACAACTGTCTCAATTGAACCCCAAGAAAGCATGTGGGCCCGATGAAATTCCAGCAAGAGTACTAAAGGAGGTTTCACAATCCGTTTCGCCTTGGCTCTCTTTCATCTTTCAACAGTCATATGAATGTAACACTGTTCCATCAGACTGGTCTAATGCCTTAGTTACAGCAATCTTTAAGGAAGGAAACAAATCTGATCCAGGAAATTACCGCCCAATTTCATTAACCTACATCTGCTGTAAGATAATGGAACACATCATTCTTAGTCATATGTCTAAACATTTTTCATCAAATAATATCGTTATTGATCAACAGCATGGTTTCAGAGAGAAATATTCTTGCGAAATGCAGCTTATTTCTGCAATACACGATTGGGCGAAGAGTCTTAACCTCTGTCTTCAAACTGATGTCATTTTGCTGGACTTTTCCAAGGCATTTGACTCTGTGTCCCATGAGCGACTACTTGCCAAACTTGATTTTTATGGAATTAGAGGTAAAACACTCAGCTGGATTAAAGCTTTTCTGTCCAATCGCACACAGAATGTTTCAGTTAATGGAGTTCTTTCGTCATCGAGACCTGTGGTCTCTGGTGTCCCTCAGGGTTCTGTTTTGGGACCGGTCTTGTTTATTTTATTTATTAATGACATCTCGTGCTCAGTTCAATCAAATCTACGTCTATTTGCGGATGACTGTGTACTGTACAGAGAAATTGTTACCCAGCAGGACTGTCGTGTCCTCCAGCAAGATCTTCATCAACTCTCCCTTTGGTCGAAGACTTGGCAACTTACCTTTAATGTAGCCAAGTGCTATCATCTACGGACAACTCGCAAGAGAATTCCCGTCGACTTTAACTATGCTGTGGACGGTAAGGTTATCTCAAGTGTCTCCTCTGCAACTTACCTGGGGATATCTATTGCCGACAATTTGTCCTGGAATGAACATTGTGACACTATTTGTAAGAAGGCGAATTCAACTCTTAGTCTTCTTAGACGAATCTTATCTGGTTGTACTCCGGGGGTTAAGAACACAGCTTATCTTACACTTGTACGCCCCAAACGGGAGTATGCCAGTAGTGCATGGAACCCTCACACGCAGCGTAACATTGCTAAGATAGAGATGGTTCACTGCCGTGCGGCCAGATTTGTCTATAACGATTATTCCCGTTACAGCCACGTCTCTCAAATGATTAAAGCACTGGGATGGGACTCCTTGGAATACCGTAGATTGAACAATCAAGTGTTCATGTTTTACAAGATCTATAAAGGGCTTGTTGATATTTCCCTACCACCTGAAATATCTCGCAATACAAGAGCTTCAAGATCTCCTGATTGTGCACAACTTCACCAACTTGCCACATTGAATGATACTTATAAATTCTCTTTTTACCCTAGAGCTATAAGAACTTGGAACAGTGTACCTTTATCTCTAATTCCTGATTCATTAGATGAATTTAAGGCCATTATCTCTAGCATGTAGGATATTATACTGTATTGTATTTTTATATTCTATTCATATTCATTTTATTAGATTTTATTGTGTGTTCATATTTATATTTATATATGTTTAATTATTTATTTACTTATTTATTTAATTTTTGCTTTTAAGCTCCTAGTATAGTTTCTCTGTCTTAGGAGTATACCTATTAAAGATTAAAGATTAAAGATTAAAGAACATTAATCAAGGAATCGAAAAGGGGCCCCAGTGTCTAATCATCCTTTTATCTTGTCCTTTCTTTTCTATTAAGGTTATTATGGCTTGTTTCTGTGAATTCGAAAGCTCTCCAAACTCAAAGGCGTAGTTCAGACTGTCTACTAATAGCTCGGCTTCCGAACAAGGGCCAGAATGCTAGGTAGAATTCAATTGTCAAACCGTCATTTCCGGGAGTTTTATTTTTCGGAAAGGTTCCCAACACACTGAAACATTCACTGTATCCTAATTTCCCATCACAAATTTTCCTCGAGTCATCAGCTAATGCTGGAAATTCCCTAGAGTTATCTAAAAACATGGAGGTGGCTGAATCTGATGGGCAAGTGCTACCATCGTAAAGGTCAGCATAAAATGATTGCAGCTCATCCATAATCTTTTTGGGGTTGTTAGTTAGTTTTCCATCCCTGGTAAATATTTTACGGACACTGCTCTTCTTCTTGTTTGATTTTTCTAAATTTAAGAAATATTTGTTGTTTTTTTCACCCAGCTTGTACCAGGTTGCACGAGAGCGAATAATAGCCCCTTGTGCGACTGGTCGTATTCTGCTTGTAGCTCATCTAAGTTTTCTTCAGAAGGGTTGTTATCGCATTTAGAAGTGCAGTCTCTTAGACTTTCTTCTAGATGCTTTACTTTTTCTCTTTTTTTTACGAGCTTTGGCTTTACTATAGATAATTGTTCGCTGTCGTATTTTATATTGAATTAGGTCCCATAGGACTCGTTTGTCATTAACTTCTTTAAATTCTTCTAACCAGTTTTTATATTCCGAGCGGAGAAGGTTACAGTACTCTTGGTCATTAATAAGAGTAGAGTTAAATTTCCAAAAACTTGGTCCCCGTTCGTTTTCATCAAGGCCGTTAATTGACAGTGTAATGGCAGAGTGATCCGATTTAATTGCGGTTATTATTTCTACTGACTCAACATCTTCTTGTAAGTCGTTGCTGATTAGCCAGTAATCTAAGCGTCTTTGTATTAGCGGCGATTTTTGAAGCCAAGTGAATCGCGTGTCAGTGGGATTACGGATACGCCATATATCTACTTCCACATATCGCACAGAATCCTTTCTCTTTTTATTTCCGGATCGCCCATCTAGGTCTGGATCAAGAATGACGTTAAAATCCCCTCCAATGACAACGGACTTGTCTTCATCTGTGACAAAATCTTTAAGACGGATTCCGCTCAACGTTCGAGCAATAAGTGCAAAAAATATTTACTAAAAATCTACTCATAGCACGGTAACATTTTCAATGCTGTTTAAAACATCTCACTTTAATTCACTTCTCCAAGTGACCCCGCGATGAAATTCTCAAGCATTGTCGAGAAAATTAATGTCAAATCGTGTAAAAATATGCTAAAAACGAGCGCCATTTTGTTTTGAACTGACCTGACTGCGTCTTTTTAATTGAAATATGGATAACTTCAGATCCAATTTTCTCTCGCGGGGTCAGCCTGGGATCAAAAGTATCGATAAGTTCTTCTTATGTGTTCTCAAAATGTGACTGTGCGGCAAGTATTTTTTTGGTAACTTAATTTTTGCAGCTACTGCTCGAACGTTGAGCGGAAATCGTCTTAAGTTCTTCCGATATTTGCTAAAAAAATCACATTGTTCCGCACATTTATTAGGAGCATAAACATTCAGAAGGACGAAAGGCGAATCTTGGATCTCAACTTCCAAAAAAATGTAACGGCCTAATGGATCAATCTTTGACGAAATTAGTTTAAAATCTAAATGTTCCTTCACGAGAATCATTATACCTTTACTGTGACAACTTCCATGCGAGAAAAAGGTATTGCCCTTCCATTGTTTTTTTCCATATGTTAACTACTTCTGGAGTACTGTAGGTCTCTTGTAAAAAACATATATCAGCCTGAGATTTGTGAAGCCAATTAAATAAGGCCTTTCGCTTCTCAAAAGAGCGAATCCCTCGGACGTTTAGGGATACAAGTTTAAAACTAATATCTTTACACACCATACTGCGAGGACGAAAGGAATATAGGCCGGTGGGAAAAGTTGCGTAGTGAGCTATGTGTAAAAGGAAATAACCATTCGTTCAAACAAGTGTGAAAGGGTCGAAAAATGTGAGAAAGCTGAAAGAAAACTCCACCAGTGAAGGGAATGAAAAGAAATATTAAAGTACAAGTAAGAAAGTAAAGAAAAATTAAACATCTTTAATTGAACTTAAACAATTAAGCATGCCCCTTGCAACTAAGCAGCGATACACACACAAAGTGAGCATTTTATATAGATCTTAAGGCCGCAGAAAGAAAAGGGAAATAACCTAATCTACCTTAGTTGTTAAAAAAGGTTTGCAAGATTCACACCCAAGTTAGTGCCACCTCAGGGGCTCGGGACTGGCAAGTAAAGTTATGCGCTTTGGGCTGGCGAAGTAGTTTTTACATGTAAATTTTAGCAAAGTTGTTTAAACAAGCAAAACGAAGCTAACCGCGAAAAAAAGATATAAATACATATGATAATCATGACGCGAATACTGAATCCTACACTAGCAATATTAAAATTCTTGAAAAGAAAAACCATAAATTAGTACTAAGACTAATAAATTTTAAGGATAAGCTTGCATGTTAGCTAATGACTGACATTTTTCTGTGGCAAAAGATAGTCCGGTAGGTTGTCCACTGAATAAACGGTACTATTTACTGTCAAATTGTTACCTTTTATGAATACTCTTCCGATGTCCAGTTCCTTGGCTTTCTTATATGCGGCGCGGAGCTTCCCGCGTTGTTTTGCTGATTCCGGAGAAAGGTCTTTGTCAATAAACACTGATGAGAAGCAAGAACTGTTCATTAGCTTCTTCCTGTTTTCCCAAATCCAATCGCTATCCATTCTTGAAATGAAACGGACTAAGATTGGACGTGGGCGTGGAGGACGTAATGCCCCTTCTCTTGACTCTGTCGACTCTTCGTTGTTTGCAGCGCTGTTCGAGGAAGCTGTATTATTTGGATTTCCTGTTCGATGTATTGCATGAAACATAATATTTTCTGGAACGGCGCCGAGTTCAGTTAGTACTTCCATCACTTTACGCAAACATTCCTCATTGCTCTCTCCAGGATTTTCCGGAATGTTGAAGAAACGAAGATTCTCTTGCCTAGAGTATTCTTCCAGTTTAATTAGACGATTTTTAAGAGTGCTGATCTCCTCGTTTAGTTTTTGTTCTCTCTCGTGGTGCTATCGCACTGATCTTGTAAATATTTGTTTTTCTGTTTACGTGATTGCACTTCTTCCCATACGGCGCTCAACGACTTCGTTACTTCGCTTAATTCTGATTTGACTGCCTGAATTTGACCTTTGAGTTCCTCCTTTAACGTCTTAATGTCCGCGTGAATCTTGGACAGCTTTTCCAGGATCATTTCGTCTGATACATCTTCTTCGACAGTCGAACTTTACCCACGTGCACGTTTCTTTTCTTTGTTTTTTGCCATTTTTAGGTCTGAAAAGCCTTTTTTCATTGTTAGTCAGTTTTTTGCAAGTCAACAGGGATTGATTCAAGTCAACACCAGCACCAAATAAATCTGCGGTGTCACGAATCTGCCATAGTTTCTTGGACGGTTAAAGAGACGCACCGACTGCCATGACAGCTAGCCCCAGTCCCCAGTCCCATGGCTTACTGGGAGAGGTGGAGGGTGCAAGAGTGACCGCCAAGCACATCATATTGTTAGCCGATGTCTAAAGTTTTTAAAATTTTGTTGAGAGGACGAAGAAGAGCTTTCTTTCGACATTGTTGCCGGACTTTAGTTTATGCTTCCCTAATCTTCTATTCAAATTTGTTGATACAATGCAGGACGAATGGAAACTTGGACACGCCGGGCGCACAGGCTACTTGGACGCCATGCATTGTGGAGCTGATGGATTTCAGAAAAATAAATGGAGCATCTGAAGTTGTATTGAGGGGTATGACCTCAACGGAAACGTACCTGAAGAAGGCTCGCAAAACAGTTTCTAAAATGATGCGATTGCAATGGACCAGTGATCACTCTAGAATCCAAGGGACATTAGGCTACGTTGAAGGAACTTTTGGAAGTTGTAAGTAGTTTAACAGCCGGAAACAATAGTGTTTGCCATGTTTTCGGGTTTCGGTCAAATTTGTTGGTTTTTTGGAAGAGTTTAGGCCAGGAATATCAAATACTTTCGTGCAAAATTAAGGAGGATGAAAGTGTTTTATTATATCACCGGACGGCCCCGCTTACGCAATTCTTTAGAAAATTAAAAGCATGGGCGATCTTACGTGTGTAAGGCCGGACGGGTTGATGCGGTTCAATGAGGAAAAAAGCTGTCTGACCTCGCACACGTCATCTGTTAATTTAGTGCATGCGCACGTACATGGCACACGGACCTCGCTGTGCTCGGTCTGCACGTTGTGACCTCGAGCCAAATATTTTCCCGTCCAGCTCTCCCACTCAGTCAATAAGTGCATAGTATTGTAAGATATTTACTCGTTTGCTTGATTGCTTTTCACCATCAGTGAGTCGTAGTATGTGGTGGTTTCGACTCTGCGAGTTTGACACAACGTTTTTCATTTATCGACTATTTATCATAGTAGTATTAAATATTTCTAGGCAAAAATAAAGAGAAACATTTAGCCTTTGCTGCGCACGAAATTTTATTATCAGGGGACAGAGAGTAGCGTCTGTGAGGGTGTATTCACATTACAAAATTGTTCGTTTATTGGCTATTTGAGGCTGAGGAGAATAAATATTTTAAGTTAAATTGTTGATTATGGTGTTGAAGCGTCCTGTACGTCTGTTGATAGCGATCTGCTCTTCCTGGTGGTTGGAGTAATAACTTGTGTCGTTGATCAAAAGAAAGAAAGAAAGAAAGAAAGAAAGAAAGAAAGAAAACCCTTACCCTCGAGATCTCGTCCGTGCTACGGTTGTTTTCCAAAGAGCTGCTAGCCGCGCGCAGTTTGGCCGTGGAGACACTGGGGAAGAAAAAGTTCCTTTGAGCCAGCGGTATATCGATCAGCAGGGATAGGTCGGTCGCCATATTGGAATCTGCATTGTCATTCTCTGTGTTTCAAAGAAAAAAGTTCGTTCGGTTTCAGCTTCAAAATGGACAGGATTTTACGCTTAGGATCTGGTGGTTTGCCTGGAGTTGGACAGGTGAGTTTAAATCTGTTGTAAAATTCATTAAATTTATTGTTATTTTCCTGAAACTTTGGCCCAACTCTAAGGACATTTCTAACAAAGATCTCATTTAAGCTTACAAATATATTTTGTGAGCAATTTTCTGAATGTTATTCAGCCAAACAAGACG
This sequence comes from Siderastrea siderea, assembly GCA_964030785.1. Classification (NCBI taxonomy): domain Eukaryota; kingdom Metazoa; phylum Cnidaria; class Anthozoa; order Scleractinia; family Rhizangiidae; genus Siderastrea; species Siderastrea siderea. The sequence goes on from OZ034974.1 coordinate 32,563,336, forward strand.
TGTTTCCTCAATTTGAATCTTCCTGTCTATTCTGTGTACGAAAAGTGACCATCAATCAGTGACCTAAGTCTGTTAATACACAACTTTAAGTACGATCATCTGTTCAGTGCTTTCAATAAGTACCGACGGCCGACGAAAAACGTCGGCTATTTTGTTCAGAAAAGTCGGCTACTTTTTGCCCTAAATTAAAGTAATTAAAGAAAGATTGTTTCAAACCCCTAGTTGATACAGTTGGTTACTCTATTCAAACCAGCTGCCTACTTCAAATTTCATTGAAACCCCTGTCTGTTTGTTTAAGTGTATGTGGACCTGAGAAGGACTGTTTGTAGTGACACTGGCTGATGTTGCGACAACCTGAGTGGAGGTCACCATCAGAGTCATGTGAATCATTCAACTACTTTCATACTTTTTCTTATAAACAAAGAGCGTGCTATCACGAATAGAGCTAAGAGGTAGAAAATGTCTGCATATTAAGTAACATATGGGGTTGTGTAGAAATTTTACCAAATTTAATTTCAAGAGCGATGAAATAACTATGACAGCTCACTTTATAAGTATATCACTAGTAAGTACTATTTCAATACAGCTTTGCTGTTAGGCTAGCCTATCTGGACACAGCGGAACCCCAATATAAGCAATCCCTATGTGACGAAGACCCCAGTATAATGAACTATATTTTCAGCCCAGTAATCGGAAAGTGAGTGGAAAATTACCCTGATTTAATGAACACTCGTTGTAACTAACACATTTTGCCAGTCCCTTGGCACTTCATTATATCAGGGTTTCACTGTATCTTATTTCATTGTCACAGTAAGGACAGTATACTGTAACTACGCCTGTACTTTAAAGGGGCATAGTCACGAGGATTTCGCAGATTTCTGGTGAAAACTGTGCTAAAATTATCGGTAGCTAACTTTATCCATGCCCAATTGTGTTTGAATATTTAAAGGGACATATTAACTTAATTTCATTAAGAGAAAACAAACCATGACCATTAAATATCGATTTAATGTCAACACGCTGAAAGAATTTGAAAAGTTTAGCCTAATTTTTTCAAATTGCAATCCATTTCCATCAGTGCCATCCGTAGCAACAGACGACAGAAAATAGTTTCAGTGAAGTAATATAGTCTTTGGTAACAAAACTAGACCATTATTTGTAGGCGTTCATTCATGTGAGGACATATTTTTTATTTTTAAAGTGAACTAAAATAGCGTGACCATACCCCTTTAAAACCAGAACTTCAGTTTTAGACCTCATTTTTGTATCAAGAAGGTGTTTCGATTACAGTCGAAGTACTCAGCATGTTCCACTTATTATTTGAGAATGACTTTTATTAATCGGGAACTGACTGCATTATTGGAATTAAGTTCCACTTTCAAGTTGAACATTGTAATGTTCCAATAAGGAATGCTGACTGGTTTATTATTGACGACTGGTGAATGTTCGTGTGCAAGTAGCAGACTGTTGGTGGCTTGACGTATCTGACCTAAATTGTGTTCGCTCAACAAAACATTAATCGCAAGTACTTTTCCACATGAAGAAGTAGTCTGCTGTTGTTATACTGTGAAAAATAATTTCTTAAAAACAAGTGCGCTGTAAATGCATAAGAAATATTTTTTGAAAATTGAGAAAAATTCCCTGTAATGTCAAACCGACTGAAACCAACAGCTGCCGACGGTTTCGTATTTTGCGTGTGAACTTGGCTAATGTAAGTAACAGCGCAAACAAGATTGGTTACTTGGAATGAGTCTACTGTTGGAAGATTTCAATCTACGATTTAAAAATGAAATTTTGATTCCAATAATGCAATCTGTTCCTGTTTAATGAAAATCATTCCTACATGTAAATAATGAGCGGAATGTGCTAAGTATTCTGGCTGTAATAGGCTGCTAATCTTCTATATTCTTGTGATGTACCTGCTGAGAATTGTTTTCATATTGCAAGGAGAAAGTTAATGTTGACCACATCTTGTTTCAATTTTTTGAAGGCTCCACCAAGTGATGCACCAGTTGTGGACACAGCAGAACAAGTTTACATCTCGTCACTTGCTCTTCTTAAGGTACTGTTTACGTGTAGCTTTGCTCGCAACTGGAATACCGTCAATCTCAGACATCCTTTGAGAAGAGATTTTTTGTAGCCCACTTCACCGACTGTTGATTTCACTCTGCAGTTTGAAAAAATGATCACGTGATCACAAATTTGTTGACTGCAAAGTGAGCAAAGTTTGTGGACCCAAGATCGACAACGCTTTACTTTTGATGAATGAATTTTACTAGAAGGTTGTGTCCTCAGAGAACACTTTTCCTCATTTTTCCTGAAGATAATTTGTTTAGGACCAATATAGCACGATACGTTATTTTAATTCAGGAGACGGTGTTATTTTAGGATATTTGTGATGATTGCGAGTTGAAATTCATTTATCGCAGCAAGTTCAACATAACAGATTTTGTGGTCAACAAACTTGTAATCACGTGATCATTTTGGATTGTAGAGTGAAATCAATGGGCTGTGAAGCTGGCTACGAGAAAATCCCTTCTCAAAGCAGGTCTGAGATGGATAGTATTAACTGTAGATTATCTTGGGATGATGTAACTGCAGGCCATCTGATAGGGTGCAGAAAAAAATCAAAAATTATGCGGGAACTTTCAAGTACATGAAAAATACTTTGATTATGCGGAAAACACGCTGGATTATGCGGAAATTAAACAATTTATAACATTGATAATTCTGCCTTTCCAATGTTTTGCTGTTATGTGAACTGCTTCGTGAGGATCCTTCTTCTTCTTCGTCTCCTTGAGGACAAATTTATCCATACTTTAAGCCGCAGATGATTCCTTGAGAAGCTGAATGAGCAAAAGAAAACAAGGCGTTCAAGTTTTCTTGCACAAGTAGTCATCAAATGAAGTAGTACCCAGGCTCATCGCCAAAAGATGCATGGAAGGCCTGGAGGTTTAAAATCACCCTTGAATGAAGCGGCGTATTTTCATCAATGTTTAGGAGAAAAACTGCTTCAAAATAATCAATCTCTTTGGCTTTTATGTTTGTGAGGATGAAAATCAGCTTCTTTATCACTAACATTAGGTTTTTTTTCTGTTTTATGTGGAAAATGCTCCGAAGATGCGGAGGATGCGGACTTTGGAGAATTATGCAGATCTGCACCACCGCATCCTGTCAGATGCCCTGTAACTGTTGACTTGTCCGTGACACAAATATCTAACATCTGTTGTTTACTTGAGCACAGGGATGACGTTTAGTATAATTTATTGACAAATCATGCTCTGTGCATCACTTTGCAAGCTAACCTCTCTGATTTGCATTTTCTCTTTTATACCATTTCCTGTCTGATGTTTGTGAATAGATGTTAAAGCATGGTAAGTAAATAATATTGATAGCTAACTAGCTTGCATAATTATTATGACATACCAGTAGATCACATTATTGTCTTGAAATAAATGTCTTACGGTGTCTGTTTGAACTCTTCAACAGAGTTTATTAAAAAAGGGGTGAAAAAAGTCAAGTCGGATGCCCATATACATGTTTGCCTTAATGGCATGAAACAATGCCCTCTTTTTAATGTGTCAGGACATTTATTTCCACTTAGATCATTCAATATGGTTGTCAGTTCAAGGAATGACATCAGACACAAACTTTATCAGGGGATATAATAGGGTCACATTTTACATTTTACGTGTAGACACAATGCAATATGAATATAATATGATATGATTTGATGTGAGACAACATAATATATGACATGATATGATGTGATATTATGATAACGTAATTATAATTACACTGATCAGTCTCAGGGACCCAAGTGTTGAAAAAAATAGGTCCGTCATATTTTTCAATCTGCTGTACAAGCCATGTCGTCAAACAAATACTTAATGTGTTAAAATAAATACATTAATGATCATTGACAAAGCACAGTGGGGTGTAACAATACATCAAACTATCAATGAATTGCGATAATTATTTTTACAATAACTGAGCGAATTCTTGCACGCTGATTGGCTAATTTTTATTGTCAATAAGAGTACAGATGGATGAAACACGCAGGGTTCAAAATAAAATCAGAGCTTTCAGCCTGAATTTGACAGCTTTTTTTCTCAAGGCCGATTTTTAGCCAGCTTTCAACAAGAAAGAACAAGCACCTATCCCAAGTACGGAATAAAATGTTTACAGGCCGAACGCGGCTCATATGCTCATGCTAATGTGTTTGTATATTTCTCTTAGCAATTGTTGATTTTTAATGAAGTGCCATTTGCTCATGAGGATGTTCTTAAAATTATGCAGAGTTGGGTGGTACGTTGTTAGGAAAGCCAGAATTTTTTCTGCACTGTCTCTCTTTGTTGAAGTGCTGACTTTCTTTCATTTGACTTTGGACGTTATTCTTTACTCTTTCTACCAGACTGTTGGGGTAGTCTCTCGCACGGAGGCATGTTTTGAATTGGGTGATATTCTCAACAAAAGATTTCGCTGAAGAATAATTATGTTCTAAGAAGACGTAGGGCTTCACCTTTGATGAACCCTTTTGTGACCCCTGGTGGGTGGCAGGAAGAGAAGTGAGTGTACTGGCAAGTTTCTGTGGGCTTAAAGTGTGTGCAGATATCAAGGATTGCTTGCTTGTTAAATCTTTCACCTTTGAAAAGAGTGGTATCCAGGAAGTTTATTTTTTTGTCTGAGATTCAGCTGTAAATTTAATTGGGTCGAGTGGTGACTGTTTGCTAGGACAATAAACTCTTCTATCTCCATTTTGTCAACATTCCACAGTGAGAATAAGTCATCAATGTATCTTTTCCACTCAAGTGGTAGAAGAGTGTAGAACATTAATTTTCTACTGCATGTAATGTTTGACTGAGCATGTGGCGTTATGCTAGACCCGATCAGTGTCTCTCTTTGACCTACATTTATCAGATTTCGCTCTTCGCAACTTATCATTGTTGCATTCAACACAGCGATAATGAAACTTGGTCAGTGCGCCTATGAATTTTCGCTCGACCTCTCTCTTTATGGAGTGTATTTCTGTCTTAAACTCCTCGTCAGGAGTGATGTTTGCTTTTGCAACATAGCGCAAGACTCTTGGATATGTGAATTTTTCTGTTTGGGCCTGAAGTTTAACTATTGACGTTTCTTACTGCTCGATTTTTCTCTTGAGCATGGAAATCTCGTCAATGGCAGACTGGCAGGGTTGCTTGGTGGCATTTAACAAATTAGATCAGGCTTTTGAAAATGATAAATGCCGCAACAGTGACACTGATTTTCAGCGAGGTGGTTTGGTCTCCAGCAAATTTAATTGGACAAGAAGGCAAAAGCGACAAGGTGCTAAGTGGAACAGGATCAAAGACGCATTGGTAACAAAGAAATCGTGAATGAAAATTTGCCTGGTTCATAAAAGAGAACTGAATTGCTGTGGCACTGCTACCATGTATGGCCTATTTCCTCAAAAGTCACGTTGTTGATCATGTTTGAAACCACGCTGGAAAAAAAAAGAGTGCCGGTAAATAGAGATAGTCGCTAGAACGAAGACTTGATTTTCAAGAATCAAGACAATAATTGTTAATGTTCTGTAATTTGTTGTTGTTTTTTATGTAGAAAGCTTTTAAAATGACAGCAAGAAATAGAAAAAAGTAATGCAGCCATGAAAACACTTTCACATGGCTGCATTACTTTCTGATATGAAATGTTTACTATGACATTCCAGGGACATTGATTTTGCCTATCAAGGGATGGGATGTCATTTTTTTCTATTTCTTGGGTGAAAAATTGCCAGCAAGGGTGGCCAAAGTGCCGGCTGTCGCTGGCAGCCGTCTGCTATTTTGAACCCTGAACACGTAAAGCTGACGCAATTGGCAAAAGTTTTGTCAAACTTTCTGCTGCATTCTTGATGAGGCGATAATTGTACCACAAATCTAGTAATCTTCAATGAGGAAATCATCTAAAATTTATGTGTGAAAACTGAAGAAACTTCTCGGGAAACAAAATTAACTGTTTCCCTCAGAACCAGTCATTAAATGTTAAATGTTTTATGCCTCGTGTACCATCACAGTAGCCTCACTACTATTGCAATGGTATGTAAATGATTGCAATACTATCACAATAGTTCAAATGACCTCAATGGTCACCCCTAAAGCATGATCTTACAAGTGACAGCTCACAACACACATTGGTAATAATTACCACTACATGTAACAAATAGAATTGTATAATTGTTAATTGCATTCAAATTTCAGGTCGAGCAGGAGTTCCTATGGAGGTGATGGGATTGATGTTGGGAGAGTTTGTAGATGACTACACAGTGCGAGTCATTGATGTGTTTGCAATGCCACAAAGTGGAACGGTGAGTCGGTATTGAATAATTATTGTTATTGTGTGTCACCCACTGACTAAGTACCTTTTCATGTGACCAGTGCTGCCTAGTATCCAAATTCAACTGAAGAAAACTCCCAGGTTATGGTTTATAAAATGGAAAAAATAAATGAGAAGACCTTTCATTTGAATGGCCTAACTTTAAAGATTCCATCCACAGACTAAAACGTGTCTAAGAGACACAACTTGACCACTCTGTATAATCATACAGTCTAGAATTGTTATCAGTTGTGAGAGTAGATATAAAAATTAATGTTGTCAGAACCATACCATAATTAACAAAAATGGCCACCTCTATTAAGTGGCCACAGTCGCCATCTCAATGTCCCTTACAGTATTTTTTTTAGTTTCATTACCTCTATCAACCAGCAATCAAGAATTAAGTCCCTTTAGTTACCCAGATAAAACCCAAGGAACAGGGAGTGTAAATCTACACATTGATCATATGCACATCATTACAGTTGTTACATGGCACTGATGGATATTGATGCCACTTTGGAAAAGCTGTTTGAATGAGAACCTCCCCATTCCCCATACAATAAGACACTTGAAAAGCAATCTTATGTAGTATACACATGCATTTTAAAAAATAGCAACAGTTTGTGTAGCTTTTGTGTTCACAAAGAAAATGTAAGCACCTGTCTTAACGTTATAAGATTATAGTTCAATTGTAATAAAGTTTTTGCCACACCCAGCAAATTCTGGTGGACCTCCATTTAGTGGCTTGTGACTATGTACATGGGCATGTATATAAGCAACCAATTTGAATTCTCTTTTCCCATTGGTGACTGCTTAATAAAAGGTTGCCTTTATTACAAAAAAAAGTTTAAATGGTAAATTTTGCATGATTTTCTTAACACCGCTTTTGCTTGAAAATTTTATTTTATACTTTTTTTTCCCAAAAGGGTGTGAGTGTTGAGGCGGTAGATCCTGTTTTCCAAGCCAAGATGTTGGATATGTTAAAACAGACTGGAAGGTGGGTTTTTTTTTCTAAATACTTATTGACCCTTTAAGCCCCAATATAAAAATGCGTATTCTCCTTATTGTTCTCCAAATATTTCTTGTGGGAAAAATAAAGGCGAATTAATTTGTCTAAATATCAAGACATCTTATCCTTGGTGATCACTTCCACTATTCTCATCACTTGAATGTTTAAATAAGTAGTGACAATGTAAAGAGAAATTTCATTTTCATCACCATTAGGGCTTAAAGGGTTATTAATCACAGAAAGAAATATAACCATCCAAATTTAGACACGGTAAAAAATCCTTCAGCATACAGTTATAAAAAATAAAATGAAGATCTATCATACCTAACTAAACTAGCAATTAAACAAAATTACAACTAATTACATACCGTAAACTGCCACTTATAAGACCCCCCGGTTATAGGCCCATCTACCTGCAAACAAAAAAATACTTCCGGCTACATGCCCCCCCCCCGGATATAAGCCCCCCCTCTAGTTTTCCTTGTTTCCTTAATATCAAGCACTCTCACAGAACACTGCGAAGATGAACTGTGAGCTTCTGTTTTGTTACGCGCCAGTTATGTTTGTGTTGTTACAGTTTTGGTTTTGTTGTTAAAATTGAAATGAATTTGATTTATTATGAAGTCTCAAAAGTTAATTAAAACTGGTAAATTAAAAACGTATTTCGATCAACACTGCTTCGGCTCATTTTGAAACGTTTTTTTTTATTCCGCTTATAAGCCCCCCCCCCCCCCCCCCCCCCCCCCCGGATATAAGCCCCTCTATTTATAAGCCCACCCAAAACCCCTTACGAAGTTGTATAAGCCCAGGGCTAATAAGCGCCAGTTTAGAGTACTAAAGCTACTTTTCAAGGATGCCGTGTGAAGCATATTGAACTCATCTAAAACTGTGGCGATGTAGTTTACGTTTAAAATCATTTAAAGATGCTGCAGATCGTAGATAATGGGATAGGCTGTTCCACGACTCAGCTTCACTGTATAACATATACCATGAGGAACAAGGAGACTTTGGGTGAGAGATTCAAAGTTGGCCATCTCTGAAACTTGGAGGAGGTGGGGGGGGGGGTTGCTCCTGGGACTATAAAACCCTTACCTTGTACAAGCCATACAAGGCATTGTGGAGCTGCATTTTGCAACCTCCTTCTAGACTAGACACCAAAAAACCCTACCCTGTCCCAGAATGTAGAATGAATGTGTGGCTCCAGGAAATATCTATACCCACCCCATGGATAGTCATTGAAAATTCAAAGGGGGTGGGGGGGTGGGGGGGGGGTAGGGGGTCACAATGGTCAAAATGTTTAAAAGGAAGTATGAAGCTAAATTGGAATTTCCGGCTGTAGGTTGTGGGGGAGGGGGGGGGGTGAAACCCGAAAAAATATCTGGCGGGGAGGTATGGATATTTTCCGGAACCACACAATTTGTCATACCACTGGTCAGTTTCTTGATAAATGATACTCCATTCTAGAACAAAAATTTCTCATTTCTATACCCTTTTCCAGAATAAACTGCTTGAATGCCATACCCTTCACAGTGGCATATACCAATAATTTGCTTTAATAAGGGTGTCAGGGACAAGAGGCATTTCATTAAGCCTCAGGTAAACAAAGAGAGAGAGGCCACACTCTTTTAAGATAGATACAAGACGTAATTCAACTCCCGTGATACCATTTCATGAACCTTACCATAACCACTGACACTATCACCTTGTATCGATTTACAAGTCTATGATTTACATGTGACCTCATTGCCAAAATATGTCTTCAGATAACTTCACACAGTTTGTTCTCATTTCTCTTTTTTTCAGGCCAGAAATGGTTGTTGGTTGGTATCATTCACATCCTGGCTTTGGCTGTTGGCTTTCGGGTGTCGATATCAATACTCAACAGGTAATGCCTGCTCTGTATGGTACAGTTTCACTGCAAGGAATTGTTAACCCTCAAAGCCCCAGTAGTGACAAGCATTGAATTTCTCCTTACAGTATCACAGCGGATCAAGCATATGGGTAATGAGAATTTAAAAAGTCATCCCCAAAGATGTTACTTCATTTTTAATTAAATTCTCCCAACTTATACCATAAGAAATATGTGGAGAGCAGTGAGGAGAACACGTATGCTTATAAGGGTTAAAAGGAATTCTGTGGTGAGAGCATCTACGTGGCCTGGGTTTGGATTCCAGATGTTGTGTCATAAGGGGTTTGGGTAGATAGATACATACATACAGTATACAGTTATAAAAAATAAAATGAAGATCAATTATACAAATACATGTTAAATTATGAGTCCAGGATTATTTCTGATATGCCATATTGTTACTTCGTACAGAGTTTTGAAGCCCTGTCTGAGAGAGCTGTAGCTGTTGTTGTTGACCCCATACAAAGTGTGAAAGGAAAGGTATGAATTTTTACAATTTTAAGTAAAATTGTAAAATTATGATCGGCTTTCATATGAATGTTTAAGTTTTCATTCACAAAATTGTATAAAAGGGAAACCACTTTGTAATGCATTAAGAATGGAACCTCAGAAGAAGCTTTCATCTGAGTCTGTGGAAGAAATCCTAAAGTGTGACCTAGTCACACTTTAGGATTTCTCCCACAGAGTCAAAAGTTAGAACCACCTTGTACAGCATAGTAAACAGCACCACAGGAAAGTACTGCTCAGTGGCTTTCATTTGAATGATCATACTTTAGGATTTCTTCCACAGACTTAAACGTCACAACCACCTTTTTTCAGCATACATGTAATGTGTAATAATACATAATGAATAGAACCACGGGAAAGTACTGATCTGTAGCTTTCATTTAAGTGACCAAGGTAAGGATGGTTAGGCTGTGGTTCAGAAGATATCAAGCAGACAGAGGAGTGTTAAAAGGCGGTCCACATAAATTGTTCTTTTTGTTTGGTTGTATGTAGGTTGTTATCGATGCTTTCCGTCTCATCAACCCCAACATGATGGTTCTTGGCCAGGAATCACGGCAAACGACTTCCAATCTTGGACATTTACAAAAACCCTCGATACAGGTACAGCTTTAGAATTACTGTAACAATACAGTGCATCCCCGATATAACAAATTCGCCGTTGTAACGAACGATACTCTTTAGCCCTGGCAAAGTTAAATAAACATGTACAAAACCGCACCCCATCAAAGCAAACGGGACCCTTATCCTCTAGCGGCTATGGACCGGTCGGGAAGTCCAAATCCGCTGTGACACTGGGGAGAACTCGAACTGTAATGAAAGTCATAGTGGTATCATGTTATTGATAGTGACAACAACATCAACAACAGCGGCAGCAGCAGCAGCAGCAGTTCTCGGCAGCCGTAAGTAGCACACAAGGACTTTTGTAACATATTGAAGCTGCTTGTGGCTGTGCGGTGGTGTGGTTGTTAGCGTGTTGGACTTCAATTCTGAAGATCGGTTCGAGTCCTGATCCCTGCCATCGTGTTGTTTCCTTAGACAAGAAACTTAACTCCACATTGTCTCTCTCCACCCAGGTGTATAAATGGGTACCGGTGACACACAGTGTACTGCTGTGGGTATCTCTGCATGGTGGGGGCAGTAACGATACTCGCAGTTACTTCATGCTACACAAACCGGGGATAAGCTCCGGCCGTGTGGGCATCCTATGGTCGTGTGCGACTTACTCAATCTGGCTTTATTTTTTAGCCTTCTACTAAACAAGGCTTTTTTTTCTCTACTTGAAGGCTTTGATACATGGTCTTAACAGACACTACTACTCGATCTCCATCAACTACAAGAAGAACGAGTTAGAGCAAAAGGTTTGGCTATTTTCTCATAATTTGTCACAGTGAAGACGCTACCTCCTTTGCGGTGATTAAAAAGAGAAAGTTACGTAGCCAATATGGAGTTCGAAAATGGAAATTTAGTTAATTGCATTCGGATTGCCACACGCCTGACTGTAACAAGAACTAGACTTTTAAAGAGTCGCTTTGTTTCTTTTAAAATTGGAATCGCCAAAAGTGCAGATACCCGCAAGGCATAAAGCACTAAAAGCGTTCATGGTGTCATTCTCCGTATCCACATGCGCACCAGACTTTTCGATCTTAGACCCTCCAATTCTCATGTCCGATCTAGGTCCAATTTGATCTAGGTCCAAAAAGAAGGACTGCTTCAGTCTAAAAAAGAGGAAATATAAGAATACCATAAGAATTTGTTCTTTTTAGTCCAATGCTTAGGGCAAACTGAAGAGTGAAGACAGTTCACTGTAGTTGCACTTAGTATCAGCCCATTTCAGGCGTTCAGATAGTGGTGCGCGAACGATGAATGTTGGGAGCGTAGTTAAAAAAAAAAGGCAATATTAATAGTACAGCTTTCTTCAAAATTACGCCATTAGTTTTCTGAACCTTAAAACAAGTGTGGCTGCGGATATTAAACTAGGATAGAAGCAGATTACAACTTGAAAGGAGAACTCCTCCTTCAAGGACAACAAGACAAGTGACAGCACTTGTGTATATGCGTGTAAGACCGCGTTCAAACTACTTATGAAGTGTTTCTTTTCTCAGATGTTGTTGAACCTACACAAGAAGACATGGATGGATGGATTAACTTTACAAGATTATGACGAACACTGCTCGCTGAATCAGAAAACAGTCAAGGTAAATATCCATCACCCGCCTCTCAGGGAAGGGGAAGGGAGGGAAGTTCCCTGGGATTTTTAATGGGGCTTATGTGGACGGGGGTAGGGAAGAGTGGCTTCTTGAGAGTGTTTATAAGGTTTTGCCACCTGGTGAGCAAACATGCACTATTCATTCAGGGCTGCAAATAGTTTTTCTTTTTTGAATGGACATATGTCCGACCAAGTCTCCATTTTGGTCGGACAAAACAGAAACGTGGTCGGACGTTTTTTTAAATTATTATTTTTAAGTGGAGTCTCTTTGAAATAATAACTTTTTTCATCATTATTTACTTATTATTTGGTAACGAAATTTGTCCGGACATAATGTCCGACCAAAGGTGAGATTTCGTCGGACATGGGCCGATTTTAGTCGGACATTGCCCGATGACCGACGGTTATTTGCAGCTCTGTTCACTATAGACTATCGGCTTTCTGGAAAAAGACGATTTGGGAAGGGAGGAAAGGCTTTAGGGTAACGAAACAACAACAAAAAAACATTCATTAACTGTTCGCACTGCTTGTTTATACGAACAGCCAATCAAACAGTTAGATCTTTTCGATTATCCCAGAGTCTCGCCAGGAATCACCTGCTGACTGAGCCCGCGAACTCAGGGTACGAAGTAGTATTTTCACAGCAAATTTTTGTCTTTTGCATTACAGTGGAATTGAACGCGGATGCAAGGTAGTTTTGGGCCAAAACCACAGAATTGCCCGAAATTGCCTGGTATCTACGTTCAAGTATTTTGTAATCCAAATTAGATACATACTACCTTTGAAAGGGGCTATTGCATTGAATACATTCGCCTCCCCCCCCCCCCTCCCTTGTTGAAATTCTTCAACAGGGTTCGTAGGGGTCATAGAAAACCTGGAAAGTCATGGAATTTTAGAATTTCATTTTCCAGGCCTGGAAAGTCAGGGAAATTAAGCATTTGTCATGAAAAGTCATGGAAAAAGAAGTTCATTGTACAAAATAAATTTAGCAGTTGCCCTTTCTGTGAATGAAAAGAAAATTAATGGGTCTTAAACTGGATAAATTTAGGTCATGGAAAAGGTCCTGGAAGGTCGTGGAATTTCAAAATCTTAAAAGGGTATGAACCCTGTTCAGGAGTGAGGTGGAAAACCAGTGGAATTCTACGGAATAAGGTCGAAAAGACAGGAATTCCTCATGGGTATTGTTGAAAATTTTTTAGGGGGCAACATCCCAATTTTTAAGGAATTCTTTGGGGTTGAAGACAAATTTCATGGAATTGTTATGGGGAAAACATACTTCTAATGGAATTCTTGACGGGTCATGTTCATTTTTAATGAATTCTTCAGGGTTAAACATTCTTAGAGGATTCTTGTGGGGGTAAGACATTTTTAGTGGTTTTCTCTAGGGGTGAGTGAAAGAACAGTCCTCAAAAGGAGAGGTGCGGATTTAAAATGCAATAGCACAATACAGTAACAATAGGCAACTTCTGTTATAAAGAAGTGTTTTTTGTTTATTACAGGAAATGTTAGAGCTTGTCAAGAATTACCACAAGGTCAGGTTGCTATTATATTAACCAAAGCTCACTCCCGGGGGATGGGGGCACTCAATAAAGTTTTGCACGTGGAGGCTTTGTCCCTAGGCTCAAACCCTTACCCTTTAATATACCAATTTTTACCAAAATGGCACTCCTTTCATATATCTGAGCGAAAATTGTACTCTTTGTTATACCTCAAGGATAGCGAAAACAGTAGAGTATCCTACGATCGCCATATTTTCCCTTGGGCTTTCAGTTGCCCTGGGTCAGTTACCACAATGCCTTTCAGACCGTGTCCAACCTCCTCTGGTCAGCTACTAACGGTTCCACGCTGTTATTTTTGCCAAATTTTGGTACCCTTTTATTTCTTTAACTTTAGCTGCCATCTTTTACTCTGCAGCGTATTTTGGTCACCCTTCAGTGCACTAAGGTTTCGTGTACCAGAAGCGTATAAAAGGCACCCCTTTTGGGCTGAGCCTTCCCGTATAGCCTAACATAAGGAGTGCCCCCCATCTCCCCTGCCCCGGTGTTCACTCGCAAGGCATTTTCCGGCGTGGCAAATGGTTGAGCAAAGCTTGTTCGCGAACTTGTGCAATTGGATTGTAATATCTAAAAGCATACTAGTTTTGAAGGGCAACATGAGTTTTTTCTTTCCGTTTTTACCCTTCATCACGCACAATAGGTTTTTACTATGTAGGAAGAACTTAGTATAAACCAATCTGTTTTTTTTTTAAAGTCATTCAGCCATGCTGTGTGAACGTACGACTGAAGATTATGCACGAATGTGTTGCCTTCAACGTCAAATGTCGCGCCTTTCTGTGTGGCCTCTGAAACTTGGGAATGTTTCTAACGGAATCGCAACTGGCTATGCTAATTTAGGCTATTAACCTTTTTCTATTGGGACGTTCGACTTGGTAGGTCCAACTTGCTTCGTGTACGCAACAAGAAAAGCCCCAGGGGCATTAGACCTCGCCGTTGTTGTCCCTCCCCTAGGGTGCCAAATATATTACGGCCACTCAAGATACGAACCCTTGCCTGTGTAGCGAAAAACGCGATGAGCATTGTTTGGCCGAGCGAAAACCGGAGGTCTGGGGCAAGTGACCACCAAAAAAAAGGGTATTACTAGACCCGGTCTCACGGCAGGGTAATAAAACTTACCGAGGGTAAGCAACGTTGAATTTTTAGGGGAGGGAAATGGTTTAGAGTGAATTTGAAGAGAACGTGGTTTGAGAAAGGAATTATACAGAGAAAGGACTTGGTGAGTAAAAGTATCGATCTTCTTTGTTTCATGTAGGCCGTGGAGGAAGAAGATACTATGACGCCGGAACAGCTAGCGATAAAAAATGTCGGAAAACAGGTGTGTATGAAATAATGCATCTTTAATAATTACTAGTATAATTGCTGAGGTGATTATAGAGAAGCGCACGCACTGATTGGTCGAGGATTACGTCATAACTTGTTTTTCATCTTAACAGCTTAGTTATTTTATTAGTTAACAAAAGAAGAGACAAAGCTCAGTTGATGCGTGACACCAGTGATAACAAGAAAAAGTTAATACGCGAGTTAAACACGTTAAGGTGTCATAGTTTGTAAAGGCACAAACGTGTGCAGGAATATTCCTGCACACTGAAGAAGGGCTATGCCCGAAACGTTTGTGCCTTTACAAACTATGACACCTTAACGTGTTTAACTCGCGTATTAACTTTTTCTTATTTTATTAGTTTATTTTACTCATGTTTCAGATATTTTTACGTTTTTATCAATGTTATTGGTGACATTTTTAAAATTATTGTAAAGCGCTATTGGATAGCACTAGAAATAGCGCTCTATAAATTCAGTATTATTATTATTATTATTATTATTATCTTGTTATAATCACCCCTCGCGAGGTGATTATAATACTGAAGCACTAATTGTCAAAATGGCCACCGCGCGATTTTTAATGTTTCTGGAGAAAAGAAAAAAGAAAATGCATTTCCTCTGATAATCAACTGAGCAATTATACTAAAACAATTATTCTCCTCAGGCTCAGTGAATATTGTGGAATAGAAAAATTAAAATTGTTAAATAAAGCACCTTGTGGAATAAAAAAATTAAAATTGTTAAATAAAGCAGCTTGTTTAGGTCATCTCGGAGTTGAAATGTGTTCAGCATCGCCAACGTGTTTGGAAACCTTTTGAATAATGTTTTCTGTCGAACGTTTTAACGTTTCGTATTCTCAGATGTTTTGCCGGCTTGGGTAAGACCCCTGGCGATTCTGTATCCCTCGCCTGATTTTATCAAGGAGGACAAAACAATCAAACGAAGTCACGTTTTTAGTTTCAACTTTTTAATCAAATCACGGTGTCAATAACATGTAAACTGTTCTGTCGCATCCTTTTACGTTACCAACGCAATCACGCCATTATCGCTTTTTTCTTCTCATTTCGTTGTGAAATCCGAGGGAGAGTTTTAAACTAATTAAATTCCTTTCAGGCTTGTAGGTTTATTGGAGGATAATGCCCTTGGCTAGAGGATTGTCCTCAAAGCTTCATCTCTCGGCGGACTGTTCATACTTTTTACAATCTCACAGGCCCCGTTCAGACTTTGTGCCCTGGAACGGTGCTCGGAAAGGACACAAATGTGAACGTGACTTTTTGCCGGTATCCACAAGATTTGCTGGGTGCCCAAATTTCATTCTTCCCTCAGGCTTTAAGGTGTTTCGATACAGTTTTATTGGGACCATACCTAACTGTTTGAATCGGCTCGTAGACAGTCTTCTCCTTGTCAGATCAACGTGAAATTTGCAATACTCGTTAGTATTGGATTGAACTTTAGCGTGGTTTACATTTTGTGAAAATCGATGTTTCCATGACAACGATAAACAAAAATCCTCGAAAATAGTAAAATTGAAATTTTACGCCATCCAGATTTCACTTTGAAAAGCAAATACCAACATCTTAAACTGTGGTGTATGGCAAACAAAATATACGAAAACAAAAGAATTCTGTGTGTTTGTTTTGAAGTAATTCGCAAAAACATTTTCAACCTTAGTTTTTGTATAGTAATAGTAAATGCACCGAAAAATAATCAATGCTTTGATGAAATGCCTAGAAAGTACTATTAAAATGTGTCTTTTACTTACTATTTTACGCCTAGGAAGTTTTGTTGAAACTGGTGTTCGCGATCTGGAGAACGAATTGTTTTTCTAAGATCAGTGCCGTAATAATTTTGTGGTAATTTTTGAATTTGAGCGCTTTTGCAAAAATCTTAAAGAACGGCTCCATAGATTTT
This sequence comes from Siderastrea siderea, assembly GCA_964030785.1. Classification (NCBI taxonomy): domain Eukaryota; kingdom Metazoa; phylum Cnidaria; class Anthozoa; order Scleractinia; family Rhizangiidae; genus Siderastrea; species Siderastrea siderea. Next base: position 32,580,105 of record OZ034974.1, read on the forward strand.
TTTAAAACATCAAACACGCGTGCTTGCCGATGTGACCAATTTTAGTATTGAGTCTTATTAACATTGATTCACTGGAACACTTTTTGATTTAACGTTAAAGACGACGTATGAACCGACGGAAAAGCTTGCGTTACAAATTCACAGTTGGCAAGTAAATTCTTTTGTTCTCGTATGTTTTGTTGCCATACACCACAGTTTAAGATGTTTGTATTTGCTTTTCAAAGTGAAATCTGAATGGCGCAAAATTTCAATTTTACTATCTTCGAGGATTTTTGTTTATCGTTGTCATGGAAATATCGATTTTCACAAAATGTAAACCACGCTAAAGTTCAATCCAAAACTAACAAGTATTGCAAATTTCACGTTGATCCGACATGAAGACTGTCTACGAGCCGATTTTAAAAGTTAGGTATGGTCCCACAAAAACTGTAACGAAACACCTTCAATTAACGTAGCGAAATGGACAGCACAATATATAGCTTCCATTCTGGATACCCAAGAAAACGTCCAGGTACAAAAAGATCCGGATCTCAACTATGAACGGGGCCAGTTAGCCGCAAACATTATCCTCTGATATACTAGCCGATTAGAGTTTTTACTAAGTCCAGGAAAGGCATAAAACAATTTTCTTCTCTATTTATCAGGATCCCAAGCGCCATCTTGAAGAAAGCGTGGAGGTGTTGATGACGTCAGACATTGTGCAGTGTCTTGCCGCCATGCTCAACTCTGTGGTCTTCTGAGCTAGCTTACTTGAACTGAACTCGTTTATATTGTATAGAAAATAAACTGAGAATTTCTCCTGAATAGCTGAGATTGGTTTAATAGGCCGCCCTCCTGGGGGAAGGTGAAGATCCCTCCCGTTTGGGTACTCTGGTCACGTGTCCTAATAATGTAAAATCTGTTGAAGACGCAACTTCTTCCAGTTATAAAACCGCTTCGTTTGTCCCCATTCCAGCCCCCCGCCACCCTCACCCCTCATTGCAACAGTTACCAATTTTATCAACGAGCCGGATAAAAGAAACAACCAACCAAAAAAAAAAAAATGTGTTAGTGTTGAAATTCAAATGTTTAATCCCATAAGTCATTAATAATTCACATTCTTAGGATTCTGGTAGCTGTTAGTCGAAAGACTCCAACATAAAGGCAATATTACAACAGACCGATTCTCCCACTTTTCTCTTTGCAAGATAGTCACTTGAAAAATGCGCAGTGCTGCACGACTCCATCATATAAAGGCACTATTACAACGGACTTATTCTCCCAAATTTCCTCCTGTAAGATACTCACTTGAAGAACCTGCAGTGTTGCATGTGTTTCGGTAATCTTATACATGTATTATGCACAGTTTTCAAATGCTCAAATGATATATTTTTCACCTGGTAGCAAGAAACCGCTGTTTAGTTAAACTTACCGTGAACTTACCTGTTGAACATCAAGGGACTTGCGGTATACGCATTCGTATTGTACAAATTCCATATAAATGTTTAAATGCGCTTGACAGTTTGAATGTGCCAATAGCAGCCCCTATTAGCCTACACACGATCTCACCTTTCTCACCCAACACAAGAATAAGTGGGAACAAACCAGATCACTATAACTGTGAGTTTTTAAACGTCCCCTATTAAAGCACGAGAAAGTGTAGAAGAACAGGCCGACGTTTTAACATCACCGACCATTAACGCGATTATGTGAACAGGGACAAGTCATACATACATACACACACACACACACACACACACACACACACACACACACACACACACACACACACACACACACACACACACACATACATACATACATAAACTTTATTGAAGTGTCAAGGTATTTAGCTATGGATAGCTAATTGGGGACACTAGCAAATACAAATCGTCGAGCAAGGTCATAATGATCTTGCCAGTTATTATAACACCCTGGCGGGAGACCTCGGGATTCGCATTCATGACCTCCCGCTGATGCAGTCTGGGGACCAACCAAGAAAGAGTAACTGAGCAAACGAGGCAGTAGTATTCTTTATTCCTGTTACCCACAAACCCACCCTTCAACAAAGTTTAAAAAACAGCGAACGCAACGACAGTAAAGTGAGTAAACACCAAAGCTCTGATCCTTACTGCAGCAAACAATTGTCGAGACCACGATCGACCACGATTGCACCGTATTGCGTAAAGGTTTCGTAAAGGGTTCATCCCCTCGTGTGGATTACATCATATATTTCCCGGATAGATTTCCAGCTTCACCTCGTTCAAACGCGCCCAACACCAAAGCACAAGGAAATATTCAAAACGTGGTTTGCGGCTTATTAACGTTCGACGATACGAAGCGAGTAAACGTCTCGTATAACATTAAGAAGTTCCAACATGAGCTGATCCCCACAACCTTCCAACTTAAGAGAAGATTCAACACCTTTCCTAACCTTTTTCAGATATCTAGAACTTAACAACTTGTCCGTTTTATAAGGTAGCTAAAAATGGTAACGGCAAAACAACCTTGCCTAGAAATACGAGTAGTCATTTACAATAACCCTCACTGGCTTCACAATAACTCGCTCTAGTGAAAGAAACAATTTACAGAGTAGAAATTTTCTCTCAGTACCGATTTACAAGAGGTAAAGCTCAATCTCTTTAATCTCAGAGGGGGGGGGGGGGGGGGAATCACTGAACACAAACCAATGGACACTTAGGGATCTCCTTTGAAATACAATTTCACCCAACACAGAGAAACAACCACACAGTACAACAAAACAAAAAACAAAACTTCACCACACTATTGTCACTCGTACTTGATCACTTGCAACAAAGACAATTGGTGCAGTCTATGCTAGACTTGGTCATATCCAAACACAGGACCAAAAAATCCTCCAGAATGGTTGCATGTACGACCATTGAGAGACGTCAACTCTCATGTTATATTCTCTCTTAGTACTCAGACATGTACAACCTTGTATACGGAGAAATAACCCCCATTCAGTTCAGACCGATAATTCAGCGTTCTCTCTTGCCTAACACATTTGCCTTTCGAAGCCACACGAGATTGTATTTTTGTAAAGCTCTCAAATGATTCTTCGTAATGAAGAGTCGGTAGATCCAAACTTATTTCCTGAAAGTTCCTTCACAGGGTTCAGGTGAAAAGCACGGGAAATAACAGTAATAAAGGAAGGTTACTTACCAATAAAGAAGTCAAAGTCTACAGCTTTGCTTTTACCCCTCGGTGTTTAGCATTCGCATTTTAATCACACATGACATCCATGACATGATCCCATAGCACCGTCATCACACACTACACCCACATCATGACTGCACTGCACTGTTACCATACCACCCAAACTACAACCTTATAGACCCCATGTCTCGACATGAGAACACCCATTTGGCAGCCTCCCTGCACCCATGAAATTAACTCAAAACAAAAAAACTCGAAACATATCATAACTGCAACACGCCCTTATCTTGACCGCAGTGAACTCATTCCATGATCCTTAAAACTGATATCGTGACCGCACTTGACCCGTTACATGATATCATGAAACAGTTGTCGCTGATACCACGACCGTACGGACCCATACCCTGACCGTCTTGTCTCACAATATGGCCTAGTGGTAGCCATATTAGGTTCTCATAAATCAATTTAATGACCTCATGAAACCAGAATATAAATTAGATGATGACCCTTGATAGCCACATCACCAACGCACTGCACCATATCATGCCTAAACTTATATCAAGACCACGTGGCACCTAAATTGTCATTACATAATATTCACGTCATGACAGTTGATGCTTACCCAGATCATGACCACAGTACATCCATATCACATCCATCACGATTGCACTACACCCTTACGTTATCAGGAAACAAATGTGTACACATATCTCGACCAAAGACCCATGGACCAAAATCATGACCCCACTGCATCCACATCATGACTGCATGCGCCCATATCATGACCATCAATACCCATATCATGACCATCAATACCCATATCATGACTGCATGCGCCCCTATCATGACCACTAATACCCATATCATGACTGCATGCGCCCATATCATGACCACTGATACCTATATCATGACTGCATGCGCCCATATCATGACCACCAATACCCATATCATGACTGCATGCGCCCATATCATGCCCATATCATGACCACCAATACCCATATCATGACTGCATGCGCCCATATCATGACCATCAATACCCATATCATGACTGTATGCGCCCATATCATGACCACCAATACCCATATCATGACTGCATGTGCCCATGTCACGACCTCCCTAACAACGACCCGACGGGGTCCCATACCACGACCGCAACGCATCCATAGACAGACTGCACGGCACTCATATATCACGGTCATCGATATTTTTATCATGACCACACTAAATCAATTACATGATATCGCAAAACAAATATTATCCTTATCACGAACCAACGGGAATCATGTCATGACTGCACTGCAATATCATGGCATTCATACCTATTTCGAGACTACACTGAATCCTTGACATAATGTTACAAAACAAATGACACGCTCATCAAGACCCTAGGGGGCGCATATCATCATCGCACTGCAACCATAACATGACTACACTGCACTCGTATCATGACTCTGTGGCAGCCATATCATGGCGAGACAACATCAATTTCATCATCTCAAGAAACCTAGTTGCGTATCGTGACCGTTGGTAACCATACTGCAGCCATTAAATGTTATCACAGAACAAATATCACCCTTATCACCACCCAAAAGGACCTACACCACAACCCTGCTGGACCCATGTCATGACCGCAATGCATCCATAACATGACTGCACTGCACTCATATCAAACAATGTGGCAAAAATCATGACAGCACAGCATACATTTCATAATAGCACAAATAAACAGCCATATTATCACCCTCGGCACCCGTATCATGCCTCCAAAGTATGCATATCACGACCACACTGCACCATATCAGGACCTTTTGGCACTGTATATAATGACAGTGCTGCGCCACATCATTTGAACTTATTTTTTTAAAGAGATGCATCAAGGGTGAAAGCAACAGAGTGAACTCGTCTATCAACCTATCCACATCCCTCTCACAAATATATCACCCCAAGAAAACAACAAGAACAACAACAAACCTTTCAAATCAATCTCATTTTTCCCGGCGGTAGATTCATTTCTATTCAACACTACAATACACGTTTTAACTTACAACTCGCCAACAACAAGGCTTCCATCTCATGAACAAAGATATAACTGTGTCAGCTATGTACAGCGTTGAGATCTCAACAAAACAAATACCAAGTTTTGGTTCTCCAGAGTACAGTAAAATGGATCTAAGATTCATAAAAGATGCTCGTTAAAACGCCAAAAACAACACGTCGCAAGTGCACGCCGAGTGCACGCAAGTGCAGACCGAAAAGAGTTTTGGAATAGAAGTGAATGTTGGTAGTGTACATACAAGTTAATTCAAAAGTTAAAACCAGCATATACACGAAGGGAAGACGAGCTCAAAACTAACAAACGCCCAACTGAAAAAAGACAAAGCCTAAATTGACCTCTAAGGTACAAATTTCCAAATGTCAACGACTCAGAAGATAACAAGTAATGATAACATGCTCTGGATAAAAATGCAGCAGGGAGAGCTCAAAACCTTCCTACTTAAAAGAATATTTGAAGATTGGCTTGCAGAACTAATTCACCGTTCAGTGAACATCTCTATGAACCGCAGCTAAGTAACAACTACACAATCCAGATGAGAAGCAGCAGTCTAACAGTGAGAAACACGACTCCCGCGAAGCCAAGGAAAGCTACAGTCTGTCATAAAGCCTTCAAGCATTCAAGCCTTCAAGCCCTTCTTCTATCAGCCCAACCGATCCATCCTCACATCGATCTCACGGCCATCCACCAACGCTCCATTAAACATACCTAGTCAGTTGTTAAGGACTAGTATATCCAAGTATAGTGGACCAAGAAAAAGGAGCAAATGTAGAGCCTGGTGTACCATGTCTACCAGAGCATCACCCAGTTGCTTCAGCACGAAATGACCGCCGGCACAGACCTTATTCAAAGATGGACTACCATGTGTTTTATTGTTTGGTTCAGTTTACCAATATATCGATTAAATCATGCGAAACAGCATCACAAAATATGCTAATGTCTTAATAAGTCTGAATGGGAAAAGTGATTCTTGCCTCTCTAACGATTTTTGATGAAAATTAGTTTCTTGGCTTAATTTTAAAAATCAGTAATTTCATGTCAGAATATGGTATCCTGGAGTGCTTTAAGAGCCAATGTCTGAAATTATCGAGAATCGGGCGTCAGTCGTGAAATTTCGAATTTCTTTATATTTTACCCAAGTAACCTCTATAGTGAAGTATTTTCAAAAATAACATTAAAAGTTTCAACAGCTTTTTATTTTTTTCGAAATCGGGCAAAGTTTGAAAATACGGCATATCGGCCTCCTTCGAATAGTGAAACTGGCGGAAAATAACACATTTTTATCTCGCTCGTACGTTAAAACGCGGCGTCGTCTGTTAATGAAACACAAACACAATACAAACACACTTTAGCTCTTTATAATACAGTAATTTTCTTTGGATAAGCTGTTGAAGTGAGAATGTATCGGCCGTTAGAAGAAAACCAGTTTCAGGTATTTAAAAAAATAGCAAATTTCACCCAACTTCCACACTACAGAAACCCAATTGGTACGTGGATTTTGGACATGGAATAACAACAGGCTTGAAGAAAAACATTTGTAAATTACTGTGTTAAAATATTACTGGCGGCAATGAAAATTTACACCGTCGAGAGACCAAAATGTGAAGGGTAGTTAGACACGAATCGCCGACTGCATTTATGACACAAACCGCCGACTGGTTACGCAAAGCAAACGGTAGCCCTTTTCATTGAGAGAAATGCCGGAGAAAACCTTCGCAAAATTACTTAGGGGGCTTGCAGAATAATTTTACATGGTGTTTGCTGAAGTTAAATGCTGTTTTTGAACTCAACACACGCACGTCTTGTTTTAGTACACGGATCGGTCGATCGAAACCGCAACATATGCATAACATTAATCTTACCGTGTTTTAAAATTATCCATTATCTATCTGATAAAAATAATCCTCCACTCCATCGTTGTGATTGGTACTGTAATAGCTGTAGCTTGCTGGACATATGATAGCGTTGTTTTCCCGAAATTTGTCATCATTTAGCCGCAAACAAACTGAAAAAAGTAGCACTGCCGACAGTACCAGAATATATGTTGCAAGAACAAGATTGCGTGACGCATGACTGGGCAAGGTTTATTGATGCAATCGCATTTTATAGGTGTTAGTTTTTTGAGGTGCAAGCATAAAGTTCTACAGATATACTTTTTTTAAACCACCTTTTGATGGAAAAAAGCTTTCATGTATTGATATCGCGTCGCCAGTGTTTTTTCTTTTTTTTTCTTTGACATTTCATTGCGTGGCATCTTATGTGGAGGGGGACAGGGTGGGGGGGGGGGCGGTAGACCGGGAGAAAAGGGGGCTGGATGTGTACGGGAGGCGGGAGAAGAGGGGGCGGGAAGCGGGAGAAAAAGGGGAAAATTACCCAACATTGCGCAATACTTCGCAATCTAAAAAAATGCGAAGAGGCGGGAGCCAACAAATACAGAGCGGGAACCGGGATTAAAGGGTACGGGAAGCGGGTGGTTTACACCCCCTGTCCCTCCCCCCTCTTATGGCTATACAAGCATCACCCTTGGTGATAGTCCTTCTTGGTGGACCCTGTGGCCCCAGTTTATTTAACCCGGCGAATGCTGAATGTGTGGCGATCGGCGAGTGTAACAAAAATGTCTACAGTCACCTCGTGTATTGTAAAATCAGCGACGACATTACAGTGGACAGTGAATTCCAGCTATTACTTACTCGAGCAGGTAGAGGGTTTACTGTTAGACATTGCAAATCCTAGAGAAGGATTTTTTATTTGGCCATTTTTGTAAATTAAATCGGCGTATTTATTTCATGCATTTTTGCGACAGAAGAGTCTCACTTAAAATTAACATTGTGCCCACGACATTGAAATCTGTTTGGGACTAGGTGGCGTTGCAATATAACTGGCGGTGTTCGATCCCCACAGAGGTAGCTACCCACAAGCGAAAATCCTCAGCCCCAGAAACTCCATATGGATTTTAAAAGGCGCATCCAGCCCATGTTATGAGTGCCTTGTACAAGTAGGCTCGCGTAGGCATTTGTATGAATGGTTTTTGTTCAGAATAAATTAGCCGCAATTTGTTTACGCGGTTAATCTGGTGTGCGCAGTTTTACTAACTCTTTCATGTTCCTGGGGGAGAGTTGGCACAGAAAACCGCTGCTCAAGCATACTTTCGTAACAGAAATCCGTTACCACCGTGACAAAAACAAAAAACAAAACAAAAACAAAAAACGGAGTCTCACTGTTCCCAAATCTTACATGGTTTGTAAGAGCTTGTGCCCCAAAAACTTGGCTGCGTTCAGTAAAACATGGTTTCTGAAATCTATTCACAGCGGTTTATTTATCTAGTGTTTTATCGAGTGTGCAATCGCAATCTGCGAAAAAAAAAAGGATTGTTCTCATTCCCCCGGCCTCTTGTGCGCGCTTGTGAAAAACCATCTTGCACGAAATAAAACTTCTGTGAAAAGGCGACGTCTTTTTTGAAAAAAAAACTGTTAATTAACGAGTAGGCTCGGGGTCTCATTAAAATAGTTTTGGCCTTGTGAAATTCCACTAGTTTCCTCTCCGTGGACATTGTGAATAAGAAATGAACGGTCTTTTATTATGTTCCTCCGATTTCCTCATTTTCATGAATTATTCTCTGGATAAAAACCATTTTGGAAAAAAGATTGTTTATCTGCTTGATCACTGTCCGTCAAATTTCAACACCTTAGGCTGTGGGCACTCTCTTTTTCCGCTGAGGGATAGTCGAGGAAAACGAACAAGGGAGCCGGCGAGCGCGAAATCGCCTATGGTGTTGAAACGTGGTGACGCGCGTGTGGAGCCTGCGCGAAAATCGCCGAACGCCGCAAGCAATTTTTACGTGCACTCGCGGGTTGTTTTGGCTGGACTAGTCCTTAGCGGGAAGAGTAGACCGAGCAGTCTCTCTTTCCTCTCAGGAATAGTCGAGAGAAACGAATAAGGGAGAGAGCAAGCGTGAAAATCACCTGCACAAACATGGCTTTGAAACGTGACGCACGTGTCAAGCCGCTTAGTATTGAGCCGGCTCTAGTACACTAGCGCATAGCATATATATATATTTATAGTACGACGCTAAATTTTGGCGTGCTGCCGTTGGTCGAAATCGATCACGTGACGCGATAGTGTCTCTCCTCAGCGGGCGCCTATCAGCGCATAGTGACCGTTTTGGGCAATTTTCGCTCAAAATTTAGCGTTGTACAATAAAAACAATAGAGTCCTTCCGTCTCAGGCCCTATGTGTGGTAAGTTCCCTGGGAAATTTGATGTTCAAACTTCACATAAGCCTTTGAACTGCCTTCTCGGGCTTATATTTGTTGTGAACATCAAATTTCCTCGGGTAACCTATCACACGGTAGTGCCTTCGACAGAAGAACTCTATTGTTTCAACAGCGGCTCCACCATTGTAAACATGCGCGGCACGTTTGAACGCCGAAGGCGATTTAGCGCTCGTCAGCTCGCTTGTTCGTTTTTCTCGACTGACTTGACTATCCCCGAGCGAGAAGAGAGACTGCTCGTAGTCTAAGGTGCTGAAATTTAACGGATACTGATCACGCAAATAAAGAATCTTTTTCTTTCCGAAATGGTTTTTACCCAGGAAATAACTCATGGAAATGAGAAAATCGCAAGAACATAATAAATGACCCTGTTCACAATGTCTCCGGAAGGGTAGCTGGTGGAATTTCACAAGGCCAAAACTATTTTAACGAAACCCCCAGCATCCTCCTTTAATTCACATTTTTTCTCAAAAAGACTTACGTCACAGACGTAATTTTTTTTTTCGAGTAAGATAGTTTTTCACGAGCGCACACAACGGGTGAGAGGTTGGCTGGGGGAATGAGAACATTTTCTATGTTTTTTTTTTTGCGGTTCGCGCTCGTGCACTCGTGTATCTAAAACACTAAATAAATATACAGTTGTGAACTGACCCCAAAAAACATGTTTTACTTACGATTATTAAATGCCGCACGAGTTTTTGGGGCACGAGCTAATAAACCATGTAAGATTTGGGAACGATGGGACACGGTTTACTGTTTTTGTTTGTGCTTTTTTAAAATCATGGCAGTAACGATTTTCTATTAGGAAAGTATGTTTGAGCAGCGGTTTTCTGTGCAAACTTTCTCAAAAATACAATACTTCCATATAAGTATGTCTTTGATTAGCCTCTCCCCCAGCCAGACAAATTGCGGATAATTTATTATCAACGAAAATCATTTATGCAAATACTTACGCGAGCTGACTTGTGCAAGTGTATTTCTGGCCTCATAACATGGGCTTTTAATCCACATTGAGCCTTTAGGGCTGAGGATGTTCCCTAGTGTGCAGCCACCATGGCCACTTCTGCGGGGATCGAACACCGCGAGTTACCGCACCGCCACCTAGTCCCAAACAAATACCGATGACGTGGGCACACTGTTATTTTAAAGTGAGACTCCTTCTGTCTCAAAAATGCCTGAAATATAAATGCTGATTTACATTATTATAGTTTTTTTAAAATGTCCAAATCGCTCCCTAGGATTTGCAATGTCTAACAGGAAACTCTCTACCTGCTCGAGTAAGTAAAAGCGTAGATTCACTATTGAGTGTAATGTCGACTCGTTGCCGATTTACAATACACGAGGTGATTGTAGACATTTCTGCTACACTCGCCGATTGCCACACATTTAACATTCCCCAGGTTAAATGAACTGGGGCCACGGGGTACACCAACGAGGACATTCTGACGAGGACTATCATCATGCCATGCTTTAAATATATAGCCACAAGATGCCATGCAATGAAATGTCAAAACAAAAAAAACTAGCGACACGATATCAATGCATGAAAGCTTTGTTGCATCAAAAGGTGGGTAAAAAACCTAGTATTTCTAGAACTTTTCCGCTTATGCCTCAAAAAGCTAACACCTAAAAAAATGGAATTTACATCGATTGACCTTTGCCCATGTCATGCGTCACGCAATCATGTTCTTGCAACAAATATTCTGGTACTATTCCACAATGTTGCTTTTGTCAGTTTGTTTGCGGCTAAGTGATGACAAATTTCGGGAAAACAACGTTCTCACATGTCCAGCAAGCTACAGCTATTACAGTACCAATCACAACGATGGAGTGGAGGATTATTTTTCTCAGGCAGATAATGGATAATTTTAAAAACACGGTAAGATTAATGTTATGCATATGTTGCGGTTTCGATCGACCGATCCGTGTACTAAAACAAGACGTGCGTGTGTTGATCGTAGTTCAAAAACAGCATTTAACTTCAGCAAACACCATGTAAAATTATTCTGCAAGCCCCCTAAGTAATTTTGCGAAGGTTTTCTCCGGCATTTCTCTCAATGAAAAGGGCTACCGTTTGCTTTGCGTAGCCAGTCGGCGGTTTGTGTCATAAATTCAGTCGGCGATTCGTGTCTAACTACCCTTCACGTTTTGGTCTCTCGACGGTGCAAATTTTCATTGCCGCCAGTAATATTTTAACACAGTAATTTACAAATGTTTTTCTTCAAGCCTGTTGTTATTCCATGTCCAAAATCCACGTACCAATTGGGTTTCTGTAGTGTGGAAGTTGGGTGAAATTTGCTATTTTTTTAAATACCTGAAACTGGTTTTCTTCTAACGGCCGATACATTCTCACTTCAACAGCTTATCCAAAGAAAATTACTGTATTATAAAGAGCTAAAGTGTGTTTGTATTGTGTTTGTGTTTCATTAACAGACGACGCCGCGTTTTAACGTACGAGCGAGATAAAAATGTGTTATTTTCCGCCAGTTTCACTATTCGAAGGAGGCCGATATGCCGTATTTTCAAACTTTGCCCGATTTCGAAAAAATAAAAAGCTGTTGAAACTTTTAATGTTATTTTTGAAAATACTTCACTATAGAGGTTACTTGGGCAAAATATAAAGAAATTCGAAATTTCACGACTGACGCCGGATTCTCGATAATTTCAGACATCCGCTCTTAAGTAATAAGACTGAACGGACATAGGACATAAAACTATAAGAGATGTGTTTGGGGAAGGTGACTCTTGCCTCTCAAACTGTTTTTGCAAGTTTAGTTAGCAAACTGTTTTAACCATGTACATGTACCAACTCGGACGCGCTAACGCAAGTTTGTAAACTTTAGCTTTTGTGTACAGGGGCCTTTAGGTGTAGGCTAGCAAAATGATACGGTCTCCGGTGGGAAATAATTTTTTTTTTTACTATTTCTGAGACATTCGTTGGAACCTTTCCGTGCTCTTCTCCTCAGTGATGGTAACAATGACTTGCAACAACCACAAACGTTTCAGTGAACATTGAGGGAGAGGGAAAGCCTCAGGTACAGATAGGTAAATTGTGTCACTGAGAGAAGAGTTCCAAAGCAACGTGATGAAAATTGTAGCTAGATCGTTCTTACTACAGACACCAGGAGTGAGATCTAAAACTAATGAGCTATCTGGTTTGTTCTATCGATTGGATTAACTTTATTAAAAGGATACTGATAGCATGAGCGGCATCCTCAGGAGTTTCAAACATTACTGTCCCACATCCTTTGGATCTCCCACTGGATTCTGTCATGATGTCTGCTCGGACTACCCTTCCTGTGGAGAAAAAAAGCCATGAAAAGAAAAGCACCAGTGGCAGTTTATACTGGAGAAGCATCATCCTTCTGGGAAGAACTTTGCCTAGGCGACCGTTTCTGCGAACACCTACGAGACGTTGAAAGAAATGACAAGGACGCATCCAAACCAGTCGCCCGACATTTCAATCTCCCTAATCATTCTAGCCAACACACGACGATCTGCGGCCTTTTCCTACACCAGGGTAACACGGAAAGCCGTAAAAAGCTAGAACAAAAATTTATTTTTCAAATCGACACACTTAATCCCCACGTAATCAACGAAAGCTTTTCATTCAACTAATTTATTCTTGTTTTTCACGTTGCCATGTTACAACGAATAGCGTAGCTCGACCACTCCCCATATAAAAGAAGTGCAACCCACAATTCCTTGATTCGCTCTGACGAAGGGCTAACGCTCGAAACGTCAGCTTTCAATCTCGGTGGCCAATCTACCTTATCAACTCAGTTGATAAATCCAAAATTATGTGTTTCACGTCCCCACCGACGAAGCACCACAGTCTCTTTAGAAACTAACCCCCTTGTTTGCCAAACAATGTTTAGTTCGTATGGTTATTCGTTTCGTAGTTCGTCTCGTCTAAAGACGGACACAACACGGCTTATCCGTCCATCAGTGTAGTTCGTCTGGGAAGACGAACTGAGGTCAATAGTTCATCTCGACGGACAACTTGTCATGTGCCCGTCTTTATGTGAGACGCTTAACTTGACGAACTAAACATTGTCTGCCCAAGTTCTTCCCAGAAGGATGAGGCGTTTCTAGTGTAAAAAGGGCCAATAACGAATAGCTCAAAGCTCCATTCATTTTCTAAACGTCCCTTGCTACGTTAGTTTCTTCGTTGAAAGCAAATGCCAACTTGAGGTAAGTCTTACAGCTCCTGTTATCTAGAGCACTGGCTATCTCAAATCCTCTAGTGACCCAAACTGAAACTCGATTCCCTTGATTGATGTTACTCGTTTATGTACTATTGCTAACCGGTCGTTTCGTACCCAGTCGATTCGTAACCAGTTTTCGGTTCATTCGTACCCAGTATTCAGTTGATTTGTACCCAGATTACACTCAATTCGTACACACAAAAAACAGACTGAAGAGTGCGTTCGACTGGTAGCATTCTAGCAGACAGCCAACGCTTCTAGTTCCCAAGTCGTCACCAAGGAGACGAAAGCCTCTGAGTCCTTTGCTTTCCTCTAAATGAAAGCATGAGTCTTTGGCATGGGGCCTTCGTTAAACGAGCTCAGGTTTACACATTGTTTTGACTGAGAATTGCTGTGAAATGATTTGACCATGGTGAATAAATTTTCTGCTGACAACAAAGGTCCTTGAATATGTGCTGGCAATGTCTTTCCTTCAGTGGGACAGCAAGCACCCAAGCCAGCTAAATCACTTGGTTATACAGCACAAAAGCCCCAAAACATGTCAGGGCTCGAGACTAACGGTAGCCAACTAGTCACAGACTAGTAGAAATCCCGTTTTGGCTAGTAAGTTCTGCGCTTTCACTAGCCATTTTGGCTAGTAGAAATTTCAAAGCACTAAAGCACAGGATGGAAACCAAACTAAATATTACTTCTGATGATCGGATCCCAAAAGCAAATAGAGTGAGCAGAAACTTAAACTTATTCCGTAGAAGGATATAATGTTTGTATGATACTTCTATTGTCCTCTCAACGTTTTTCCTTACTAATTCTTGTCTCAGATGGCAACGTTTTCTCTATCATTTCTACGTTCGAACGAAATTAGCCGTCTTCAGAACGTTTCACCATACGTTTCCTTGAAAGGTCCATTAGTGCGTCTATATGATATTTGCCTACACGTTAGTAGGTTCACACAATTCTTTAGTCTTCTGTTGTAGACTTTTTGCCATTAATTGCTACGTTCGTAAAGTAGTTTCTCTTTCCAGGGTTTCTCACCACGTAACGTCTTCACAACGTTTCTCCCTACGTAAGTAGGTTCGTCGATTTATTAGCCTAGCCTTCTCAACGTTTTTTGGACGTTAGCACGTTCGCACGACATTGTTCTGCTCTTCCTAAGGTTTTCAGTGTGTTAGTACATTCGTAAGATAAGTCGACACTGCTTAGCGTTTCTCTGTACCACCTGTACGTTAGTATCTTCATACGGTATTAGTCTTGTCTTCTCAACGTTTATCCGTACATTAGTGCGATTTTAGTTGTCTCATTTACGTTTCTCCGTAATTTATTGTCCCACTGTAACAGTTCAGTTTGTCCATTCGGCGTTCGTTCGTACGTCACACACGTTCTTACGGAATTAGTTTGTTCAATAACGTTTCTCCGTAAGTTAGTAGTTGCGTATTTTATTAGTCTCTGTATCTTGGTATGTTGGCAGCTTTTCTCCCTACTGTAGTGCATTCGCAACCAACATGTTTGATTTGACTTCTCAACGTTTCTCCGTACCTTAGTAAGTTCAGTAAGTTCGAACCTTATTAGTCTTCTCTTGTAGACGTTTTTCCGTACGTGAATTGAGTGCTGTATCAGTCTTGTCTTTTTGACGTTTCTCCGTACCTTACAACGTTTGTACAATGTCAGTCTTGTCTTCCCAACGTTTCTCCGTACGATGTACATGCTCATATAAGGTTAACTGTTCGAGTTATTTGTCATGATTTGACTGAAATGGAAAAGAGAGGCGTGAACTACATCGCGCCAGGGAATTTGCCCTGAAGGCACATAGTACTTTGTATTCCGCTGGTGAGGATCTTTAACCGTTGGAAAGAACAGTCAACATTCAAGTTCTTTACTTTTGAGATTACAGAGAGGCATGTTTACAGTATTTAATACGGCTAAAAATTACACATATTGAACACAATACAAGATTATGCAAAAAAAGTGTGGCTAGTGAAAATTTATTTTGGCTAGTGAAATCAAACCTCTCACTAGCCACTAGGCTACTAAGCTGAAAAGTTAGTCTCGAGCCCTGCATGTACCAACAAAGGGCCTGAAACTAAATCTTTGATGAGCTATTTACACTTGAGAAAATTCACATGACATGACAAATTTTCTATGACAAATGAAACTGCATGTCAGTTTAATTAGCAAAGACATTTGCAACATAAAAAGTGTGACAAAATCTACTCATCTACACGAGCAAATACAGTTTGCAATAGTATTTCTAGTTTGCATGGGGCTTTGGGCTCTACAGCTTCACAGGAAGGCATCTCAATAAGTCAATATACAAAATTACTGGAATCAATTCAACTATAAACCTTTCGGTGGTTTGTGCACGAGTTTATACATCAATGAATTTGTCAGTGACATGTTTGAAAAATGACCATCAAGGTAAGAACTACACAACAATGATGAATTAGTATCAAGGAGCAATCTGATGCCTCAGTAGAGAAATTCACATTTCTCGTGTCAAAAATAACAGCTCTAGGCTGTTACGCGTCTCGACAAGTAACTGAAGTGTCCACTTTTATCCTGCATTTAAAGTTATATTTACTAGCCTTCCTGTCAGTCTTTATCGTCATTACTAACAACAACATGACCAGTTTCTGGCTCTGAAAGTCAGCAGAAATCACTCTCAAAATTCAGCAACAAGGAATAATTACGAATAAGCGATGTTTCCTCCAGCGCTGAACATCCTACCTCCGCCGCTTGTATTTGTAAGAGTGCTTCAAACTTGTCAATCAACTTGAAATTTTTCCCAGCAAGTTAGTTTCTGGCTCCGAAAAGTCTTGTGAAGGCCCTTGTGGTCCTCGGCAAACTCAACTGTTCTCTTCAAATTCAGCAACAGGCATACATGTAGCAGTCCGAGTCCATACGAATAATCGATCTTTTCTCGACTGCTAATACATTCTAGCTGCGCTGTTTGTGTTTATAAGTGAACTTCAAACTATGCATTGTCGGCAAACTCGAAAACTTTTCTCAAAAACTCGAAGAAGATAAACAAAATATCCGTCTCCACCAGAATCGCTATATTTCGCCTGCACTCGTGAGTTTACGCCACATTGACCGTTTCGGACCCGGGCGTCATGAAAGCGAGGCCAAAGTCCATACCCGTTTCCGGCCGAGCGTAAGCCCCTGCAAAAATCTTCGGGGAGCCTAAATTGGCGCCGACGACGACCCATTACTGAGAAAATCTCGATTTTTTCTGGCTGTCTGACACAGGACACCCAACACAAGATTAGGAATGCGTTCTCCTTTGTCGAACGCAAAGATCAGTTCGAAGTGTTTTAAAACTGGATACGAGTTGACCGCAAACTGGGTAAGAATTGATCGAAAACCGGGTATGAATCGACTGGGAACGAATCGACTTCTGTACGAACTGACGGTTTTTTTGTTTGTTTTTTTGTTTTGTTTTTTGGCGTGTTTGCGGTAACACGAGTCTACTGTCCATAATTCTCAAAAAATGTCTCAACCTTTTCATTTGTGAAAATTTCCAAAACAAACACAAACAACGGACATTTTACTGATATCGTCACATTGTCGTTTAAAATTATTTTCATCCACGGCGCCAGTAGTTTATTTGAGCCACCTAATGACATAAGCACGCGGTTTTGCTACCCAAAAGTAGCGAGCTTCCGCAAGTAGCTGTAGAAACACGCTGCTAAATTCGAAAGTAATAAGGTTATTACTGTCAAAGGCTACATACTACGGCCCTCGACAAACGCACACATTTCCATTCAACAAGGTTAAACATCGCTGAATTCAACACGTTATAATGATGTTAGATGATGGTCAATGATGTTGGAAAGTGTTGAACGGCATTTGACTACCATAACAAGTCATGTTGAATTCAACAATGATGAACGTTGTTTACTGGAAATTTGGCATCCACGCATTGTCTACGAAGCCTTATTTTGTGGTTCTACAAAACCTCTAAATTGTGGTTGTTGCCTTAGGATTGGTTAAGTGTCGAATCCTTGACCGCACTTGATTGCAAATACGTTTTCAACAATTTTTTCTATTTACACTCTTTTAAATCTTTACCTGCTCCTTTAAACTTGTCCTTTAAGTCTTGCCAAGTGTAGCGCCAAGGAAGCTGCCAAGATATTTCATTTCAAAATTTAATAAATGCACTAGCAACACACAAGAAGGAATCTTTTTTTCCATTCTGCTTTCAAACTACTTGTCATTGCTCAAGAATCTTAAATTTTTAACAAGAGCACTTCAGGTCTTAGATGTTTAAACTTCTCAGATAAACATTCAGATTTAACGGTACACATCTGGTGTCAAATTAATAAAATTGTGAAAACGTATAAAACTCACTAATTTCCCTTTTAGCTGTAACCATTTGCAAACAAAATAAAACCAACACTGCCATGAACATAATAGTTCACCGAAATCGCTGAATAAATATACTTAAGGAGGCTCGCAACAGTTTTTTTGGCCTTTGAGTGTATCTTTTGAAATACACGTACGCGCACGAAATTTCGAGGAGACGCAATTTTTGGCTCTCCTCGAAATTTCGCACACACGCATGTGCATTCAGTCGCCCGCCCCACAATCGCCATAGCCAAAATTAGAGACTACTCGCAGTCTAGGAAAGTCCTTGATTCTAAAATAAAACAATCCACGAAGTTGCTAATAGTTCACCTTCTCACTGACATTTGTGAGTATTTTACTCAGATTGAGATTAACTGTGTTCTATACCCTGTTCTCTTATCCAGTGGTCTTGGTAAACTCAAAACTGGATTATTTACGTAATTAAATAATAATTTAATAATAATTTATCAATTTGTATAGCGCATTTTAAATGACGTAATGATCAAATGCACTTTTCAGACTTAAAAAAAAGAATAAAATAGAATAAAAATGACAGAAATAAGTAACACAGTATAAAGTACTCATCACACACTGGCACAAAAGCTGCACTGGTATAACGTAAATGCCACCTTAAACACGGAGCGAGCCTATAAAAGGATCATGGGAAGCATTTTGTTGGCTTCATTTGACAAATTCAAATGTAGGGGAAGCAACGGTCGTGAAACGTTTGAACAGTTACAAACTTTTCCTTTGACTAAATGGCTCTCTAGTTGAAAATAAAACTATAAAAACTTGAGTTATAACTAAAAAGTTGCCCTGATGCCATTTACTGTAAGATTTCAACTGGAGTTCAGTAAATACAACCCCCTTTATGTCGACCAGAAATTATTTTGCAGAATATTAAACCGAAACATTGCGTCTACAGTTGAAATATTGGCGGGCGTTTTAACATGGATAAAAGCCCAAAAAATCATTGGATACCTTTTAATTTTTTTAATTTTTGGTCAGTCCATGAGTGGGACCGACTTAAAACGGTTTAGTTTAATATCATTTTCTGCTAGTTTCCAAATTATTTTGAGTGTTTTGTTTGCACGCGATGTTGTTTGAACCACTCGCTCTTATTTAATACACTGTCATTACCACGGCTCTACAAAAAAAGTATTTTCTTTTCTCTGAAACATAGGGAATAAAATAAGATAAAATTTTGGTCTTTTTTTTAATCAGGCGTGTCATCTTCAGTCGTGCTTGAATTATTTGTCCTGAGCGGTTTCAAATTTTCAAGCATTAGCGGCGGGTCCGGTTTTGCCTCTCGATTGTTTTCTACGTTTAAAACTTTGCAGTGCAAAATCCGAGCTTAAAAACGAAGACTTTATTTTCAACTCATGCGATGATCGGAAATTTGTTATTTACCGATTTACTACTGTTTATTTTGCAGAGCTAAAAAAATTAGTTACATGGCTTATAGAGCAAAGATTTGCGAGGATGTTTGAAGTAAATTTGGAGTGCTCCTTGTTGGCTTCCCGTCTGGTCGGTGAGCCAATCAAATGCGCCTGTTCGCCGCCCTTTAGGATTTGTGATTGACAGGCTGAACACCTCAGCCTCAGTCATGTAGGCTCGCTCCGTGTTTAAACTTATGAAAAGACATGACTAAGGTACCACCATTACGTTACAACACTTACATTTCTCACAAAAACCTGTCGTCCTGCTGTTCCACTGTCACTGTGTTGTGACGAACCAAGACCGCCAAGACCACCGCCACCACTGACTCCACCAAGCCCAAGATTGTTCCCTAACATTCCCAGTCCGCCAAGAGCAGCCAGAGGGTTAGCACCAGATGGGTCGGACATGCCAGGGGGTCCCCCTACACCACCCATACCAGTACCTCCAGACAGATTGCCAAGACCCGCACCTAAACCAGCACCACCAGCCAACTGCGCTAACTGACTCAGGCCCTGAAGACTCTGGAGAAGTTGCAGGACTAAAGGATTCATGGCACCTCCTGTTCGGCTCACGTTCGCATTGTTCATGCCTGCATTGCTTAGCTGCTGCATAATGGGTGCATTGCGATCCTTTATTAAATAGGAATAAATTAAAACAGACCAACATGATTTATACAAATGAAGTTACATGTAAGTGGTGACACTTGAATGACACGACTCCTGCATCATCAATATTGTTTTAGTTTTCTTTGATTCCAATGCCTTTTGTAGTTTTTCAAAACAAAACCAAAATTAGGTGACATGGCCCCCTTAATATAACCACATCTAACGTCAGAATGCTAACTTATATTTGAGTGGTACCATGTAAATCAAGGGTGTCATAAAGGGCTGCAACCTGTAACACCTTTTACAGCTGAGTGTGCTTGATGGTACCTTGATTTTAGGGGGGAACTTGGCCCTTGTTGTTGTAATTTACCCACAAAGGGACAAGTTTGTTACCGGTGTGAAGATCAAGGCAACAGGTGTCTGAAAACCAGAAACTCACAAGGAGTTTCTGTGAAAACTTAATGACAGCCCAGTAAATTGTGCATCACCATAACATACATTGCTAGACTAAACACTTATTGTGAGCTGGGGATTTTGCATGAGCTCATTTGCCAAGAATATATATACAAAATATATATATACAAAATCAAGTGTAATACGTAGAGTATATACTCTAGTTATAGTTAACCCGTGTCAATGATAGATTTAGTAATAAAACCCATCTGCTATTTTAAATCAGATTATTGAACTGAGGGGATCTTCTCAGAAAAGCTCAACAGAGCTTGCTAAGATCTCCTGTCATTATGATATTTAGCAGATATCCATGTATTTACGTACGTGATGGAAATAAAATCAAGTCTACGTTACCCTTAAAAAAAAAAAATGTGGTTTTGCATTTTACATCTTTGTGATCATGAAAATACTGCCAATGAATTTATGTGTAGGAAGAAATAAAATAGTTTCCCAAGCTGCTCTTGGGTAGACATGAATCAATTTAGTAAGATATTCCCACCCCCTGAAGGAGACCAAAATAGAGGTTTGGCTTTCCTTGTTCACTGCATGCAAATCAAACAAACGTTATATCTAGGTAAACATACCAGTCTGACGCTCATTGCTCTGTCACAAAGAATCTGCCCATGAAACATGGCTGTATTGAATGCATGTTAAGACAATTTAACCTCAAAAAACATCAATTACATTTAATACTTAACAAACAAGCAAGAATTAAAACCAAGAAATAGCTCAGGAAAATGGTAGTGAATAATTGTACCCAAAACAAGCAATACATGATGAAGTTGGTGGTAAAAGATTTAGTTCTAGTTTCTGAAAGAAAATAACACGAGGACCTCACAACCATTAAATTGAAACATGCTGACACTCCAATCAAAAGTTCTGTTAAAATGGATTTGGCATTACCTGTCATAATTTTTTTTGTTTTTTACTAAATATGGCAGAAATTCACAACTGGAGACATTTCAGTATCTTCCATCTTTGTTTTTATATGTATATGCATGTACATGTTCAATGTAGAACATCTGTAAAGGATACACACTGCGTTGATGGCGTCTGTTGCTGTTTCAAACTGTACAGTACCGAAACCTTTGGATTTATGATCTGAGTCCAAATTGATATCTGCATGGATGACCTTACCTAAAAAAAAATTAAATAAATAGAGGATATTACACGACGGCGTGAAGATATGAATTCTATTTTCCACTGGTAAAAAAAAAATTTTACAAATGAGTGCAGCGAGTGAGTAAAATATTGTTTTTTACCACTAGAAAATAAAATTCACATTTTCAAGCTGCCGTGTAATTTTCTTTTCATTATATAGACAAGAGTACAACAGTGTAAAAGCTGGAAATGATGTCATCGATATCCCCACTAGTGAGGATATGGAAAATACGCCACTCGAGTCCCGGATGTAGTTTCGTATGAAGTTTAAGAGTGGTCTATTTTCCACTAAAACACTCTTGTCTATATAAGAAATAAACATAGTTTTGTTTGTGCCAACTTGGTTGGTTGCAATTTTAAATTCAACATTTTGCAATGTTGAATTACACAATCATGCAACCATTACTTAAGTTAGGAGAAGACACCTGTAGTGTCACAGAGTGTCAGAGTGGGTATATGTTAAAAAGAATCCGCTTAACTCATAGAAATGAATGTCAGTCAATAAATACAGTAGCATTTAAAGGACTTGGCAGTGCACGCAGAGAGGCAGTACAACACAGGTCACCAATCAAATTATTCTTGGAATGATCAAGCAAACCAGAGAACACAAGAATACGAGAATGCTAAAACAGAAGCAGAACCAGTTTTTGTTCTCACACTTTACATGTATTAAAGCGAGAAGAAAAAAAACGGTCAGAGAATATTATGCTTAGTGGTTTAAAGACATTCAAGGTCATAAGAGCTTTGTTAGTGCTTACCAGCTCCTCGGAATGTGTCTTTGAGCTTCTGCCATGTTACACTGTAGTCAAGCTAAAGAACATATAACAAAATTCAATCAATCAATCAATCCATCAGTCAATTACTTTGTCACATGGTCAATTGGTCAGTCAAGTAGTTAATTGATTTAATGGGACCTCAGTTAGGTCATTAAACTGCGTGAATAGCCTAAGTGGTAAAATGTTACATAGAGAGATGCTACATGTATACAGTTAAAAGAATGCAACTGGTCTTGAATTAAATTTCCAACAAATTTACCCTTTCCTGTACAAGTAAAATGCTCAGGAATTGCCTCTGTAGCACAAACATTCTGGCAGAATTTGAAGGAATTTTAATCCAAAGCTTAACTCTGTTGCCTTGCATGGAAAGTGTTGGAGTGCATGTCAATAGTAATTGCTGTTTAAGCCCTGATATAAACATGCACATTCTCCTTACTGTTCTCCATACATTTTTAATGGAACTAGTAGGGAGAATTTGTCTAAATATCAAGTCATCTTATCTTTGGTGATCACTTCCTTTATTCTCGTCACTTGAGTGTTTGAACAAGTAGTGGTAATGTGAAGAGAATTTTAATTTTTGTCACTGCTTACTAGACTTAAAGGGTTCAAGATGGTGAAACTTATCACTCACATTGCTGACAAACACCGTACAAGACAAGGGATCAGTTTTGTAATTGAGTCCTTGAGCAAAATTTAGATTTCCTAATCCCAAAAGGCCAGCCAGGTTGCCAAAGGAACCACCACCAGGACTGCCGCCCATCCCTATATTTCCACCTCCATGCCCACTTCCATAACTTCCACCGTCTGATCCTCGAGATGATGTTTGACGACGTCTTTGAGATTCGCTCTCTTCAATACGATCCTAGAAGACAATGACACATAATGCCACAACTTTATGAATATTTGGTCAATTACATATATAATAAATTATTAATGAACTGTTACTACAAAGATGGTCTTAACGAATCTGACACAAAGGAAAAAAATTGAAATTAAACTAGTTTGAACACTTTTTTCCAAGCATATGTCAAATAAAAGTGACTAGGTCATGAGTATTTTTTTTATGTTTTGGGATCAAAATTCTGGCTCATTACATCAAAGGGAAGAATATTTCTCTTATACACAAAATGGTAATAAAACTGCAGCAGGGTTGATAGCCTTTTACATTTTGAAATTCCAGGACTTTCCAGGAGCTTTTCCAGGACTTTTCAACATTTTCCACAACCTAAATTTAGCCTTTTGTTTACCAAAAAGGTGAATTAGATCCAGTTTATGACCTAATAATTTTCTCTTCTTGCTATTTTCATTCACAGAAATAGCAACTGCTAAATTTATTTTGTACAATGAACTTCATTTTCCACGACTTTCGATGACAAATGCTTAACTTCCACGACTTTCCAGTCCTGGAAAAAGAAATTCCAAAATTCCATGACTTTTTCCAGGTTTTCCATGACCCATACAAACCCTGTGCGAGAAGAAATCCGAGTGAATTCTCGAAATGAGAATAAAATGTAATTAGTTGATTTGGTTTCTGCCAGATGCAAGGGGAAACTTGAAGAATGGCAGCTCCAATTTTTTCAAGTTGCAATCCATTCCCATCCTCATCATCCATAACAAGAGGCACTAATTTAAAATTTCAGTTTTAAACAAAACTGAACTGTTATTTCAGGTTTCAATCCAAACTTGTATCTTGGCTTTTGACAATTTCACTCCCAGAGTCAGTTATTGAGACATTAAGGTGATTCTACCTTTTGAGTCTGTGGATGAAATCCTATGGTGCAACCATTCAAATGAAGGGCCCGGTGGAAAAAGGGCGCAAGTGATGATTTGAGGCTAAAATCGAAATTGCTCCTATTTAGCTGAACATTGGCACACAGGCTGGTTTTCATGTGAGGAACGCTATTGTGCACTTATGTATTTCTTGACCTGAGATCTAAAATTATTTTGAAGAATTAGGGTATTACTTTTGTGTGAAAAGTTTTGTTGAACTGAACTTGCTCAAGTGATGCTTGAAAGATTTCTTTTGTTCTCTGCCTGAACTAAAACAAAGGAATTCAACCTAGAATCCGCAGTCCTGTTGCATTCTTTGTGTCAGTTTTAAGCAAAAGTAATATGCTAATTCTTCAAATTGAAGCTCTCATGTCAAGAAATAACTGCACAACAATGTTCCTTACAGGAAAACCAGCTGTGTGCCAACGTTCAGCTAAATGGTGGCAATTAAGATTTTCAACCTTCAATCATCACTTACGCCCTTTTTCCACCGGGCCCTTCAAATGAAACCTTGTCAGCAGTACTTTCACATGGTACTACAGTATTTATACTACAGCTGCAGCTGGTACCCGTGGACAATTCACCACTCAAAACACCATTAGACTTCCCAAGTCCTTTAATTTCTTTTCTCACATTTGTAGGCCTCTCGTGACTTTGTCGCTTGCTCGGCCGCCTTGCGACCTTATTAAAGCTCGCTTTGTTCACTTACGCCATAAACACAGGGCAAATTGTTTTTAACATTAATCAAAGAGGTCAACTTGGAGCAAGTCTACAACACAGTGTTTTGAAAACCAACACAAATTTGCATGAGCAGTTGAAATTAGCCACACTATCAACAGACATGGTGCAGTGTTCGCTTGCTGAGAGAAACGTGCGACTTTCTGCAAATTCTCCGAAGTGGATTTTCTCGATTTTAAACCAAATTGGGCACATCCTTGCCAGGAAAGTAAAGAAATGGTGTGGTTTTGGTTTTTTGTAACCAAGCCATTTTTCTGTGATGGGTGGACAACAGTTCTATCATCATACATTCTATACACTATAGATTACATTTTTCCAAAATGAAATATGGGATTTGTCTTGAATTTTGATTTAAGGCACTCTTGGGAGTGAAAGGGTCAATGTAATAGGTAAAATTGGGTACCTACAATGTAGCCCCTTTATGTTTAAACCACATCACATACACTACATGCATACATGTACATTGCAGACAAACCTCTCTTATGTGAATCGCCCTTCCTCTGAACTCAGTCCCATGAAGCTCCTTGATAGCTTTTTCAGCATCCTCTTTATGCCGGAACTCAACAGTGCTTAAAAAGAAAAAGCACAGTAGGGTTTTAAAACATGTTTAAAAATCATATGACATCTTTCGTAGATATTGGAGTATGCCTGATTTAGACAACACAATTCATGTTGCAGGCACGATGTGAGCAAGTCGCACACAACAGTTGTAACCAAAAAGTTATCATGCTGTCTAAATTGGCCAAAAACAATAGACTCCTGAAAAGATTGAGCTCTGGAACTTCCACTTTTCTAAGCAGCCGACTCATCTTTCGAAACAAGAGTTGCATCTCTCGATACAAGTGTCTTGTCTCTCAAGACGTGACTCTTGTATCGAAAGACGAGACTTGTGTCCTGCAAGAGGGTGGTACATGCAACTTACTTTTGAGCAGTACACGTAACAACACTAAAAGCTACAAATAACAGCTGAACATCAAGCAAAACACTGCAGCTGACCAATATTTGCCCATGTCCAGTGAAATCCAAACTGTGATTGGCCAAACTGCCTGACAAGCTAATTACAATGTAAATTTATACCAGTAATACAACTTTCATTTTGTTTTGTTCACAAAAATCTACATGTACCTTAGGGGCCAATTACATGAGCTGGGCTGGCTCGGTTACCAGGGTTGGCTCGGTCTACCGAGATCACTGCTCAGCCTGGTATCACATGAGGCAAGCCAGCCTGCCTACGGTTAAATTTAGAAGCTGTCATGTGAAAAGATGGCTACAATCAAAGAGCATGAATCGAGTGCTTTTATTTTCACTAATCCATTATTTTGGTGTATTATTTTCAGTTTTACATAGCTTCATGGACTGATAAACCTTTACGTGCAATTTAGTGACCAGAAAGAGTTAGCCCAGCCAGCCGGCTGGCCTGGCAATCACGGTTACATGGTAAATTTTTCAACCCGGCCAGCCGGGATACCGGCGTTGCAATGCCGGACTGAGATTTTTCCATGTAATCACCAAGTTGATTTTTAGCGTGTTTCACAGACCTGCCTCATGTCTACCTCACGTAACCAGCCCCTTAATCAAATTTGACATCCAGCCACTTTTTTGTGTTGCTCAACCAAAATGTGATTTTAAAGTCATCATCAGAAAGTCATCATCAGAGTCAAGTAAATTGTGAATCATTGGTAGATGACAACCAGGGATTTACAAATGTGCAGCGTTTTTAGACCAATTTTTTTCGTGGAGTTTTTGGTTGAGCTCGACGTTACCTCGACTGGTTGTGTTGCGTTGCGTTGTGTTGCCTTTTGTTGTCTGCTTCGTATTGCGTTGTGTTATGTTGTGTTGCGTTGTGTTGTGATGTGATGTTATGTGTTTTGATCTGTCTATTACTTGTTACTTTAGTTTCTTGGCTTGAAATTTCTCAGTTTTCCTGTTCCTTCATTGCACGACCCGACGCAACAACTAGACGGACGTACAACGGTACGACCAACTCGACGACTTAATAAGCAAAACTTCCAGTGTGTATTCTCCACAGGCAAACACCGTTTTCTCCGTGGAATTTTTGTAATCACGACTACTTTTTTATATGCCTTCAGTTGTCCTGGTTAAGTTAGCCAAAATTTCATCTCTTTCACTAAGGAGCTCGTTTTGGTGACCATTTCATATGCTAAAAAGAATAGCTACCCTTAAAGGGGCACCATAAACAATTTTTAGGATTGCTATGAAAAGCTAAAAGAGATATATTCCTTTAATTCTGTTAATGTTCTAGGAGAATTTCATGTACGAGAAAAGATATATGAAATTATTTTCAGAACATTCTTCTAACGATCACGGTGACAGTGCACCTCTAAATATGGTGCAAGCTTTAACAAGGCACCGCTTTACCCAAAAACTTAGCAAGTACTGTATATTCAATTGCAAAAAATTGGTCTACCTTTTGAGTAAAGCCAACGGAGTTTATAGGGTTGAAAGTTTAACCTTTCGAAAGAATATACTGATGAGTTGGCTCATAGATTAAAATAGAATGGTGAAAGAGTTAAGATCATCTAAAATAATTGCTAGTAGAGTCGGTGGAGTTTGTTGAGTTGGTCGTTACAGAGTTTTCAGTGTTCGGTGAAATCCGTCTGTTGACTTTGTTGAGTCTTCAAGATGCTTTGTCGAGTTTGTCTAGTTGGTTCGCGTGGTGGGGTTTGTACTGTCTTATAGTATGTAAGGATTGTTGATCAATTTTTTAGTAAGGCTTGTTGTGTTTGTCGAGTTGTGTCGAGGTCTGGAACATTTCGTCTGCTAGTGAGTGAGGTTTGTTGAGTTTGTCTAGTTGGTAAGGGTCGTTGCATTTATCGAGTTGTGTCAAGGCGTGGAGATTTTGTCTGCCACTGAGTGCAGTTTGTTGAGTATGTCGAGCTGTGTGGTTCTTACTGTCTTAGAGAAAGTGAGCATTATTGAGTTTTGCCCATTTGGTAAGGAGTTGTGTCGAGTTGTGTCGAGGTGTGAAGTTTTAGTCTGCATCAGCGCGTGACAATTAGTCGACTTTGTCGAGTTGGTCGTGTTGTGGGTTCATACTGTCTTAAGTAAGTGAGGATTGTTAAGTTTGTCTGTTTGGTAAGGGTCGTTTTGTTTGTCGAGTTGTGTTGAGATGAGGAGATTTTGTCTGCCAGTGAGTAAGGTTTGTGGACTTTGTCGAGTTGGTCGCGTAATGGAGTTCGTACTGTCTTAAAGTAAGTAAAAGATGTTGAGTTTATCTATTTGGTAAGGATGGTTTGAGTTTTTCTAGTTCTCTGGTGTAGAGATTGTCTGCCAGTGAGTGAGGTTGGTTGAGTTATGTCTACTAGAAATGCTGAACTTGTCAACAACGTAACACAGCACAAGGCAACGCAACACAATGGATCACTGACAACGCAACACAACGCAACGGATCACAACGCAACACAGTGCAACGCAACTCAACAGATACATTACAACAGCGACACAACGGATCACAACACAACACAGTGCAACAAAACAGACACAACACAACAGAACTCACCTCAACACAACAAAACAGGAAATAAAAACCACGCACATATGCTAAACAAACCAGTCGAGGTAACGTCGAGCTCGACCAAAAACTCCACAGAAAAAAATGGCCAAAAAGCACTGCAGGTATAGGGATTTAAAGCATCTACTGACAACTCATAGTTCACTGGACTCTGATCATGACTTCTGAGACATCAGTCAATGTCATTGTTGTAGGTTAAATTGAATTTTAGGTCAAAATGATTTCAAACTAGTTTGATTTGTATTTTCATTTGTTTCAGTTTGATGATAATGACTATAAAACAAAGGAAATAAAAATCAAACTAGTTTGAAATCATTTTGAGCTGAAATTCAAACAGTCTGTCTCAGAATTACACTTGCGCAGATCATACTTCACCAACTTATGACACGATTCTTGGGTTCAAACCATTTAAAATGAAAAATTAATAATATTGGAATCCTCAGATTCATCACGGAAGTTTTTGAACTACAATAACAACCCTGGCCTAGAACACCATAGGCAAACCTGCCAAATTTCATTGTATTGTAAATCCTTTTTCAAGTTAAGTAGGTGATTAAGTAAGTCAAGTATGCCTGTTGGCACCAAGTTATTTCTTTAAAAGATTGAGGTCATTCCCCTGATTTCCTGGGAATGACCTTAAACATTTTAAAAGATTCTACTTTCCTTGAGATGTATTTAATAACAGCAAAATGGGAACACAAACCCGCATCCCTATAAGAACAAAAATGACTGAATGTTAGCACTTAGAGAATGACCATAGTAAAGAAATGCACTTGTTAATATAAAAATAATTCCCCACTGGCTGTGCCTTGAAAAGTCAATAGAGAACATTAATGTTAGCTTCCACTTTTTGCAACAAGAAAATTGGTTGAGCATGAAGGTGGTTATATGAGCAACAAATGTTCTCCAGTTGCAATGTAGCATTGCTGCTTGACAAATTGCATGAAAATAATTCCAGTATTAATTACTTGGCCTTTAATAATAATAATAATAATGATGATAATAATAATAATAATAATAATAATAATAATAATAATAATAATAATAATAATACATTTATCTACCACTGTAATAATAATTATAATAATAATAATAATACATTTATCTAGTGGTGTTTCCCGGTGGTTCAACAGCACTTTTACAGATGTTTAAAAATTACTGTAAAAACTGTCTAAATTAAAAAAAAAAAGAAAGAAACTATCCTTATTTTAAAAAATTAACAAAATGAGAAAATTAGCTTCCGTGGTAAGCATCGATCTACAAAAAGCTGTTTTTGGAGTCTGCATTTTAAAAATGTCAACTGATGCTGAATCTTTGACAGATTGGGGTAGGGCATTCCACCTTGATGCCGCAGCAACAGCAAAAGAACGCCCACCATAAGATTTAAGATTATAGGTAGGATTCCAAAGCAAGTTTTTTGCAGATGAACGAAGTAATCTTGGAGGCTGATAATAAGTAAGCAAGTCAGTGCTTCAAATGTAATCAGAAGTATCTTTAAGTTTATACCTTTGATCTCCCTTGGCTGTCCTCTATGATGTCAGCATGTGCAACATCACCAACTGTAGATTAACAAAACAAATAGAGCGCTTTTCAAATGAGTGTCGTAAAACCAAAACCAAAGTAATTACCCCAGCCAATCACAACAAACACAAATTACCCAATGAACCAATCAGAACTCGAAGCAAACACATGCAACCGGCGCCAAGCGCGGGAAAACGCGTGCGAGCAAGTCGCGATTGGTTTGAGTTTTACCTCTGATTGGTCGAGAAAGTGGCGCGAGTTTTTTTAACCAATCAAAGAGCGAAGAAAAGCAAAACCAAAGCAAAACGCGAATTACTTTCGACACTCAATTGAAAACCGCTCTAAAAACAGCAGTGAGCTGAGCAGGACCTCTTCAGGAGAAAAAGGAGAAAAAGAAAAAGGTAAAATTGCACTTAATCTTTTCAACCACAATAGGACAAGTACCTAATTTCTCCTTACACAATCACAACTTAATCAAACATACAAGTTTTGAGAATAAAGGAGATGAGATAAGACGTCTTCATGTTTAAACAATGCTTCCAAGTAGCACCATAACAAACAATAATTGCACGGAGAATAGTGGAGAAAATGCGTGTTCGACTAAATGTCTGTATCAAAACGACTTGTTTCTGTTTCTGACCCCTTCTTAAATGTTCTGAGACAGATGTTTTAGTATAAAACCTTTATGTATCCACAATTCCGTGGTAACATAGACCAGATCCTCTCTGATCTTTTCAGAGTTGATTTACTTGTGACAAAACGAGGGGGGAAGAAATAGCGTCATACACCTTGTGCATATGCAAGCTCATAAAGGATACACTACGATACGAGTTCCAGACTTATTAGTTATAGAAAATCTATCCACTTAAACCTGCTTACAAACGTAAGCATAATTTATGGCTTGCAACTGACATGACAGGCTAGCTACGGACATACAGTATTTAATTTCAGTTGAACTGAAATGAACTTGTATTTTTGCTTTTCATTGTAAAACACACGAAAGCAATACTACCTTTCTTCATAAAGTCTTTTAGATCCTGCCACTTTACAGTGTAAGGAAGATTCCATACGTACACGCGGCATTCCTTCCCGCCGCTTCCAGATTGTCGCCTTGACCTTTCATCTTGCGACGGATACGGCGCGTAGCGCCGACTTTCGCGTCGTAAATCTCTCTCGTATGCACCACCTCTACGCCGTCTATCTCTGTCATCATGATCACTTTCTCTGCTTCCTTCTCGTTCATTCCTTGATTCTGCATCTATGGGAGAATCTTCGCGACGCCCCACGAGCGGATAATTAGCTTCCTCGTTGTCCACCATGTTCGCTTCTTGTTCACGCTTTGCTGCGCAACCAGGCCATATCATGTAATTTTAGAAACTTCCGTGGTAGAGTAGGGTGGGGATTTTTGACAACAGTCCTCTGAGAATTTGACAATTTTAAACTTTAAATCCCATTTCAAAAAATCAATTGCCATTTGAAATAATCAAAAGAAACACGTTTTCTCCTTAAAACGAATTCAAAATTTCCAAAACCCAAATTTTAAGAGGGAGGGACTTTTTTACGCGGGACATTTAGTTTGGGGGAGGGGAGATTCATCTGTGTTTTCTTCCTCACAATTAAAAAATCGCGGGCTCACAAAAGTCATGCCCTCGATGGTCGCCTTGCAAAAACGGAGAATACCGAAAGAGGAGCGATTTCATCTCAGTTTTGTTAAGTCTTGTGCGGTTTTACGGGCTATTTTAACAATCATGAGTTGACCAGATCAATTTGGGAGTATTTTGTCGAGCTAAAAGATGGCGGTAAAAGGGTAAAAGTTCTTTATTGGCTATAGAAATGATGTTGGAAGTTTTGCTCGATCCCGTGATAAATTAAGCAATTATGAAATCAAATGTCAAACTTTGACAATTTTAATTCTTCCTTTTCTATCAATTTCTAGCAGTGAACTTCGCAAGCTAAGCGAAGAGAGCTTGACGAGACCACCAGAGGAAGTCTTTGATGTTCTTGAAAAACTAGGCGAAGGGTAAGTTGCGTTCTTATGCTGTGAAACACGTAATAAAATTGTTGAAATGAAAAATGCCCAATATCTTTAATAGCCATGTTTTCATTTCTATTTTTGTCAGGCACGTTCATCTTTTTGTGCGTCGATAAAAGTTTTGTATACAAGTTCAATTGTCGATTGTTTTGATTTCTATTCTCCTTTAAGAATCAAATAACGAGCATTCGGACAACAGTCTGTTGCATTCTCTATAGATTAATTATGCAAGGTCTAAGCTTATTAGAAGCTGATTATGAAAGTAGTATGAGATGATATGCTCAGGTCATGTATTTTGATGATTAGTGGTTTCAGCAAAGAAATTTATGAGGGTCTTTTGATGTATTTTGCCCTTTATGTACTAGCTATAGTGTTGCCCAACAAACTTGCAACAGGAAAAAAGAAAAAACAGTAACATCTACATGTTGCCATTTAGGGTTTGCTGGCCAGTTAATTAAGTTTCCAAGTTTGGTAATTGAAATTGCTATCATTATTTGAAAGATAAAAATTCCTGTAGTTGTTTATTAATTGGCTGGAGATTGGTGTCCCAAACCTGGAGGTTTACAAAAAATTGATGTCCTAAAATCAAAATTTTGATTTAAGAATATAATTCAAGTCATAATTTATTTGTGTTCATTGTTATATTTCCTGGCTGCTTCCTTGAACGTTTCCAATAGTTCTGAATCAGGTTCTGATTTTTAGCCAGGTGAAATGGACACAAATTGTCAGTTCATTTGCGTTAACAACCAAAAGCATAGCTATTCTTTCAAAACAGTGGATAGCAAAAACGTGGAACTGATTGCGATCAATTCCTCTAGTTCTAGCCCAGTTTCCCACAGCAACTATTAAATTATTATTGTTTGCAATTTCCGATGCAATTGTCATTGTGATATTTACTCATTACACGTTGTATAATTGTAACTTGTCTTACACTGTTGCATGCTGTGCCATTGCAGCTCATGCAAATTATTTTCTAAGTTTTTGACAACTTTTTTATGGCTTGCGACATTTGGCAAATTAAAATGAAAAACTGTGAGGGACAGATTTATCAATATTCATGTTCCCACTTTTCTTTCCTTCTCTTATAGTTCTTAGATTTGATTAGTCAGTTGGAGCAAAAGCTATCAAAAAGTTGTCAAAAACTATTTAACCATTTAAGCCCCAATATGAACATGCATGTTCTCCTCACTGTCCTCCACATATTTCTTATGGTCCTAGTTGGGGGAATTTGCTTAAAAATCAAGGCATTTATATTTTTGGCATCAATGATCATTTCCTTTATTTTCGTGACCTGCATGTCTGATCAACTAGTGATATTGTAAGGAGAAATTAGATGCTTGTCACTATTGGTGCTTAAAGGGTTAAAAACCTTGTGCCACTGACAACAGCACAGTGCCAGTATCGCTGTAATTCAAAGGCTGAGAGCATAACTGTCTTATTTCGAATTTTAGGCTGTTTTAATTTTTTGTTTTGCCCCAAACTGCTTCAGTTTTTACATGGGGCCTTCAGTTCATTCAAAGAATACTGCCGAAAGTTTTTTTTCCTCTGATTTGTGCCAAGTAGAGTATTAAGCACGAAGGGAGCAGAAGATGGTCGCACGTCCATCACGCATTGCAATAGTTCCCCGTGTGAACGATGTGCAAATCAGAGGAAAAACTTTGTGCACTGTTCTTTGAGTGAACTGTATATCCCACGCAAAAATTGAAGTAGTTTAGACCAAAAAAATAAAACGGCCTAAAATTTGACATAACACTAAGATGGCTATGCTCTCAGCCCTTCGGTTTCATTATTTCATGCTCAAGGTTTGCGAAAAATACTCAACAGAGAAGAAATGTAAAGGTGCCATGGAAACCTTCCTTATGGTCATCTTGTTAACAGTGCCATCTCATTTACTTGATCATCATTTGAACTGCGAACGTACTACATGTTTGCTATGATTATCATAAATTTAAAGTGCACCTAACTCCAAAATATTTTTTTCGCTAAAATAACTCTTTGCACCTGTTCGAAAAGCATTCTGCCTTTTTTTTTATGAAATCCGCCTCAGTCTTGACTTTTTATAGGCTGTGAAAGTTATGAAATCTAGCAATCTAGCTGTTACGTGACCGAGCTAGTGAGGGGCATGGGTCTATTCTCGATTTGACATCACAAACTGATTTGCATCTCCTTAAGTCTTTGTAAACATGCATGCAAAGCAGTTCATGACGTCAAATCAAGAATAGACCCATACCCCTTCTGACTTGGTTGTGCGACAAATGGTGCTTAGTTTTTCGTAAGTTTTGAAGTCCAGAAAAAAAGTCAAAAACTGCAAATAATGGTGAAATGTTGTTAAAATGGGCGCAAAGTTTTATATTAGCGTAAAAAATATTTTGGGGTTAGGTGCACTTTAAAGTAAGTAAGTAACTTTATTTATTATCTTTGTAAACAAGCTAATTTGAAAAGTCAGGGAAATGTCATGGAATGCTGATCCAAATATTCTGTTGGTATACAGATCTCTCAGACACTTTGTAATAAACTTGTGTGCTGCTTTCTTGTATCAGTTCTTATGGCTCTGTGTTTAAAGCAATGCACAAGGAGTCTGGCCAAGTTGTTGCAATTAAACAAGTTCCAGTTGATACCGATTTACAAG
Source organism: Siderastrea siderea (assembly GCA_964030785.1). Lineage (NCBI taxonomy): Eukaryota > Metazoa > Cnidaria > Anthozoa > Scleractinia > Rhizangiidae > Siderastrea > Siderastrea siderea. Next base: position 32,614,793 of record OZ034974.1, read on the forward strand.
AGATTATCAAGGAGATAAGCATGATGCAGCAATGTGACAGGTATAAACACTGTACACTTATTGACTGAGTGAGAGGGCAGTATGGAAAAATATTTGGCTCAAGGTCATGGCACATGGATTTGAGTGCGGCAAGGGGCATGCATCATGACAGAGAGCCAAATATTTACCCTTGTACCCCAACCTAACGTGGTTAAATTGCTAAACAGTTTGCCATACCACCATGTGTTGCCATTTTTATGCTTCATTTTATTGCAAAATTGTAAAAAGGTGCTCGTTAATACACATCGCACTAAATGAATGGATGATGTTTAAGAGGCTGAGGAGGTGTTTTGTGGGAAAGATGTTAAAAATGAGGTGGTGTTACATCTTGTTTTGAATGCTTTTATCACTTACCGAATATAGCCAGTTTGCAACATCTTGAAGACAAAATATGTAAAGTTTTTATGCATGGTGTGGGGAGCACATGCCGTGATTTAGTGGTTAGTGCTTTGTACTTCAGATCTGAAGGTCAGTGGTTCGAGGCTTAGTCCCAGTCATCATGTTGTTTTCTTAGACAAGAGAGTTTACTCCACTTTTTTTCTCTCTGTCCAGACGTATAAAATGGGTACCAGCAACATACTGCCGGGGGTAACCCTGCAATGGACTAGCATCCCATCCAAGGGGGGAGGGAGGGGTAGCAATACTCTGAGTTGCTTCATGCATGCTACAGAAACAGGGATAAGCTTCGGCCATGTGAGCCTCCTTTGTTCGTGTGTCACTTTACCTACCTACCTACCTACCTACCTACCTTTTATGCATGGTACCATGTGCAGACTTGTGCGTGGTTGGACAATGTCTAGGCTTTGTCTGATTGCTATTTCCTGCACTTTACCTAAACTGTGGAACTATTTTTTTTTAATGCAGCCCTTATGTTGTCAAGTACTATGGAAGCTACTTTAAGAACACAGATCTCTGGGTATGCATAATTAATTTTGTACATGTTAATTTGCTAATAATTTGATTTTGTCTCATATTCATTAAGGTATTATCATAAGGTACCATAACTTGAAGGCAGGCAGCTATTTAAGAAATTTTCTTGAGTATTGTAGTGAAAATTAGACCAAAGAAAACAAACAAACAAACAAAAACAGTTTTAAGAGCGCCTGTCTGTAAAAATCAGACAAAATCAAAATTCCGCGGCAAGGGTGGAAAATTCGATTTCTTTCATATTTTAATGTTAGATAGGTTAGGGTATAACTAAAATCACTGGATACTTTTTTTGGCAAAATATCCTTTTATTTCAAAGAAAAATGCAAATAACGAACTTCCGTTAAAATCGCCATTTGAAGCAGTAAATTATGACATCAATTTGAGGCATTCGCGTGCAAAAACAAATCCCTTTGTCGTCTTTTAAACACTCAATTTTACTTTTGCAATCTCTCAAGAGCTTCAAAACTGATTTTGATAGAAACTGCGTTGTTTTTTGTGTTTGAAATAATTTAATTTTGAAAGTATACATTTCTCATCAGGAAAAGTACTTCGTGAATTAAGTTATTTTTCACCATGTGCTAAACCTTCAAATCGATTCAGCTTCTGGCTGTTGAATTAAGAAAAGATGTTCTCAGGATTGCTGCAAAAATTTCTTTGGGCAAATGATTGAGAGCGACGCGAGAGCTTTTCAAAGTTCGTTAAAATGCAGGTTGTTTGACCCTTCTTGGCAACATTCCATTCGCGAGTCACGCACATATTTTAATGTGTTTCGACCCATATGAGATTGAAAACGTCAAACAGAAAAACAGGTCGAAACGCTCTTATCTCATTTGCTGTAGAGGACAGGTCCAGAGGCCATTTCCGAGTGATTCTCTTGCCGTTCGACGTATTTTGGTCCTGTTGATGACATCCAATGAACACCGCCAACTGAGTCAGCGTATTGTAAACGGTCGAACAGCTCAACAACAACCTTTCTTCCAAAACGTTTGACATCTTTCTACACTGTGACATCTTACTCAACGGTTCAGTTGCTGGTCAGTGTTGCTTAGCTGGCAATACGCAAAAAGGTTTTTATCTCAACATGTCGCCGCTAACGTGGCCAGAGTTTTATCTAGAGCCGCGTCATGCAATGCAAATCATCGGAATGGACATTTTACTAGAGGGTAGGGGAAGGGCAAAATCTGCTCTGATTCTTTTTAAACGGCTCAGGGTTCGAGAAATGGGAGGTACTAGTAATGGACCAAAAATACGAAACAAAATTAGTGCTACATTTAGGCACCTCAACCTCCCGTGCCAGAATGCAGAAAAAGTAGTCACCCCTCGGCGTGAGTTGTAGGCATGCAAATAACAATGTTCGAACACGAAAATTAGCTAAAAAGGGTACGTGTACTAGCTCAAGTTAAAAACCTCTTCAAAACGTCGAGTCCAGAACATGTAAATTGTTTTTATCAGGGAAATTGTGATGTGACTAACTAGTTTGTGCCTATAGTTTTGGCTTAGAGGGGGGACCTCGGACTTTTTTTTTTTCACAAATTGCTTCGTTACACAGAAGACGGTTGTTGTTGGTTCGATTTTCTTGTTGTCGGAGTTTGTGGTTACAACACCAGACGAATCAAAAGCTTGAAAACAATTGTTCCCTTACTTTCATGCACCAAGAATACCCAGGCCCGTAGTGTAGACGGATTTGCGGGGGAATAAAGAGTGACCACAGCGGAATGAACTAACACAACTTTATAACTGTAAACTGTAAACAAGGTAAACGCTGACAAGACTGACAATCTCGATCCCCAAACTTCGATTCCTCCTACTCTCGCTCCTCGTGCTCCTGTGTCACGTGACTATCTGAATCCCATAATTCCACTACAGTCCACACCTTCTTAAAGGGAGTAACTTACGACAAAAGCTAACAATGTACATAGTGAATAAATTTGAAACGAAGTTAACAAGAAAATCTTAACAGTCTATAATCCACATGAGTCCACCCCTTCTTAAAAGGGATTTTAGTTTTCCGAAACTAAAGTTGCAAACATGTCTTTGTCAAGTTTTAACAAGTAAGTTCCTCCATGTAAGCCTCCAGACATGGATAGATAAGGGCACTTTGAAATCAGTCCTTTAAGTTTTCCGCAACGTTTCAAAATTTCCTGGGCATCTGGAATCTGCTGGTACACCACTTTGCAGGCTTCTGATGCATATGCCTTTGCACCTGGTAGACTGTTCAAATAATGTCCAAAAGCAAATGCTAACTTTGCCAAATCAGGGTTAATCGCTGCACTCTTTAGAGTGGGTAATTCAGGAGGGGTAACTGTCTCTGTGTTAGATGGTGGTTCTTCATTATTTCTGAGATCATATTATTAATCTACTTCTTCTGAAAGTTCATCTGGCACAACAATAATCTTTTCAATGTTTACTGTTTTAATCTCATCCTGAGTGAATTTGTGTCGAAGTCGCAATAGATCCTGGCGACCATGGACATGTCCAATAACAGTGTAAGGACCATCAAATCGACGAATGAACCGTGTGGCTGATCCTTTTGGTTGTGAACTTGGAGGTGGTCTTCTAACATAAACTTGCTTTCCTTCTGCAATGTTAAGTTCCCTGGATGATTTATCATAATATTCTCTTTGAGTCCTCTTCATGTCTGCTTTGATGCTGTTGAACTGTTTTTGTGCTTCACGCATACGAGACACAAGCTGCTCTGCATAGGTGCTTCTTGAGAGGCTTTCTCCAGGTAAGTCAAGAGAAATGACTTCAGGCGATGGTGCGTTGCGGCCAAATACCAAGAAGAATGGACTAATTTGACCCGTACCAGGAATTGGAGATACATTGTGAGCATATACAGCTGGCTGCAGGAATTCTTCCCAGCGTTCCTGGTGTTTCTCACAATAAATTGCTATTGCTGCATTCAGCCATCGGTGAACACGTTCTGTACTTCCATTTAGGCGTGGACGGTAACTTGTTGTAACAATGTGTTCAATTGAGAGAAGTTTTGTTAGTTGGCGTAATACCGCATTAAGCCATTCTCCTCCTTGATCGCTTTGTAAGACTGCTGGAAATCCGTATTGCAGGAAAACATCATTAAACAAAGCTCGTGCTGCAGTAGTTGCTTGTTTGTCTGGGACCGGAATTGCCCGCAAGAAATTAGAGTAGGGACAAACAGCAGTCAGAATCCATTTGTTACCAGCTGGGGTAGAAGGCAATTGTCCAACATAGTCAATACCAATGGTGCTGAAGGGACGGTCGTATATGCGAATTTGCATTGGTCCATGTTTGGGATCAGCTGACTTAAATTTGATACAGGCAGGGCAATGCCTGATCCAGTTCCTCACATGCTTAGTCATATTTCGCCAATAAAAGTCATAAGAAAGAGATCCATAAGTAGCTTCGCGTCCACGATGCATTCCCACAGGTGAATCATGATATACACGTAAGAGATGACGTTGAAGTTGAATGTCATTGGGAACCATAATACGATAGTGATTTGGGTCCTCCATAAATTCATCTCGATACATTAACAAACCGTCAATAACAGCTGAGCGCTTTGCCATTTGTTTAACCCATTGCAAGTGTTCCTTAGGAATGTTCTTAAATGCAGAAAGATCTTGATTTGAGCTGTGAAACTTGATTAGCAGATTTAACCAGTAATCCTGTAGCTGTCTCTTAGCAAACTTTGATCGATTCCGGTTTAAAGATTCCAAATTTTCGAAGTCTTGAAAGTCGCAGTCTAAAGATGGACTTTGTTGAGATGTACCAACTTGAGGAGTCTTGGTCTGGTTAGTAACTGAAGTTTTGCTTTGAGTTTCCTTCGCACATTTGTTTCTCTTTGCGGCAATAGCCAGACAAACTGGGTCGAGGCAATGAGCTTGAGGTATAAGGCATGCATTGTGTAAACAAGCCATGGTATTGTTAAATGTTCCATGAACAAGTTCAGGGGTGTGGTACGGAACATCAACTGAGGTTGCAATGATCATAAATGCGATAACACTGTTCTCTGGAGGTATAACAACATTGTCTTCAGGAATGTTCTCTTTTACAGGGTGACGGCTGAGAACATCAGGAACAACATTTCTTTCCCCTTTTCTGTGTTCGATGAAAAAGTCAAACTCAGCCATGCTCATGCACCATCTTGCAACTTTTGCCTGTTGTGGTGCCATGGTAGTCAACCATTTAAGATTCGCATGATCGGTTACAACTTTCACTCTTCGGCCTAGTATGTAAGAGCGAAACTGTTCAAGTCCCCATTTCACCGCAAAGAGTTCCTGGTGCATCGTTGTCCAACGTGATTCAGCTTGTGTAAATGCTCGGGATGCAAATCTTACAGGGCGAAGTATGCCATCCTTCTCTTGAGCCAACATTGCACCACATCCTAGCTTGCTAGCATCCACATGTAATTCAAACTGAGCATTCCAATCAGGATGGAATAACATAACATCTGAGCCAGTGATTGCTTGCTTCAAGTCTTGAAACTCTCTTGCTGTTTCTTTGGTCCACTGAAATGACACACCCTTCTTGAGAAGAGATCGCAAGGCTTGTGTTCGGGTAGACATGCATGGAATAAAGTCTCTAAAATATCCACAAAGTCCAAGAAAACGCTTGACTGCAGAAGTGTTAGTTGGTGTGGGCATAGATAAGATTGCTTCTACTCCTTTGCTTATTGGTGTTCGACCTTCTTGTGTGATCCGATGTCCCAGTATTTCGATTTCCTTTGCGAAGAATGTACACTTGGTAGGTTTTAGTTGCATACCAACTTTAACCAATCTCTGAAACAACAATGAATAATGTTCAAGGGCCTCCTCGTCTGTCGTTGCCCACTGAATTATGTCATCCACATAAACAACCAGCCACTTGTGCAAGTAATCTGCAAATACAGTGTTTAAAATCCGCTGAAAGGTGTTTGGTGCTGTTTTCAATCCAAAGGGGAGCCTGAGAAACTCATACAGTCCCAGGTGTGTACAAAATGCAGTTTTTTGTTGATCCGATTTCCGGATAGGAATTTGCCAGTAACCACTGACCAAGTCACATTTCGCAAATACTTTTCCTTGGCTAACAGCATCAAGAACGCTAGAGATAGAGGGGATAGGGTAACCATCCCCTTGTGTCACACTGTTGAGGCGGCGATAGTCCACCACAAATCTTGGAGGTTGCAGCGTACCCTTTTCTGGAGGTTTGCGGACCAGGATGCATGGGGAACCCCATTCTGAATGACTTGGTTGTATTATCTTGAGCTTAAGCATCCGCTCGATTTCTGTTTTGATTGCTCTGAGTTCCTCTGGGCTTTTCTTGTACGGGTGACGATAGATGGGAGGGGCATCAGCTGTGTCAATTCTGTGCTCAAACCCCTTTACTGCTCCAAGTGGACTACCAGGGAGGACAAATGCAGTAGGATACTGACGGATAAGTTCCTTAAATCTCTTCATGATATCTTCATCAACATTAAAATACTCTGGGCCATCTAAATCCAAGGCATGAAATATAGCATCACTGTAAGCAGATGAGTAAGGGTCACAGGTTAGCTCCTCTGCTGGAGGAAACTCAGGACCTTGACAGTCAAATTCTGGTAGCGCATCACAGAAAGGAGACAATATGGATGAGTTGAGACCAGAATCTTCCATTTCTTTCACTTGGACTGAAAGTTGCCATTGCTTTGGAGCACAAAAGTCTAAGTCACAATGTTTATGTTCAGTGTCCTTTGGAGTTTGCAATGAAGGAGGTGGCTGCTGAGTATTTGCCCAAGTAAGCCATCCATCTGCAAGTTGTTTTGCAGTAGTGTCAGCTGCTTCTTCAAGAACAGCATCATCATCCTTTGTCATGTCTCTAACATTTCCTAGAATGACATTCTCAGGGATACTTGTCTTCTTCAACTTAGATTCCACTGCCAGTGTTGTGCAGTATGTGATGTGCATGTCAGGAGTTTCTTCTGTTAGAACTGATTCTGGTGTTTCAGCAAGGTCTATGAGCTGAGCATTGTAGCATGGATCACTGCTAGGGCGTGCTGTTTCAGGTGTCACATTACTTGAAATTTGGCTGAGATCAAAGGGACCACTGAGAACCTTGACGCCTGGTTGAATATCTTTACCCTCAATCCAAAGTGGTTGACGGATTACTTGGTATCCCATTAAAGCTGCAGAAAGGGTGACACAGACTGTAACAAAATTAAGGCCACGGTGAAGGGATTGTGAATGCTTGTTAACACCCAGTGGCGGTGCTCCGGTAAGAAGGCATGTAATACTAACATGAGGCTTCTGCGCTGTTGATCCACTTTCACATGATGAGGAGCTATTGGGTACAGAGACGTTTGCGAAGCCTTGAAGTGGATTGTCAAGAGAGCACTGGACCCGAAACTGCATACTCGGATGGCGAAAGGTGATGGACGGAGCATAATGATCAACCAATGCTTGAGTCGCATGAAGGTGGTTCTCTCCAAAGAGCATTGGCCATACGAGACCTGGAACTACGAGCATAGTAAAGACAGTTTCTGTTTGGTTTTCCCATGTGATGGGGATTTGCATAGTGGCAACTGCTTTAAGATCAGACTTTGAATCGGCAGAGGTAACAGAAATGGGTTCTTCAAGGGCACAATACTTGAGGTCAGGTCGATTGGATGCAACACAATCAGCATGTACTTTGCTCACAAGGGATACAGAACAGCAACTATCCAATGGCAAGGGCAGTGGTTCACCTGCAGATGTAACAGAGGTCCACAAGATATTACGCTGACATAACAGAGTTTGTGGCTTTCCTGAATGTGCTGGGATGGTAACGGCAGGTAATCCAAATAATGGAGTAGATGTCGATGGCTGATCAAATGAAGCTGGAGGTGGTGGTCGTGAAGCGGAGGGTGATGTTTGGTTTTCAGACCCTGCAGGAATGGAAGTCGAGGATTTCTCCGTACACTGAGCTTCGTATTTTTCCAGACGAGTAGATAAGACTACGAGTTGCTGTCTATTAAGAGAATTTACCTCATCAGATGGAACAGTGCTGCGAGATGTGCTTGATGGGCGATTTTCCGAGTGTTTGATAGCTTTACAGCCCCACTTGTTACAGCGTTGGCACTTGTGTTGTCGGCCATAAGAGCATTTGTTGCCGTCTTCCTCGCAATTAGATTTGGGAAATCGATTGTAATTTCTGCATATCTCCGGTTGTTTTGGAGTGTCTTTGCGGTATTTTGGACAGTACCTTGACAGATGAGTAGTTTCTCCGCAAGTGTAACAAGCCCTCTGCTGTCGTTGGGAGTGCTGATATTGAGACTTCACCGAGGTCGAGGAAACAAACGGATTCGGTGGTGTAACTTTCCATTCATCGAGCGACTGATTTGGTTTCGAGGCGGTGGGCGAAGTTTGAAATGACAACTCAACACGACGAGCCGCTTCGACTGCCTTATCGAGTGTTTCAAATTCTGATGCTTTCACAACGAGCTGCTGAGCAATACTAGGCTGGACTTTAGAAATAAACTGTGATATGACAAAGGTAGGACAATCCTTCGCAATCTTTTCGCCAAGTTTCTCCAATTGATGCAGTAGTTTCTTGTATTTGAACGCAAACTGTTCCACTGACTCGCCATGCTCTTGTTGAATGGCGCTTAACTCGGCTGCTAATCGGCGGCACTTGTCTTCTTTCGATTCACCGAATTCTGCACGTAATCGTTCGATGCAAATGTTAAGTTGGTCTTCTACCGCTTTATCTGCGTAGCCCTCTGTGGTTTTAGCTATTGACAACACAGATCTCGGCCAGTCGCCAACACACTGTTGTTCAAGAAGGGAGAAACGTGTTCCGGCGGGAAGATGTGAGGTTTGTTGATTGAACCGCTCGAGAAATTCCGAGATATCGTCTTGTACCACACTATCTCGACGAAACGAAGGAAGCTGGATGGAAGGCATACGAAGACCTTGTGTATTTTCGTGTTGAACTGGTGCTGGAACGGCCTCGGCCATGTTGCCGACTGTTTGGTTTACTTGAGTTACATTTGTTGTTAAGTCTTTCACAACGCTGACAAGTCCAGCCACGATGCCTTGCAATTCTTCAATTGTAGCTGGCATGATGAGTCCGACGAAATTTTGGGTTCTCCACCACTTGTAGACGGATTTGCGGGGGAATAAAGAGTGACCACAGCGGAATGAACTAACACAACTTTATAACTGTAAACTGTAAACTGTAAACAAGGTAAACGCTGACAAGACTGACAATCTCGATCCCCAAACTTCGATTCCTCCTACTCTCGCTCCTCGTGCTCCTGTGTCACGTGACTATCTGAATCCCATAATTCCACTACAGTAGGAGGGGGAGGGGGGGGGGGGGGCTCGAGTCCCCAGAAGTTTTGGAAGTTGAAAAAACATTACAATAAATGAGCCAAAAAATATATAATTAAAACGAATTAATGTGCAACGAATAGCCTTAAATGCTGATGCTAAAAGTTCCTTTTATTATTTTACAACCTTTAACAGGGTTTGACATCTGTTGAGTCACTAGCCACCGGGCAAGTGGGCTTGAAAAATCTACTAGTCCACCGCACATTCCAGTCGCCCAGGTTCCTTACCAATGTCTTTCTTCACCCATATCACCTTGCCCCTGGCAGTATAGCTTTGCTGTGAAGGACCTTAATGCCTTTAATAGCCAAGCGACTGCTGTGTATTTGCTGCAAGCTTTAAGCTCATCGTGTTGTTTTAAAACAAGTCTAAGGAACAAAACTATTTTTATCTCACCAATCGAGTGATAGAAGTTACGTTAACGTTTACGAGAGTTAGGTAAAACAGGTCCGAAATTCGTAGCTTGGCTGTCGAAATGTTTCAATTTTAACAAACCTTGTAACTTTAAGGGTACTTTTTTAAAACTGATGCTATAAATCTGGTGGATGTTGCCAACAACTTTGTCGGCGAAAAAGCAAACAGGAAGTAGCTTTTTGGCAAATTGTCAACGAAGGATGTCCCTAAAAAGGTGTCGTTTTTGACGAAATCGACACAAACTGTGGCATTGTGAACAGAGTTAGTATCTATGTGCACGAGTGTGTATTTTGAAGGGGGGGGGGAAGGCTTTGACTAGGCCAATTTGCTCGCAGCATTTATTTCAGCCTTGGTGCGGCCCTGATACCACCAAAAGAGGTGCTACACTACTGGATACCCAGCACAAGTTACAAATCAGTTTTCACAACGAACGCTTGAATACAATGACGATATGTCCCAGCCATCGTGCAAAACTTCGGATAGTGTCTAGCAGAAGCTGCAGGACAAGGGGCCGGGTCACGGTAAGGAAACGGGGAGTGGCCAAAAAGTGAAAGAGGACTGGGGAAAAAGGGATCTGAAATTATCTTACGCGGGACTGGTTCGCTTGTAAAAGTTGGATCAGGTGAGTTTTATATTCGCTTGTGGACTATCCGAATATTAGCCAGGTTATCGATGAAAGCCTCACTCTTCTCTTCGTCCTCGTTAAGGTGTATGTAGAACGTGAAAGAGGTAACAGACGTTTAAAAGGGCAAGATGCTTGACGTATTTCTGTTATGATATCCTCATATCCATTATGATAAGTATGCTGGCTGCTGTGAGAGATCTCGCTCACTGGGAACCTGTCTCAGTAAGATTCGTAAACAGAAATTCAGGAACAGAACCTCATTTTTTGTTACCATGGTTACGTGCCATATTTCACAGTCTTCAAACAGCACTAGCGTGCTGTTAGAAGCCCCACTCATTAGTCAGGACACACTAATGTAGACTAAATTAAACAGCTGACAAGAGAGCACAGTTAAACACTTCGATTGCACCCATTTGTTATGAAGAGAGAACCCTTCCTGTCCAAAACTCCCTCCAACCCTTTAACAGCGAGCTGACTTTCACTGGTCCTGTGCCAGCTGAGAACCAGCAGACTGACACCAATGATCATAGGTAGAATACCCGCTCGTCAATTAACAAAAGGGAGCCCCTTGTAGTTATAGGTTTTCCCCGTATTAAAGTTGGGTCTAGTTAATAATAGCGCCACTTCTGTTGCACCACTCACCTGTAACCATGTCTGTAAGCTTGTACAACGGTTGGAATTGCGTTTCAGACTACTAGGCTAGGGTAGCAAATACAATTTTTAATGGTTGTAACAACACTGGTAATAAGTAAGAAAGACACACAACGCCATTAAAACCACGAATAATCCCTGCAATTAACACTGTATGTTATTTTACTTCACCTCAAAGGTTTTGCCCCTCCCCTACCCCCTAAAATGCTTTTGATACGCATTGCGTGACAAACCAAATACGCACGCGGCGCCATTCACGTTTGGTCCCACTTTAGCAGTCAAATCTGATAATGCTTTTGTGCACTGAAAACTGAGCAACACTCGTATTAAATCAACTGAACCGTTGAGTAAGATGTCACAGTGTAGAAAGATGTCGAACGTTTTGGAAGAAAGGTTGTTGTTGAGCTGTTCGACCGTTTACAATCACTGACAATACACTGACCCAGTTGGCGGTGTTCATTGGATGTCATCAACAGGACCAAAATACGTCGAATGGCAAGAGAATCACTCGGAAATGGCCTCTGGACCTGTCCTCTACAGCAAATGAGGTAATAGCATTTTCAACTGTTTTTCTGTTTGACGTTTTCGATCTCATATGGGTCGAAACACATTAAAATATGTGCGTGACTCACGAATGGAATGTTGCCAAGAAGGGTCAAACAACCTGCATTTTAACGAACTTTGAAAAGCTCTCGCGTCGCTCTCAATCATTTGCCCAAAGAAATTTTTGCAGCAATCCTGAGAACATCTTTTCTTAATTCAACAGCCAGAAGCTGAATCGATTTGAAGGTTTAGCACATGGTGAAAAATAACTTAATTCACGAAGTACTTTTCCTGATGAGAAATGTATACTTTCAAAATTAAATTATTTCAAACACAAAGAACAACGCAGTTGCTACCAAAATCAGTTTTGAAGCTCTTGGGAGATTGCAAAAGTAAAATTGAGTGTTTAAAAGACGACAGAGGGATTTGTTTTTGCACGCGAACGCCTCAAATTGATGTCATAATTTACTGCTTCAAATGGCGATTTTAACGGAAGTTCGTTATTTGCATTTTTCTTTGAAATAAAAGGATATTTTGCCAAAAAAAGTATCCAGTGATTTTAGTTATACCCTAACCTATCTAACATTAAAATATGAAAGAAATCAAATTTTCCACCCTTGCCGCGTTATGTTTGATTTTTACAGACAAGCGCTCTTAAATACACTGTACTTTGGTTGTCAGAACATGGTTATTAGCAATCTACTGTTCTTATAAAACTACAACTATAGTCAGAAATTAAAGGCAAAGAAAAATGAACCCCACAATAGTATGCCATGTTTTCTTGACTATTTCTCAGTTGTCAATTAGCATAATTTGAGGAAAAGTAGACCATTAGTCTCCATTAGACTGTCAATATCAAAGGCTAATCAAGCCTGCAGGTCACAGACTGTACAAAAATCAAGGAAGTAAGCAGCAAACTTAAGATAACTTACCTTATTATAGGAGATTAATGCTCCATGAAATTAATGCGAATTGTAAAAATTCACATTAATTTTAGTCGCGTTAATTTTTGTGAGCATTAATTTCCACGTTGTTAATTTAGGGGAGCGTTAATTTCCACGACCTTAATTTCCATTATTTTAATTCCATATTCTGGATAGTGTCCCGACATTCTTGACACCCACAAAACAATAGCCTTCCTACATGTAGGCAGAATTTAACTCACATTGTCTTTAAAGAAATTATTGCCTCACGCACCTGTAGACCTGTTTTGTACGTGATTTTTATATACAGTTAGAAATAAATTCGTTCCAGTTGTGACCACAAGGCATTTTTTTGTTAATCACGTTAATTTTCCTCATTTTGAAATTTTACCCCCGCTTTTGCATTAATTTCCTTTATTGAGGAGTAATTTTCCCTTCAATTTGCGTTAATTTCAAATACCTTAATTAACACAAGCGTTAATTTCCTATAATAAGGTATCTGCCTAAATCAAAACAGTTCTGTAAGCACTTCTGTATAATGGGCAGTTTGCTCAGTCCAAAGGAGATCAAAATTTGTGTTTCAAAAGTCTCTCTGTTTAAAAAAGATGCCTCCATAATTCAGAGATTCATCCGTGTTCCTTCTACATGGTTGTATGTTGGCTCACGCACCTGTAGACCTGTTTTGTTCGTGATTTTTATATTCAGTTAGAAATAAATTCATTCCAGTTGTGACCACAAGGCGTTTCTTTGTGTTAATCACGTTAATTTTCCTCATTTTCCCAATTTTCCTTTATTGAGGAGTAATTTTCCCTTCCATTCGTGTTAATTTCAAATACCTTAATTAACACAAGCGTTAATTTCCTATAATAAGGTATCTCCCTAAATCAAAACAGTTCTGTAAGCACTTCTGTATAATGGACAGTTTGCTCGGTCCAAAGGAGATCAAAATTTGTGTTTCAAACTCTCTCTGTTTAAAAAAGATGCCTCCATAATTCAGAGATTCATCCGTGTTCCTTCTGTGTTGGTATCATTAAAAGATTTGACTGTACCATAAGAAATGTTTAGAGACAACTAAGGGAAATTTTTCTGCTTGGACAGTCATGGGGGCTGAGGTACCAACTCATGTAGCTTTTGTCTATCCTCAGATTGTGATGGAGTTCTGTGGAGCAGGATCTGTCTCAGATTTGATGAAAATCAGGAATAAAACTGTAAGTTATATAAATTTCTCTTGCCATTTATTGTTACTGTAATTATTACCTTGGAGTTATTTCTATTATGGCTAAAACGGGAGGGGTAGGGGTTGGGACTCTACTAAAAAGGGTGCATTTTCTATGCTTGCCAAATTCGAAAGGGTGGAAAATTCTTATTTAATTTTAATTAGTATTTTAAGAGGCTACCAAATTACAGTGTAAAGTGAAGGAGAGCAATGACATTTCACAACCAAGAACAAAGTTGGATTGTTCTCACAAATTCAGTCCTGGTGTACCCAAACATCATCAATTTAGTTATTTCAGTGGCTGTTTTGGTTTATTTTCTTTGAAATACAAAATAAGAAGTATTGAAAATTTTCTTCTGGGTGCAAAAAAGCTGTACCATTTAATTAGGGAAGGAGTGCATTTAGTCTTATAAGAGCTCTGGGCAAATGGGAGGGTTTTCTTTAAGATAATAAGGGTAGACTAAGAAACTAGTGGTATTGTGGTCACAGCTGTTTACAGTTACTTGTATTCGGGTATTGTGGATCACATCTGGACTTGAATGTTTTCAGTGGACTTCAAAGAATGTAGACAGCTTATCGAGTGAAATATAAATTTGGTGATGATGGTGAATTTTGGTAGTCACTGGCTGTCATTAAAAGTCCTACATACATATGTGTAAGCCTGATATTTTTCTGATAAAAAGTTATTAATAATGATTAATGAAATGTTGATTTTATCAATCCATAGTTAACAGAGGAGGAGATAGCTTGCATATTGAAGTACACACTCAAAGGTCTTGAATACCTTCATCTGCGGAGAAAAATACACAGGTACATTACACTAGAATAGTAAATAAACGTGCTGATACTTTGAATTTATTACACAATTAAATCAATAAACTTTTTAGTTTTACTACACAAAATACCATTGATACTTCCTCTGCCAGTTGGCATGTCAAAGTAGGGTGAAAGGTTGGCCTTTGGTTTAGTCAAGGTTTGGTACAGTTTTCAATTTTGATGTTTTTGCAGGTAGAGCAAAGGTGCTTTCAAGTGTACCTTGGCTGGTACCTTTGATGCACCTCAAAAATGTGTCAAAGGCAATTTCAAGAAAGCTCTAACACATTTGATAGCTGTATCAGCAAAGGCAGCCCAAATTCATGACATGGCCATTGCAAAAATTTTAAGGGTTTTGCAATATGTCCAAAACATTCACCTTATCTCAGCTCATAAAATAAACTTGTTTTTTCGATATTTCATGTCTTGTTGTCTTTCTCATTTATCAACGCGGAGGTGTCTCATAAGAGTTTTATTTATTTGGCACTGCAAATCACATTCCTTGCTACTGAAGCTTTCATTGAAAGCCAAAGGATGCATGTTGTTTGTTGATTTTTAAAATCCTACGGGCTAATAAAAAAGAGACTTGAAAGAGGAAATGCCTTTAGTGAAAATGGCTCCATTTCAAAACAATTTTGTTTCTGGTTCTTGCAGAGACATAAAAGCAGGAAACATCTTGTTAAACGCTGAAGGTCACGCCAAGCTTGCAGACTTTGGGGTTGCTGGTCAACTTACGGTGAGTTATTGTTGTTTTTGTTGAGTACTATTATTATTATGTAGCAGTGATAAGACATCGTGATGCACTAAAAGATAAAATAGCGCACGTGGGCACGAATGTAACCTGCGGCACTAATATTACATAAAAAAATTTAAGAGACTATGAAAAGTTTGGTAAGAAATGGTAGAATAAAAGAGGGGAGGGGTTGCAGTTACCTGAAAAAATTGTATTTAATAACATTTTTTCAGGAAACTGCAATTATCCATGTAACGTTTTTTTTCCTCTACTAGGATACAATGGCTAAAAGAAACACAGTTATAGGAACTCCATTTTGGATGGCTCCTGAAGTAATACAGGTTAGAATACAATTAGACGGTCAAGTGATCAGAAATAATTTTATTTCATTTTGCTCATACCGAGAAGGAGCTTTTAATGTACTGGAAAAGGGGACAAATACTCTGTTTGTTTTCAGGAAGTCGGGTATGACTGCCTAGCCGATATCTGGTCGTTAGGGATAACTGCAATTGAGATGGCTGAAGGAAAACCACCTTATGCAGATATTCACCCCATGAGGGTTTGTATAAACTTTGTTGTTACATATATTGGCAACCCCTGCAGGGCTGCAAATAATTTTTCTCTCTTGAAAGGACGTATTTCCGACCAAGTCTCCATTTTGGTCGGACAAAGTGGACGTCTTTTTTAAATAATTATTTCTTATCATTATCAACTTATTATTTCGTTAACAAATCTACTCGGACATAATATCCGACCGAAGTTAAGATTTCGTCGGACATGGGTCGATTTTAGTCGGACATTGTCCGATGACCAACAGTTATTTGCAGCTCTGCCCTGGATAAGAGCAAGTGTGCACCCTGCTTGGCTTCCTAATAACAGCCCATTGGCTGTTATTATATAGACAGACCCTGGATAAGAGCAAGTGCGCCCTCTGATTGGCTCCCTACTAACAGGCTATCAGCTGTTGTTATATAGACAGACCCTGGATAAGAGCAAGCACGTGCTCTGATTGGCTCCCAAATAACAGGCTATTAAATGTTAGCTTTTGAGCGCACTTATCGGTAAAAGCACATCACATGAACGCAACAATCAAACAAGTCAAATTTTGTGTCAAACTTATTAACTTTCTTGGAGCAAAAACAAAATCTTTTTGCAGAAGACAGTGATGGCTACATTGCCCGTCATCACACCATGATCATCAGTGACTTTTTTCTTCTTTAGCACGTCAAGTGTGCGTTGTGAAAATTAATTCAAGGGTTGTAAAATAGATAAACCTCTTCCTGGCTTGCCAGTATTTTCACTTCTCGGCCAACTGTTCCTTTTTCGGACAGTCGGTCATCCTCAGGCATTATATACACTGGCTGCTGGAAGGCGTTTATTTACTCCTTCTGGCGGTAATAATAATAACAACAATAATAATAATAATAA
Organism: Siderastrea siderea; assembly: GCA_964030785.1. NCBI lineage: Eukaryota > Metazoa > Cnidaria > Anthozoa > Scleractinia > Rhizangiidae > Siderastrea > Siderastrea siderea. The sequence continues at coordinate 32,631,408 of OZ034974.1, forward strand.
TAATAATAATAATAATAATAATAATAATAGTAATAATAATATTTAATACTTATATAGCGCAAATTGGACAGAGGATAATGCCTGAGCATAATGCCCAGCATGATGTGTGGAGGCACGGTTAGCGCGTTGGATCCCTGCCATCGTGTTGTTTCCTTAGACAAGAAACTTTACCCCACATTTTTCTCTCTCCACCCAGGTGAATAAATTGGTACCGGCAACATACTACTGGGGGTAACCCTGTGATGGACTAGCATCCCATCCAGGGGGGAGTAACAATACTCTCAGTTGCTTCATGCTACAGAAACCGGGATAAGCTCCGGCTGTGGGCGCCTCCTTGGCTCGTGCGCGACTTTACTTTTTACCACAATGCCCGAAAAATGAGAGGCCCTGAGTAGAAATGGACAAAAAGGAACGTCAAATTTTGCCGTTTTTTTTTTTTTCAAATTATCCTAAAATTCCGAAAATTGAGTAACCCAGTTTGCGAAGTGGCCCCAAATTTAAGAACATTTCTTACGAAAATTTCTGTTTTAACTAATTTCGCTTGTCGTGGAGCACTTTAATGCGCACTTTAAAAGCGGAGGGGGGCCTTCTTCCCACCCCCCTCTCCCCCCTCAGTCCCCCCCTTTCACTTGATTACTTACAGCTGAATGATGTTCCTTCTACAGGCGATATTTATGATTCCAACGAAACCTCCTCCTTCATTTAAAGAGGCTGACAAGTGGAGCAAGGAATTTAATGACTTTGTAAGTAGATGTCTCGTGAAGAATCCCGAGGAAAGAGCAACTGCCACACAGCTATTACAGGCAAGTAGTGATCAGCATCAAATTTCTCCTCATGATATCAGTACATAACACAAACAGGTCATGAAAATTAAGGAAATGATCACCAAAGATTAATTGTCTTGATGTTTAAACAAGTTCTCTTAACTAGTCCTCAATAAATGTATAGTGACCAGTAAGGAGAATTTGCGTGATGATGCTGGGGCTAAAGGGGCTAAAGGGTTAATAAAGATAATTAGCGTGTAAAAACGTGAACTGAAGGTAGGGGGGTCAAGGTGGTCTCTGTCGCCGTGTTGCTTCCTCAGTCAAGAAGCGTAATACCGCAATGACTTTCCACTCACGCAATTTTAACCCTTTAAGCCCCAATAGTTACAAGCATCTAATTTCTCCTTACAATATCCATACTTGATCAAGCATACAGGTCACGGGGTTAAAGGAAATGATCATCAAACATGCAATGTCTTGATATTGGTGCAAATTCTCCCAACTAGTACCATAACAAATATATGGAGAATACCAAGGAGAATTTAACAAATTGACGTCAGTTTTTTATGCGTCTGTCCTCTTATTGATGATAAATTTGGGCCATTCCATTTTATATCCACACCCCCCCTATGGAAGAGGTCAGTCAAAATTTACCCCCTAAGAAATCAAAGACCAAAAGTGCCGACACGAGCACCCCTTCAGAAATTGCCTAAATTCTCTTTTCCCCTCAGAAAAAAGCCAATTTTTTTCCGAACCCCTCGGAAATATTCAAAAGATCAAAGGCGCCGACGCAGCGACCCCCTCAGAAATGACGATCAAGGGCCCCTCAGAAAATCTCTTCCATCGGGGGGGTGTGGATATTAAATGGAATAGCCCTTTCGTCATAACATTGTCAAAGTGTTGTAGATTCACGAGCCGCAGGCGAGTGGATCTACAACAAACTTTGACAATGTTATGACGAAATTTATCATCAATAAGAGGACAGACGCATAAAAAACTGACGTCAATTTGTTTTTTACAATAACAAAAAGCGCAAACTGATTTTCAAACGAAGGAAAGAAATGCTATCTAGAGTCAATGGAAGATGCGATTGCCACAGAATCTGAATTTCATCGCTGTAATTCGGAGAATCACAGGCTCGTAAATTAAAACTATAGTAAGAATAGGTCAGAAATACAAGGACAAATTCGAATTGCTCAACTAACCTTTAATCCAGTGAAAACTGTTCACAAAATAATCCGTTAAAACACGGTTCAGCTTAATTTCATCGACAGCACAAATTCCCGCTCACCGCCGAGTTTCAGGTCTGAAACCACAATTTATAACATAGAGGGCAAAATTACTGATTGCTGATTGGTTGAGACAGGGGGCATTTTTTCTTAATTTTCTTTCCAACGAGGGCAAAATTACTAACTCCTGATTGGGCAAGCGCCAAAAATACTCGCATTTGACTGGCTAAGCGCGAGAGCGCGCTATTTGCATTTCAGTTGTAAGCGTCTTGAAAAGAAAAGCAGATTTTGAATTGGATTTGAGTTGTTCAACACAAGAATATAGTTTCAGAGTTTAAATTTAGCCGAGTTGGTTGGCAAAAATGGTGTGGTAATCGGCTGATAGTTCAAAGAGAAATTCCAGAAGGTGAACCTGAACGTTTTACGGGAAACAGCAAATGGTTATTTGTTCTAAAACTACCGAAAACCTTGGTTAATTCAGCGAGCGAGAGGTCGCTTCGCAACTCAGGTAAGCATAAATTTACTTAGTTTGAGTTTTGAGTGTGAGTTTGTCAACGAAATAGAATTGTAATTATCTCAAAAGATGATCATATGCATAAAAGACAGTTTCTTTTTTTGTTCTGGGCGCTGAGTAGCAGTTTAATAAACTGCTTGTGTGCAGAATTGTTTATTCAGAGTGCCGGCGGCGGATTGTGTTTCGACGTGCAATGAAAAGTTTTCAGAAAATTTTGCCCTCTATGTTATAAACAAGTAATCGCATTGAGCCCTCGTAGAATTAAGGATAAATTTTCACTTGTATTTTCAAAGTTTTCACAAATTGCCCTCGTCGCTACGCGACTCGGGCAATTTTGTGAAAACTTTGAAAATACGCGTGAAAATTTATCCTTAATTCTACTCGGCCTCATGCGATTACATATACAAACATCCTCATCTTTTCGCTCTAAGGTTGCAATGGTTTCTTCAGTTTTAACCCATAAATTTTAGATGATTTCCTCACTGACCACTACTAGATTTGTGGTACAATTCTCGCCTTATCAAGAACGCAGCACTAAAGTTTGACAAACCTTTTGCTGATTGCGTCAGCTTTACGTGTTTCATCCGTCTGTCCTGTTATTGACGATAAAAATTAGCCAATCAGCGCGCGAGAATTCGCTCAGTTATTGTAAAAATGCATATTGATATTGGGGCTTAAACGGTTAATTAAACACTCGACAGTTAGGAAAACGTCCCGTGGAGTTACGTGACAACAAAGTCCAGGGAAATTAGAGGTTTCAACCCTTAAAGCCCCAACAGTGACGAAAATGAAATTTCTCTTTACATCATCAATATTTGTTCACACATTCAAGTGATGAGAAGAGAGGAAGTGAGCACCAAGATAAGACGTCTTGATATTTAGACAAATTGTCCGTACTAGTTCCATAAGAAATGTATGGAGAACAGTAAGGAGAATAAGCATTTTCATGTCAGGGTTTAAGAGGGTTGAAGAGCTGCGTTATACCTGAGGATTTGCACCCAGTTCTGGGGCTGCATTGTTCTCAAATATTTCGTGTTGCTTTTACCGTAGGCAATCATGTTTAGAAGGCTTAGTAGGATTCGACCGCACAATCGTGGGACGAGATCAACTACTGGGAGATAGACTTTTCTCGTTCAATATTTTACAACTGAAAAAATGAGAAAACGTTACTCTAGAAATGTAAGCCCGTTGATGCGGCGCTTTTGAAATGTGTGGATCTCGGCCTAACAGTCTGGCCATAAATCGCTAGTTTGAGCGCCTTTTTTATTGTTGTCATGTTCTTAACAAGCCAAACAATCAGTTAGTTGTTCTTTTATGTTTCAGCACTCCTTTATTCAGGCAGCAAAGTCTGTTAGCGTACTAAACAACATGATCCAAGAGGCATTGCTTATTATGGAGGAGGAAAGCACAAGGGAGGACAATGAGGTAACGTAGACAAAAAAATACTTAAGAGAAACATAAAGTTCGGCACTTACGAGGGACAATTTTCGGGGAATTCGTTGGAGCCACCGATTTTGTCAAAAAAGCGAGTCGCGGAGACCGAACGCCACTTTTTGTGTGATTTCAAGCTGGTTTAATTTGAAAGAATGCGCGTACTATTTGTGTGACAAGTCTGTGCGAAACTGGCCCTGCAACAAGTCCTCCGTGTTTACGTTCATGGGGCTTGCCCCTGCGATACAATTGGTCGAGGCAGCGTGGCCCGAAATGAAAAACCAAGAGGCCACAGCAGTGCTCGACAAAAACTTGAATTCTAGCTTGCCCTTCGGGCAAGCAAGTCTCAGAATTTGCTTGCCCGAGCCAATCTCCGACTTGCCGGCGTTAAAAAAAGTTAAATCAAAACGTCTTACAAAATGTTTTCGAAAAAGTCGTTTTAAAAGATTGCGTGACTGACAAATCAACTGATACAAATCTTAGGGGCTGTTTACATAGAGGGAGGAAGATCCTAGCGCTAGGAAGATCCTAGAAGGCGGATCATCCTAGCGCCATATGTTTTCTGTGTTTAGTTTACGTGCAAAATGTTGTACTTGGCCTTAGCGCTAGGATCTTCCTAGCTGAGAGATAGGAAGATCCTGGCACCATGTAAGCTACCTTCGCTCGGAAGATCCTAGTTCTAGGAACAGAAAAACAAATATGGCGGCGGCCGGGCGTTCAGCTACTAAAGGCCGGCAGTTTTACTTGATTTCAAGCAACCACCCCGACCGAAATTTCTGCATGTAAACCAAACGAAAATTTGTTTTGCCTTCTAGGATCTTCCTGGTGCTAGGATCTTAAACAGCCCCTTAGACCAGATTAATGTTTAAGGCCCCGTTTATATGGTCTCGGGTAACCCAGACAACCCTCTCCCCGAGTTACCTTAGGCGAGCTAATTTTTCGCCTGTTTCTTTGAAAAGTTCAACGAACCGTTTACATGAGGATCACCATCTCGTCTAGGGGAGGCGAGACAACTCGGGGGCTAGTTGTCTCACCTCGGCAGGTAGGGTAACCCTGGCAGGCGGAGCAACTTTTTCTCATATAAACACTTTGTCTCGCCTACCCGGGACGACTTTTTGCGTGCCACGTGTCACGTAACGTCTGGTTTGTGGCTTAAAAACGACTAAATCAACAAAATGTACACTGAAGAAGAAAAATTTCGGCAAACAGAGGCTACAGTGATCAAATCAACGAAAAATTCTGAAGGAAAAGGGTGTATTGAGGTCAACAATATCAAAGTCAGATTTTGAAATAATTAAGTAGGGTCAACTTTACCTTGGTTAGCCGGGCTAACTTGTTATCATATAAACGCTAGGTAAAGTTGTCTCGGGGGGAGGGTTGTCTCGGGTACCCGAGACAACTTTTCTCTATGTAAATAGGGCCCTAACTTGACACTTTTCGCAGCTTTGCTAAACGGTTGTGTACGCTGTTAGTGCTTAATTATTTGTCATTTAGTTGACAGACTTAAGCTGTAATTTGATGGAGGGTTTACCCGCGTGCTTGCCCGTCGGGCAAGTGACCCTGAAAAGTTGCTTGCCCGACCTCAAAATCTACTTGTCGCGGACGACCGGACGGGTTTTCTGTCAGGTCCTGCCACAAGTTCAAGTCCCTGTAGACCTGAGTTCAGCTCCTAGGCCTCGCTTCTAGATAGCGAGCTGGTTTCCCTGCCAGCTGGGATTTTTATTATATATTTTTTCCTGGATATGTGAGTGAAGTGCCTCATTATTACTGCCATTTTATTTTGGCCCGGACCACCAATCGTTTTCTTATGTAAAAACCCTTTCAATCTGACAAACCCTCTAATACGGCCGACGGCTACACAAGGTTGAACCCAGATAACCATTTGCACTGTAAATTTACCTCACTGTACGTCCACAATATAAACGCCGGAAAATATTTGTCTCATTTGAAGCACAGTACAGTGCAAAAGGTACACATTAAACACCTTCTGTGGTTTCGTTAATAGTTATTTTCACTTCACGTATTTCTCTTATGTGTCACATGTATCCTTGTTTTTCTGTTTTGCGCAGCCAATCAAGATTGTTTTCTTTTCTGATGGACAAGCTACGCCAAACTCAGTCAGTGGACTCTGTCATCTATTTTAAAAACGCCAAAAGTTACCTCAAACAATTTTCCAGTTTTGTTCAAGGATACTATACTAGTGCAGTTAACTATTCAATAGTTTACTGCACTGATTAAGTGTCTTAACTACGGATGCCCATGATGGAAATGGATTACAACTGAAACATTACAACATTTGAAGTTCTGCGTTTGTGCCATGCATCAATCGTTTATTATAGTTTTCTCTCCTTGCAAAAATTCACTTAATATATTTCTTTTGGGGTTCCAGGAGCATTTTGTGCACGAGCGAAAGTACTTCATTGTAAGTTTAGCTCTGGATTTTGCTCGCGTTTTGATTAACATCAGCGAAATCTAATTGACATAGTCCAATACGGTCACTCCGATAACATGGCCAGAATTTCATACCCGTAGTAGGCCGTAATGGGGTTCAACCATACTGTTCAATTTTTATTTGAATTTTCTCTGTGTGACTTAATTGTAGGTTGTCCGATACCAGGTTTTTAAAACGATCCGATACGACTGCGATATTCACCGATATTTGGCATCTATTTTTTCCGAGAACACTGCGTAGAATATTCACGCAACTCAACTTCGTTCCCATGGTCTCTTTTCCTCCTTTAAGATGAAATACCCTGGGAACGAGGTTGCAAACAACTTTTTCTTCCAAGTGGTCACGTGAGCAGTATCGAACAACGTCGAAAGCATCGATATTTGTCGCGACTATCGATATTTGTACGTAAACCCAAATATCGATGGATATCAAGTATTTGGTATCGATACCAGCCCATCAACACCTTAACCATTTTTCCTTCAGGAAGAAGAAGAGGAAAGGGAGGACCAGGTAGATTCAGGGACGATGGTTAAGGTAGCAGATGGGAACGACAACACAATGATAGTAAACACAGCTTCAAGCGTTCAGAGTCAGGATACTATGATAGTAAACAACGAGGTGGACACACTGGAATCGGATATGGGAACAATGGTCATCAACTCTGATGACGATGAAGACGCTACAATGAAAAGTGAGCTCCTGATTGGTTCTTTTAAAGGACAGTGCTGAAAAACGCTAAAATTGTTCGGCGGTGGTAAACACGGTCTTTTGAAAATGATGGCCATACCCAATGGATTTTCCGATTGGACAAACAGGTTAATGTCGGTGTTAGATGGTTAACAGTTTTCTTGGTTTTTATAGTTAGGGTCAATTTTCGTTTGGGCGATAACAAGGAAAAACCGCTTTAAGCTCCAGTGCGAAGAGCCTGTTAACGAGTTTTTACAGTGATACAAAGAGCATGCGCATGGCGGTATTCAGCTCATCCTCGTACTCAGAGCTTACGATCTGTTTGGAGAGCGATGGGGTTGATATTTTTGGCTGTTACCAGAAGTACACGAGACGCAATTAAAAAAAAAACAAAATTAACAAAAAGCGGGGAGCTCTGGGGACGAGAATGTATTCAGCTCTGTCCTTTAAGAATGTTTTCTCCTTTCCATCAATTAGTATTGATGTTTCCCTTTTTGTATTATATTATAGATTATATTTTACCCTTTTTATAGTAGTTATCATATATTCATATATATTTTTAATATTTACACTGTAAAGTAGGTCACATTTCAGCCGGCCCGGGGGCTGCAATGATTTTACTTCCTAATAAAGCTATCTATCTAGCTATCTCCCTTTACCCCGCCTCTTCGAAGCTAAGATTATATCTCGAAGTGGATAGCGGATACGCAGTTAACTGCTAATCTCACATTCTACAAACAAACTCAAATGTTAGAATTTGAAAAAATTGAAGAAATCATGTTTTTGTGAAATCGTTGGTGATTTAAAGCCGTACTAATTCAAACTGCTAATAACAATTGCTTCCATATCGCATTCAACAGGACTGGATAGCGATGCAAAGCAAAATTATCGTCCTTCGTTCATGGATCATTTTGACAGAATATTCGATGCAGGAGGGCGAGGAAGCGACTCAGGCCCTAATGGCTCGTCTGAGGAAGATTCCGGGGGACCTTTCAGGGGGGCTAAGCAAGAGGATCCTTTTAAGTTCAAGAAGGCAGGCCCCCCTGACTTTGAGTTTGTAAGTACCAAATCATCCAAATCATATGAGTGGTCGTGCTTAAAATTGTTTCCGCAGAATCCAAAGTCCGTCCCTACTGTAGAGAATTTGCGAATCTAGGATTTGACTTTAGGGAACTTGAGGAAATGCTTCTTATCGTGCGCAAGTTATATCCATCTAGACGGCCGTAATGTTCGGCGGACAAACTTGTTACTAGTCCTTCTGATTTTGCCGCGGTCGATCCGTTTCGGGTCACTTAGTCGTTCGTCTTGCTTACGTCATCGAAACAAATCGACCGTGAAGGCCTGGAAAACAGCCTTACATGAACTAAGCAAGGACAAATTATCTTGAAGTCAAAAGAAAGGCTTTCGCGGAGGATGAGGGGGTTGTATATTGGTAAGGAGTTTGTGACTTTGTCCTCTTTTCGCTTTACAGTTGCGGTCGCTGCCATGCGAGGAACTTCAGAGACGAATGCAAACTTTGGACATGGAAATGGAAAAAGAAATTGAAGGACTTAGGGCGAGATATCAAGCCAAAAGGCAACCTATTCTGGACGCTATGGAAGCAAAGAAGAGAAGGCAGCAGAATTTTTAGTAAAAGCTATACGTTGTCTTTTTTCCAACAATTTTAACGGTTAATCTTTTTAAACCGTTTACGTAAAAGGTATATTCAAAGCCAAAATAGGACAAAAATTCCAATTTTCATTTTGTAAAATAATGGAAAACAAACCACGTGAAATGACTGCTCAGTAAGTTTCGTCTGTAAGCTCACTCGCTAGGCTGCTGTCCAGAGTACCAACCACCTTGTACAGCACAATAAACAGCACACCACAGTAGAGAACAGCACGAAAGCGTTCGTCTGAATGGTGAGATTTTGGGTTTTATCCACAAGTCTCAAGTCAGAACCATTTTGTACAGCATAATGAGTTGTACCCCATCAGAGAACTGCTGCTCAATAAGTTTTATTTGAATGGTCACGTTAAGATTTCATCCAGAGCCTCGATATTTAGAACCACCTTGTACAGCATAATAAACAGCACCACAGGAAAGTACTGCTCAGTAGCTTTCATTTGAATGGTCACGCTTTAGGATTTCATCCACGGACTCAAACGTTAGAACCACCTTGTACAGCGTAATAAACAGCACCACAGGAAAGTACTGCTCAGTAGCTTTCATTTGAATGGTGACACTTTAGGATTTCATCCACAAACTCAGCTGTGAGAACCACCTTGTAAAACATAGTAAACAGTACCACAGGAAAGTACTGCTCAGTAGCTTTCATTTGAATGGTCACACTTTAGGATTTCATCCACAGACTCACAAGGTAGATTCACGTTAATTACATTAAGTTTTGACTTTTTGACTTACTTTGTTGATAATTACTATTAGTTACTTCCCCTTACAACAACATTACTTTGTCAAGCCCGCTTGGGAACAGAAAAACCGTAAAAAAGCTTTTGTATAACGAGGAGCGAAAAGTGCCTTTGTGTTGTTAAATTGGCGCATAAAAATTTGAAGTAAACAACTAGAAAACGAGCAATTCTTTTTCCTTACTATTTCTGGAGTACTTTTAAGCAAAACCGTTCAAGCGACATTTTTTAAAATTCGTTTCAAATCCTCACGTATCTGTTCTGATTTGTTTTTCCATATCGACTCGTGAACAAATTGAAGCGAATTGAAGAACTGGTTTCGGCCTATCGTCCTTATTCTTTCCCTGTGGGGGCCCAGTTTAAACACCGCTTTATTTATCCTTGCATGGTTTGTTCGCCAGCGTTGATATTTTGGCATTTCTTGTGGAAATGCTGTGTTTGCCAGAAGGGTAACTGAACCTTGTTAATCGGAATAGATCTTGTCTCTATTCCAGAATGACGAACAACATTTTATTGCCATGCATTGTTCAACGTTTAACAGGTCATAACACCCGCAATGCAAGATTTGTACATGTACATCAACATAATATGAACAATTTCCGTTGAGCATCAAATGTTGCTTGTTGTTGTTAGTTTGTAGCTGTTTTCTTCAACTTTATTCTTAGCGAGTTTACAAAAAGCTTAGCTATGGGCTGGTGGTAACATTATGTTAAACTAGCGGCTGATCTATAAGGAGAGGGCCGTGGTTCCTCTCCACTTTTTTTTTTTGTGCAAGAAAAAAATGAAAAAACACAGTCACTCCCACCCCCCCCCCCCCCCCCCACCACCACCTCATTTGCTCCGGAACCTCACTGGAATCGTCAGTGACCGGTATAATTTCGATACTGGTACCCAGTTCACCCTGGTTCTCTGTTGTGGCTGTGTTTCTTAAAAAGGTTAATTTTTGTTTAAACATTGGTTTAGTTTTGTATTTCATTCTTAACCTTTAGAGAAGCGCCTAGAGCAGGACTGGATAGGCGCTATACAAATTTTAATCATCATCATCATCATTGTTGTTGTTTTTTACCCCGTTTTACAAAGGTTTCCGACACGTTTGAGTTGTGGGGTATTCTGTAATGGCTCGTTTTTGTACGTCCACTTCAAAACACATAAATAATTCATAAGCCCATTAACCTATCAAATGATCGATAATACGTCACGTGCATTGACTTTATATTGATAAAAACCTCTTCCTTTTTAGTATGGGGTGTTTTATCAGATATAAAGTCACTGAACGTGATTTATGAATATTAATTATCAACACATCAACTGAAACAACAAATGGTGGGTGAATATTTAATGTTCTTTAATTTACACACCCAGTAAATTTACTTTTGTACAAAATTAATAGTACAGTTGTTAAATACAGGTCCAGAAGAAGTCTGTATTACATTACTACCGTAATCTGGCAAAGGCATATTAGACAATACATCATCTGAAATTTCGAAATTTAGATCAGCTGGCAGAAGCGACTCCATGTCGTTTCCCATAACCTCTGCGTTTGACGCTTTGCCCGTCGTCTCCAAATTTTCAGGGGGGCCTAAAATATTACTAACCTGATTCTGGCATTTTTAGGCTTCCGAAAAGCTCTGGAAGAGGACGCCATGTCCTCTTCGTTTATTTCAAAACACGTGTGATATTTGATTTTCTTGCATACTAATTTTCGACGAAATATTTTTTTCGTATGCTAATTTCCAACGTCCACAAAAGCATCGATGTTATGAACTCTATTGGGACACGCTTATCTAGGAATGTCTTTGAAGCCGTTCAATAAACTCGCAGTTCGTGCTTTATCAAGTCTAAAACACTCGGCTGCGCTTCGTGTTTTAAACTTGATAAAGCACTCCTGCTCGTTTATTAAACATTACATAAAACAGCCTTAACCTTAAACTGTTAGTCTTTGATCACTTTTGATTCCCTAACTCGGAGACGTGAAAATAGGGAGGGAGAGGAAAGAGAAGAGGAGTGTCAGCACTAGAAAATGACAAAAAAAAAACTTAACGAACCTTGTGGGGCCAAGACTATTTCGCACACCACTGTCATCATCATTATTAAGTCATTGTTAAATGTAGTCATTATTTAAGGCCGCGGGTGAGTAATTAGGTCATCAGTATTCATTTATTGAAAGCGTATGCACGAAGTGGGACGAATCATGAATTGGCTCTTCAGTAAAACTTTCAGTTTCTGAATCAATAATTGCACGTGCGTTAAATTGTGTGCCACGGATAAAATACTCCCGACGTCCGGCCTTTTTTTTCGTTCAAACGTTAATAGAAACTTTTTAGAAGTTTTCCAATAAAACAAAACTAAAAGTAAAATAATACTCCTTATAGCTAACATGGAGCTTCGGAAACGCTTACACTCTTCAGTCCAAATATTTGCGATCTCGGACAGTGAACAATAGCTGCTAGAATTTGATTTCCATAATTAGCATAATCTTACCTTAAACATTCGTGTTTATTCGTAAGTCTTCGGAAGCCCTAAAACCACCAATTTTGTGTCCAAGAATACAGCGCGAATATAGAATTTCCTGAACTGACATAACAGGCAGATAAACTAGGTGTATTTTAGATTGTCACAACAGAAGCAAATTTTTCAAACAGGCTTTTTAACAAAATATTGAAGGCTTCACATTTAAACAAGGACGATTTTACTCATTTAAGAGCTTACAACTTTCAATGGAACTCGAAATCCTATAATCGGCCTCTGTTGTGACACAATAGAGGTTGTAACTGATCAATGAGTGGTAAAATCAAGTAGTGTTGCCTTCTCTACGAGGAGAAAACTTGGACACGGAGTCGCGTTTTACAAAACTTAACTTTGGGAGCTCATAGCATCGCAAAGGAGCGCAATCTTTTAAATCAAAAACGACTTTGTTGCACTTCCACAATTCCTCAAGCTCTCTGCTAAGTTTCAACGGAATCGGCTTCCCGACTTTCAAGATATAAAGTTTTTTAACATAAGACCTCCACCAAAATTTTGCCTTGTAAATTTATTCATGAGCAGCTCGTCACCCGCGGCCTTAAATGAGAGTTGAAAAGATTTTATACTGTCGTCGCTCTCATTCGGCCTTTAACACTGGCGCTGTCAGATTTTGAGCTCCAGAAGATTTTGAATTCGGTGAGTGCAGTTTTAATTAGAATCGTCGGGAATAAACTGTTGCCTCCTGCTGTCATGTATTCCCACACTCTCCAGCCTTGAGCTCTCCTCGCATCGTCGTTCCCGGTCGTCCTCGGCGGTCAACCCAACCTCGTTTCCAGGTCTTTCCTCTTCCCGTCCCCTGAGGAGAGACCCTGGGAACGAGGTGACGTCATCCTATTCTGCCCCAAGCCTTCCACTATCACTCGTCTGCTTGGATCTTAACCCTTTAGGGTTAGGGTTAGGGTTACGGACCGAGAGGGGTTATCTGCCTGCGCAGAATTTGGATGTTTATAAGTTGTTTTGTTGTTGTTGTTGTTGTTGTCGTTTTTAATATTGAAAGCAAACATTCACCAAACTCTGGCCTCTCCTAACATTTTAATATCAGAACAATTCAGTGTGACAAGTCGTCGTTCATGGACAATATTTGATGTTCAGAATTTCCTGTTTTAATGAAAATTTGATTGTGGTAACTTTTACACCAGATCATTTAACTTTAGCGTCGTTGTTATTTTTTTTTTTGCTTCTTTTTTTTTGTTTTTTGTTTTTGTTTTTTTTTGGGGGGGGGGGAGGGGGTTGAATTGTTTTGGCCAGGTTTGGTGGCTTCGGAGGTTTGGGAAACAGAAAGAAATACCAGGTGGTCACTGTTTTAAAATGATGACGTATTCCAGGGTCACGTAACGTCATCAGATCATGTTGCGAATCTCAGAGGAACTGTTTTACAAATTAAACGCAGCCACAAATGCGAAGCTGGCATTAATACTCTCGGAGTAAGGAGAGAGAGAGAGAGAGGGGGGGGGGGGGGAGGTGAGAGATCGCCCCCGGCCTGGCCCCAAAAGACTAACAAGAACAACAAACAGTCTGGTAATTCTACGAAAATGTGAACAGGCTCTTTAGTGAAGAACAGGGCACAAAATTCCCACGGAATGCCGTGGTTCTTGTACCCTATTCCTCCATTACGGGTCTGCTCACATGCTTATTATCTCCCAGCGATAGGTTGTGGCTAGTCTGTGACAAGTCTCTTCTTCAGCTTAGGGATGGTCAAGGGAGAAGAATATCGAACCCGCACGCCACAGCTGACGCATGGAAACGTGACGTACTGTTCGTTTCGATGAGGAAACCGACTTTCGAGATCGTTTGCATGTTCTACTCGTTGGACTACTATTCCTGAGCGGAAAGAGGGGCAGCTTTCTTCTGGCTTAATGATAATTATAATGTTTATTTAGTCACGGTACAAGTACATTCAGCAGAGCTGCCTTTCATGTAGCCGTGAGTAATAGTAAGCACGAAAGTTGAAATCAAAAATCTACCAAATCTACATATTTCCTATTTCACAATCAATTGAAACTAGCTAACACTAAAACTTCGAGAGCGTAAAATTACAGTGGTGGTTACATTTTGTGGTAAAGCATCCTAGGTAAAGCAACATCATATCTCGCGCTCTTACACACTACGTATAATTTGGACCAGCATTTGTATAAGCACGGTTATGCTATTGCAAGAAATCTGACGATGTTGAACTTCCTTTTCTGCTAACATAACCCGCTCGAAACAATCGAGGGAGTGGAAGATGAAGCTCTCTCCTGTTGCCAAGAATAATCACCCCTCTGGAAAAACCACTCGAATTCTCCCAAAGTTGAAACGTTTTTGATCAGGCTATGTAAGGTGAAGCACAGTGTTTTCTACTTCTTACATAAGAGAGTCAGTATATATAGGTTCTCAGTTGAAATTTCCTTTTCCTGGACAGTGTATTTATCGACGTCTACATTGGTTGCTTGCAAAACTGAAGTACCGTGGTAAATAGGCATTCTCTTTTGCCTTGCTGTCCGCGCGAACTCTGAAACGAGGTCTCGCCGTTTTCGCGTAAAGCCTGGGACTATAGACATGCCTACAAGTCGAGCTCAGTATTTTGTTTTTTCGAAAGCGCGAAAAACCCAAAAGACCACCGGAACCGGAAAGGAGAAGCGAAGGACTTTTGACGAGGTCTACAAGGACTAGCGCCGGGTCAGCGCTAAAAGCTGACGTCACAGCGCGAAAGTAGATTGAAGGCCAGAACAAAATGGAAACACGTATGGACTAGGTAAGAGAGGACGGTATTCAAGTAGTTGAGTGCAGTGCAATGCAACACAAATGTGAGGAGCAACTCTAAAAACGTTTTAAAAAATACAAAACCCGTTTTTTAAAAATACAAAATATAAAACATGTCTAAAACGCAAGAAGTCGGGAGCCCGTCACCAGGAGCTTGAAACTTCCATACTTCGCCTGTGAAACGGCGTTTTTTTCAAAGTTGGGGTATCGTCAGATGACCCGAAGGCTTTCCGAAGATTTTCGAAGATTACCCGATGGGAATCTGAGATGATCCAAAGATGTTTAAAATTAACCCAACTTGAGAAACAAACGGGGAATTTAATTCTTGGAAATTGGTTTCTCCATGCATTGAGCTCCTGAAAAAGTATAAACTACAAATATTGAATTATCAGACACCGAACATCTAGCCCAAAGACATAGGTTTTCTTCACTTATTGGATTATGTCCTTCGTGTCATGCCTATCTGTTGTCCTCTGGACTCTTGAATCCTTTACGCCTGTAAACAAAATGTAAAAAGATAACTAACGTTAACAGACATCCAAGCTTAACATCGACGCTTTCTTTGACTTGTTGAACGTACAAAGGAGCGCAACTGACAAGTATTTTCCTAGGGTCAATTCAATAAAACTTTTACAAGTGTAGTTAACAAGCGTAGCTGTTGTTTTGAAGGTTGAAAAGAATAGCCACACTTTAAAATACATTTATAAATGTTTTATTGAATTTACCCCTGTGTGTTTGTGTGTGTGTGTGTCGGGAGGGTGCAGCATATGCCAGGATGTGTAGGAGAGGGATGGTGATGTCTCGATTTGATCTACCGTGAAAAGATATATTTGAAAATAACCGCGTAATTACCTGGAGAAATACACAGTTATGAATTCGAAGAGCAGGACGATCACACCCAGCGACAATAAACCAAGTGCCACTGCAATCAGTGTTATGATCAGGCTGCGCTTGTTTTCACCTAGAGTAACACACGATATTATCAGCACAGGAATCTATCCCCATGTCAACACACAAATCGCCACCCACCCCTCTCCTCGTCTTTGCGTCTCTTCACCACTACAACATATATAATAATAATAATTTTAACTTAATTTTAACTCAACAAATTGATTTCTTTTGATAGGTATTGCGTTGTTATTACTCAAACTTTTGTTGCTCCGCGTTGGATGTCAATATGCAGAAATTAAAGGGATTAAATTCATCTGGAAACCTATATGTGTACAGAGCTAGGACTCTTTACACCAGAAAAAAAGGCAATAGAGGTAATGAAGATGCATGTCGTTTTGGCAAGCATCAGAGCTTAGCCAATAGTTTGGTCTTGTTTATAATTTTGTTTGTATATTTCTATTAGTATATCTTACATTGTTACGCAATTTGAGCAATTCTACGTCAATTATAAGGACAGTGCCTCCTTTTGTTACCGCGCATACGTTCTGCGCATATCGGGATATTCGGGTTTCTTAAGCAATTTGCCCACTAATACAACAATATTTTTGCTCGGTTTAAGACTATGTGGAAAAAGCAGATCTTAGTAAGGGCTATCAGAATCCAAAAAGAAAATTGGGGGTAACCACGCAAGCTTAAATTTGGAAAGAAATTGCCATACATTCTTTGCATTTTATTAGAAATATGGTTGCTTAATTATCTCTGAAAAATGCGCGGTTACCCACATTTTTCTTTTTGGATTCTAGTAGGTCTTGCTAAGATCTACTTTTTCCCATAGTCATACCCTTTGCAAAAATACATCTGTATTATGCGCCGATCAATTCGAAACTTCAACATCCCCCCCCCGGGCATACCCCGGGCATTTGACTGTGCATCGTGCCCGGGGAGGGGGGAATTTGAACGTTGCGTTGGAAGGGTGGGGAATTTGAACCGGATTTATCTCTTGTTCTGACGCAATAGGCCCGTGAATTTTTTTGGTGTTTGCGGGATCTGACGGATTTGCAAGATGGAATTTCGCCTTTGTTAGTGAATAGTAGATTGCAGTAGATTGAAGGTGTCATTACGGCATATCTCTCTCTGAAAGGCATGTAAAGTGTTTGATTGAAGACCAAATTTGTCTATGAGGAGGGGCAGTTCAGTACTAATTGGTGGGGCATTTGAACGGCTTTCTTGCCCCGAGGGGAGGGAATTTGAACAAGCCAATCTTCAAAAGTTCAAATGCCCGGGGGGTTGCCCGGGGGGTTGCCCGGGGGGGGGATGTTGAACTTTCGAATTGATCGGCGCATTAGGAGGTACCGTCCTTAAGGGGGCATAGTCACGCTATTTTAGTTCACTTTACAATGAACGCCCACAAATAATGGTCTAGTTTTGTTACCAAAGACTATATTACTTCACTGAAACTATTTTCTGTCGTCTGTTGCTACGGATGGCACGGATATAAATGGATTGCAATTTGAAAAAAATTAGGCTAAACTTTTCAAATTCTTTCAGCGTGTTGACATTAAAGTGATATTAAATGGTCATGGTTTGTTTTCTCTTAATAAAATTAAGTTAATATGTTCCTTTAATGTTCAAACACAATGTTGGGCATGGATAAAGTTAGCTACCGATAATTTTAGCACAGTTTTGACCAGAAATCTGCGAAATCCTTGTGACTATGCCCCTTTAAGGCTTTAAGGTGATTCCATTCAACTGCATCGCGCATCCTTTCTGCGCATCATTTTTTGCGTGATGAGCGCGCGTACGTTCGGAACTTGGTAGGTCTTCTATGAAAACTGAGCTGTTCAGAGAAATGAATTGTCGTTTTCTCCAAAACGAACTCGGTGACCCCACTTTTGTATTCCATTTATTTGAAGAAAAAACAACTCTGCATGATATATCCAAATTTGAAGAATTTGTCCTCATTTAATTTTCAAATATTCCGATCAATTCACCATTACAATCTGATTTAAGATGTCACTGGAAGCGTGCAAACGCTCGATTTGCCTACTATTTCGTTACTTTCATTTTTGGGTAACATTGTTTTGGTATCACAAGCAAGAATAAGGCTTATACTTCATTGCTAGTAATAACTTTGTTAAAGTAGTGCGTGTCTCTGGTAGAAGGATACGTTTTTTTTTAATATTGCCCCGCCCCCTTTTATTAATTTTCAATATACTAGGTGTAATTAATAACTTTGCAAAGTCTCAACAAATTCTCGTTACAGTTTCTTTTTCCATGGAATCACCTTAAGGGCCGATTATCTTTTTCAAACAAACTGTAGACTCGTGGTCAGTACTGATCATGACTTCAGATCTGGAAATAATTTAACGAATTTTACTCTGGTTGCCGTTGTTCTGCCGTTTCCTTGCATGTTAAGGAAGTCAAGGAACGATTGCGGAGTGCTCACTTCGATGGGACCAAATTATTAATATGAAATAGAAGTTGGCATCAGTGAAAAATTCTCCTTATGGTTAACCATGATAGTCCTCAGCTGCAGATCTTAGGCTCAGAGAAGAGTTATATCTATCACTAATATACAACCCAAAAGAACAGTATAGTTTATATATTACCTTGGACATCTGTTCCAGTTTGCTTGCCTGATTTACTGTCCGCTGGAGCTGAAAAAACAAACAAACAAACAAAAAACACAAAAGACAGTTCAACTCGGAATGCATTCCTCGGACGCTCTCTCAAAGCGGTCTGCGGTCTTCCCTTGAGCAGGGCTTCTAGTTTCTTCCCATTTTTTCCTTTTGTATTAGCTGAGCTTTGAGGCGGAACGAAACGAGGACATTGCCGTCGCTTCTATGGATGTTAACCTGAATAGAATACCGCTACGTTTATCGATAACAGCACCACCTGCTAATGAAAGGATATAGACGCTATAAACTTACTTATGGAGCAGTTTGCCCCCCAAAAACCAATAGCACAGGTACAGGTGTAATCGTTGATTCCATCAGTACAGGTGCCTCCATGTTCACATGGATTTGGAGAGCAATCATCTATGTCTAGTGATAAAAAAGAAAGTTAAGTTAAAATACACTGGAATCCGGTCACCAATGGGCTACAAAGTAAAGGTTAAGGCGGAATTCGATATTACATACAGTCGAAGCTCTCAGTGCGACCATTCTCGTAAGCGACCACTGAGCTCTAGTTACGACCAACGTTGTGAAAACCCGTTTAAACTGTCACGTAAACACTGTCAGTAATTAATAAGCAACCGCTCCCGTAAGCGACCGCGACCACTTTTGTGAATTACCGAATGGTCCTTTCCTTTGTTTCTAAGTTCTCGCAAGCGACCTTTCAGTCAACACTTAAATAAAAGCATTCACTTCTTGATCAAAATCAGAGTAATGCATAGCATGGACTCTAATAGTTTGTTGACTTGTATATACGCGATCCTCCTCTGTAATAGGCAATAAATTAATTATTCAATATTTTTGCTACAGTACTATTAGTAACCATCAGCATCTCCCTAGCTTGGTACTAAAGCTCTCGTTAGCGACCACCCTCTACTGTTGTACCACGTGGTCGCTTAAGAGAGCCCCTTCTCGTGAACGACCAGCTCTAGTTGCGACCACTTTTCTGAATTCCCGAGGTGGTCGCTTACGAGAGCTTCGACTGTAATCGATATCAGCGATATCTGGGTTTGCCAGAAATGTCGATACTCGGTCATTTCATGCTGTTTGGTACTGTTCAAGTTCATGGTATTGATATCGATATCGAGAAAAAGCCAAATAGCGCTATGGTAATCATTTCGGAGCGATTTGAAACTAAACTGGTATTGGCTCACCCTTAACCACAAAAACCTTTTCGAATATAAACGAGGTGACTGTATTAATGACGCTGGCCTAACCTTAGCAGAAAAGAGAAGGCTAAAGGTGGCACAGAAAGAAAGGCGAAAGTCATCTTCTGAGAAATATTTGACAAAAAACCAAAGTAAGAAGGAGAATACAGCGCGTTTGATGCGCGTTTTTACATTCCACTGCATGCACACGTGAAATATAGGTGAATGATTGCATTTGTACTTTTTGTGTGTTCGCTTTACCTGCTCGTATCCACGGTTAGTTTACCGAGTGGAAGTATAGTTATCCTTAAAAGTGCGAAACTTACTTGTTGAACAGTTTTTGTCTGTAAATCCCACAGCGCAGCTACAATTGTAATCGCTGATTCCATCGATACAATTTCCTCCGTTTGCGCAAGGGTTTGTAGAACAATCATCGATATCTAGAAAAAAAACGTTAATAATTACAGAATTAAAATTTATTTTTCATCCTGAGGAGCATTAATCAGCGTGTATACATTCTTTATCTGACACATTTATTCTGTTAAGTTAACTTCTGATGATGGTGCCACGCGCACTTTATTTTGTAGTTATTATAGTTCCCAAAAAGAGTCATTTGTCGCGGTTGTGGAGTTTGGTTAGTTAACTCTCTATAATAGGCCTGGGCTAAATTGGATTTAAAGTCATTTAACATTGTTGAATACACTTTTGTTGTACCATGAGGAACAAGGTAGCCAAAGAATTCAACATTTCGCCTGAACGAAACTTCTTGAATGCGTTCGGCAGCCCAGTTGAATGATGTTGAACGTTTTTGAATTATGTAAATTTAGTGTTTCCTACAATGTCAAACATTGCTGCACCAGCCCGCTAAACGAATTCAACTTTGCTGTCAACGCACGAATGAGAACAAAATAAGAGTTGAGTGTTGTTGAATCGAAAGTTTGATGGAAATGGAAATCAAATTGTAAACCCTTATAGTCAACATACCGTTAAACATCATTCAACCGGGTGGCCAAACGCGTTCAATATACATTGTTATATTCAACAATGTTCTGAACGCTGTTTGATAGAAATGTTGAATCCGTATGGCTCGGCCATACTTTTTAGGATTGAGGGCAATTAGCCTACAAAAAAAGAGAAATTTGAAGATAAAATTACTCCAGTTTTGGATCTTTTTTACTGTGAGAGTAAGAAACTATGAAACCTACTTGTGGAACAGTTTTTGTCTGTAAATCCAACTTGGCAAGTACAGTCATAATCGCTGATTCCATCGGTACAATTTCCTCCGTTTGCACACGGGCGAGGAAAGCAATCATCAATATCTGGACAAAACAATAATTAATAATTACACTTCGGACACCAGAGTTCAAATGAAGTTGTCTGAGCAAGGCGAACTGAGAAATTAAAATGCGGACAAGTAGGTGACTCAAATAACTCGTTTATATTTTAAAAACCATGTTCACATAAAGCTACAATTATAGGACAATCAAGGATTATTAAAACTAGTAGTTGTCTCCTTTTAAACACGACTCCGTTCATTGTTGTACAAATTAGTCGCACGAGGCACTTGAATTAAGACATGAAAAAATTACGAGCAAAGTAGGAAAAACTGATATATTCTTGATGCTACAAAATACACATGCTAAGGTAAAGACGAAACCATGCATTTTAACTATTAATTGAAAGAGTAATTGTCTTTGAAAGTGCAAAACGTACTTGTTGAGCAGTTTTTATCTGTGAATCCGACTCGGCAAGTACAGTTGTAGTCATTGATTCCATCGGTACAATTTCCTCCGTTTTCACACGGGCTTGGAGAACACTCGTCAATATCTACACAAGACAGTAATAATTGCATTTATCTAATTCTCAGTTTTAGTTATTGAATTTCTAGTTTTCTTACTGGCTCACTGCACACAGGTTATCAGCAAATATCCCTCCTTTTTGCCTTATAAGGTAATCGAAGTGTCACCGTGTTCAAACGTTTTGTCCAAAAGTGACTCCCCCCAAAACAAAATAAATTCATAAAAATAATTAAAATAAACAAATGAAGAAGAAGAAGGTGGAGGAGGAGAAGGAGAAGAAGGAGAAGAAGGAGAAGAAGGGCGAAGGAGGAGAGTGAGGTCATGGGTTCAAATCCCGCCAAGGCCAAACATTTTCTTTTGTTCCTTGGTATTAATCTGTATTTTCCTTTTCAAGGCAGTCTGGCCGGGGATAACTCTTTAGGGCTATTGTTCACTTCATAGCACTCTCACATACAATTTAAAATTTCAACTAACAGTAGAAACTTACTTATAGAACAATTCTTGCCCTCGTATCCAGGAACACAGTCGCAACTGAAATCATTTATGCCGTCAGTACAGTTTCCTCCGTGTTCACATGGGCTTACAGAGCATTCGTCGATATCTGGTGTTATGAAGAAAAGGAATTTATCACCCATCCCTGATCCAGAATTCTAAATTCCAATAATTGCCCCTGGATATTCGAAATCCAATCTATTGTAATCCGGATTCAAGGTTGTGGAATTCAGAAAACAACCGCTGGAATTCTAATCGGAATCTAGGTTAGTGTAGTTCGGATCCGGTGAACGTTTCTCGAAAGCCCCAAACTTTTCCACCCGATTTCCGACTCTATAATCCTTAGTGTATCTCGTGAACAAGGACGTTTCTGAGCATGAAACTGTTATAGGTGAAACATTTCCTTTCTTAGCGATATGTTAAAACAATAGTTTCATAGAATGAGTGGTTCAAGTTTTTACGGGGCTTTCGTTCTATACGGGCTTTCGCTATACGGGGCTTCGTTCTTGAAAGCCTGTTGACCACCAAGTGCGCCCTTCTCAAAAGTCCCATTCTTGATTTGTGAAACTATGATCCACTCATCCTACAATGCACGTATTTTAACATCTCTTAATTTAACCCTATTCAGACCGGCCGGGGTTTTTCTCGGTCTTCTGATCCCGGCAGGGGGGGGGAGGGGAAGGGGAGAAGGAGATTCTGTCCCCCTCCTTAGCAAAGCTATGACGACGAAACTTAAAGGGCAAGTAGTACGTCCAAAGTGTTTCCTTAGAGATTCTGCAAAATGAGCTGATGACGTCGTATGACGTAAGAATTACGTGGTAATCTCAAACGGTGGCCATCTTGGATCCGCCATCTTGAATTTCTTAATTTTCTCGAAAACCTCCAAAACCGGCCAAAACTGACCAAAAAGTAATCAAAATAAATAGAGGAATATTAATATGCCTAAAATGTAAACGGTACTGCAAGAAAATAAGAATGAAAATGCAAATTTCTAAAAACGAAAACGGTTGTCAAAATGTACTTGCCATGGTATCGTCGAATCTGGTGACCAGTTTACACCAAAGTTCTGAAGAATGTCAGTTTCAATCAATCAATCAATCAATCAATCAATCAAAACCTTTATTTATACACGATGACATTTAAAGCGTAATAGCTTGAGGGGTCGTGTATAGGATATATAATTGCACAAATTTTCGACTAAAATAAGTTTAAAAGACGCTAGAATAAAACTCAACAAGTTCACGGATGTTTCGACAATGAAACGATTAAAAACATCTAAAACGTCTTACTGTACAGGTTACTAAAATCAATGTCTTTAAGACCGGAAGCACTTTTATGTATTTGTATTAATACTATGTCGTCCGCATAGAACAAGCAATTGAGGGGTGGCCCGTTTGGTAAAAATAATTGATTTGCGTCATCTGGCATGTGTAAAATACTGTATGTTAAATGTCATTTTCAAAATACACCCTTGCTGCAATCTGTCTGTTATTTTATTCGAAGAATATAAGCCTCATTGATCTTTTACACGTCTGAAATCAAATTATAAACATGTCCACCAATTTTACTACTAATTTAGACAACAAACCGTCAGCCAGTTTGTTCGATATTTGATTTTGAAGCAAGCTTGTCCTATTATCTGATACAGACAGCTTTTCCATATGGCGTGTTCACGGTTACTATGACAAAAAGGCTTCAATTAGTAATTTTACTTCAGCAGAGCTTGAAAGACCTTTGTTAAAATAACAAATATTCTTTATCACAACAATTTTGTAAAAAAAATTAGAGACGATTCATAAACTTACTTATGGAGCAGTTCTTGCCCTCGTATCCAGGAACACAGTCACAACTGAAGTCATTTATCTCGTCAGTACAGGTTCCTCGGTGTTCACACGGGTTTGGAGAGCAATCGTCGATGTCTGGTGTTTTAAAGAAAATGCAAGTTAAAATATTTATTCAACTAGGCAAAAAATTGTTGTCTAGAGCTAGAATGCATTTAGCAAAGGCAAAACTGATGATGTAAAATGATTTGACCAGATAGTCTTGTGTCATTTTCAATCTATACTGTGGTTCTGCTACCGTAGGATAGAATTTCAGCTTTGACCTGGAGGGTTTCGTGCGGGCAGATTCTGCCCCTCCCACCCCCTGGTCTGAATAGGGCGTTCCGAATTTTCAGGACTCATTTCTCGCACACTCTAGCCGAATAGTTCGGATTGTTTACTACGGCAAGTCCCTCATCTTCCTCGATGAGTTTGCCAAAAACTATTTTTCTCGACACCTTTTCTTCCAGGAAGTTTAAATAAATTCTCACTCGATATGTGCCGAGTGGTGTTCCAAGTTTGAAGGACACTTGCAAAGCCAACACGATTCTGCTTCCTGTTGAGTCACAGCGGCAAGTTTTTTTGGTGTTTCTTTCGGCGTAGCCATCGAAGCATGAACTCCCCTTGCGAAATTCTTGTGCTGTAGTTATCAAGACTATTTACTTTTCGTGAACGAAATTCCCATGGCGAGGTGGCGAAAATCTCTACATTTTTTGCTTTTCTTAAACGTTTCCCTGCAAGCTACTGACTGCAAGCAGTCTATCTCGAAAGCTAAATAACTATATAAGTTCTCATAGTATGAGTATAGCTATAAAGCTGAAAAAAAATGATGGACAGACGATTCATAAACTTACTTGTGGAACAATTCTTGCCCTCGTATCCAGGAACACAGTCACAACTGTAATTATTTCTCTCATCTGTACAGGTTCCTCCGTGTTCACACGGGTTTGGAGAGCAATCGTCGATATCTGGCGGCATGAAAGGAAAATGGTTTAAGTTCCTTTTCAGGTAATCCAGGAACCGAAGTGGAACAAATTGTTGCCTCTTGATTCAGGAATATAGGTAAATTAGAGTTCGGATTATTTTTTCGTACAACTGTTACTGAAGTACCATTACTGTGCTTGTAGTGTACTCGTTGTTACCACGTCTTCAGCAGAGCTTGAAAGACCTTTGTTAAAATAACAAATATTCTTTATCTCAACTATTTTGTAAAAAAAAATTAGAGACGATTCATAAACTTACTTATGGAGCAGTTCTTGTCCTCGTATCCAGGAACACAGTCACAACTGAAGTCATTTATCTCGTCAGTACAGGTTCCTCCGTGTTCACACGGGTTTGGAGAGCAATCGTCGATGTCTGGTGTTTTAAAGAAAATGTAAGTTAAAATATTTATTCAACTAGGCAAAAAATTGTTGTCTAGAGCTAGAATGCATTTAGCAAAGGTAAAACTGATGATGTAAAATGACTTGACCAGATAGTTTTGTGTCATTTTCAATCTATACTGTGGTTCTGCTACCGTAGGATAGAATTTCAGCTTTGACCTGGAGGGTTTCGTGCGGGAGAATCCCCCCCCCGGGTCTGAATTGGGCGTTTCGAATTTTCAGGACTCATTTCTCGCACACTCTAGCCGAATAGTTCGGATTGTATACTACGGCAAGTCCCTCATCTTCCTCGATGAGTTTGTTCAAACTATTTTTCTCGACACCTTTTCTTCCAGGAAGTTTAAATAAATTCTCACTCGATATGTGCCGAGAAGTGTTCCAAGTTTGAAGGACATTTGCAAAGCCAACACGATTCTGTTTTCTGTTGAGTCACAGCGGCGAAATTCCCATGACGAGATGGCGAAAATCTCTACACTTTTTGCTTTTCGTAAACGTTTCCCTGCAAGCAACTGACTGCAAGCAGTCTATCTCGAAAGCTAAATAACTATATAAGTTCTTATAGTATGAGTATAGCTATAAAGCTGAAAAAAAATGATGGACAGACGATTCATAAACTTACTTGTGGAACAATTCTTGCCCTCGTATCCAGGAACACAGTCACAACTGTAATTATTTCTCTCATATGTACAGGTTCCTCCATGGCAACCGCTTTGTGACAGCTTTGTTTTTAAAAAATCACGATTCTCGCATTAATCGCTGCTATTTAAATGTTTTCTAATCGAATTTGTATCTTTAAATCAATTGTAGCAACAATTTGTTATTTAGGAATAACCGCTTACTAAAAAAGGAATTTAGTGCTAATTTGGGGAAAACTTGAAATTTAAAACGTGGAAATCCACGATGGCGGACTTAACTGGTAAAAAAGGTGATTTCTCGCGATAAATTCACTATTCGCGCGCGATAAATTTTAAGTGTGTGACGTTGTTAATTAATTAGTAAACTTTTTACAATCAACTGGCTTCATTTTCTCGTTTATTAAATGAAGCAGATGAATTGAAATAAATTGAATATTCTCTCTAGGGGCTCCGCACAAAAAAGCCTTAGAATGCTGATTACGTAACCCTAGCATGCTGCGTTCAGTCCGTGGCAATCCATCACGTGTCTCATTAGTATGGGGCTCTTATATAAGGCCACTCCCTTGTCGCGATAGCTCATTCAGTCTTTTCGGTGTTTCGAATGCTTCTTTTCGCGCTTTTTGTTTTCGCTTCATCGCTGCGCCACACTTTAATTCTTATGGCTGACCAAGTTCCTGTTGTTCCGGCTGATGTTCAACAATTACAAGACGCTTTAGCAGTTCCGCCAGCACAAGCCGGAGCTGCTCAGGACGCTCAAAATATTGATGGCGGCGATCCACCAGCTGCAGTAGCGCAAATTGCGGTCCCTGCAGCTCAACCTGCTCATCAACCTCATGCTGATGTGGTAAGTCGTTCTTGCCTTTCGTTCGCCTGCTTTGCTTTCTTTCTGCTATTGGTGGCCAGCGTTTACGTTTTGCGGATCGTCGCAGCTTTAGTTTCCCGTTTGGTTAGCTTTATACGCTAGTTTGTCTTGATTATAGCGTTGTTGTTATAGGTTTCAAGTGAGTTTGTTTCGCCCCTCCTGCCTATCGTATTTGTTCCGCTCTTTGTTGTGGTCACTAGTTTCATTCGAAGTCTCGTACTCGGCTCGTATTCATGTCACCCGAACTGTCCTAGCGAGTTAGTCTCGCTTGGGTTGGTGTATAGCTAGTTTTTTTTTTTTTACTGCAGTGTTGCGTGAGTTTGTTTTATTTCGCTTAGAAGCGTTTACGGATTGGTGTTATAAGTTCGTCTTACCGTAAGTTATAGTGTTTACAGTGAGTTTGTTTCCGAAGTATTTTTGTGAGTTTGTCTCTCCAAAGTGTCAGTGAGTTTGTCTCACCGAAGTGTCAGTGAGTTTGTCTCACCGAAGTGTTTGTGAGTTTGTCTCACCGAAGTGTTAGTGAGTTTGTCTCACCGAAGTGTTAGTGAGTTTGTCTCACCGAAGTGTCAGTGAGTTTGTCTTACCGAAGTGTCAGTGAGTTTGTCTCACCGAATTGTTAGTGAGTTTGTCTCACCGAAGTGTTAGTGAGTTTGTCTCACCGAAGTGTTAGTGAGTTTGTCTCACCGAAGTGTTTTTTGTGAGTTTGTCTCACCGAAGTGTTAGTGAGTTTGTCTCACCGAAGTGTTAGTGAGTTTGTCTCACCGAAGTGTTAGTGAGTTTGCCTCACCGAAGTGTTTTAGTGAAGTTTGTCTCACCGAAGTATTTTAGTGAGTTTGTCTCACAGAAGTGTTTTTAGTGAGTTTGTCTAAACAAAATGTTGAAGTGAGTTTGTCTCGTCGTAGTTCTATTATGAGTTTCCCTCACTGAAGTGTTAAAGTGAGTTTGTCTCATTGACGTGTTGTAGTGAGTTTGTCTCACCGAGATATTCTAGTGAGTTTGTCTCACCTAGATGTTCTAGTGCGTTTGTCTCGCTGTAGTTCTATTGTGAGTTTACCTCTCTAAGTGTTATAGTGAGTCTACCTCGTCGATGTGTCGTAGTGAGTTTGTCTCGCCGAGATGTTCTAGTGAGTTTGTCTCTCTGAAGCGTTTTATCAGTTTGTCTCACCCAAATGTCATTGTGGGTTTGTCTTTCTAGGATATTTATATTGTGCGTTTGTCTCGTTGCCGGAGCTTTTCGCTCCGCTTGCGGCGATGTTAAGAGTTTATCTCGTTGAAGAACTGTTATTGTGTCTTGTCTCGCTTTAGAGTGCTAGAGTGAATTTGTCTCACTTCATGTGTTTTAGCGATTTTGTCCGGCCGTGTGCTAATTTTTTACTTTCTTTGGTTTAAGAATGTTAATGCATTGAAAGACAAGGTAGAGCGGTTGGAATCAACCCTGACTCGTACTAGCGTTACGTCGGCCCTCGATACTGTGCGTCAGCTGGCCAGCCGCCCTACTCCCCTGCTTGACCGGTACGCCCTTATTGCTGCTCTTGAACAGTTGGCGGATGTTTCAAGGGAGACTGTCCACCCCGATCGCAAGAGATTCGATGCGATCTTTAAACAGTGCAGACCACTTGTCGATGAACCCCGCCTTGCCGCCATTATCATCAATTTGTTGGGTGACAAGGAAGAGAAACTGGTAGCGGGCCAGATTCCTAAGCTTTTGAAATCAAGCAATCCGTCTCCGTCGCCACGTGGTCCTGTCCTTCA
Source organism: Siderastrea siderea (assembly GCA_964030785.1). Taxonomy (NCBI): domain Eukaryota; kingdom Metazoa; phylum Cnidaria; class Anthozoa; order Scleractinia; family Rhizangiidae; genus Siderastrea; species Siderastrea siderea. Next base: position 32,659,611 of record OZ034974.1, read on the forward strand.
ATTTGGCCAAGGTTCTCAGCCGGGTCCCAGTTCTTGGGGCCCTATGTTCTCCACCGGCTTCAGAGGCCGTAGAGGCGGGCGCTCAGGTCCCTTACGGGGCAAATGCTTCAATTGTAAGAGTGTAGGGCACTTTATTGCCAATTGCCCTTTGAATAAGAGGAAATAATAAAGATGTACTGTTTGTGTGTCAGTTCCTTCTGAATTTCGTTTTTTCTCTTGTGTGTCTAGTTGTATTCTCGTTTCCCCGCTCGAGCTAGGCTTCCCCGAAGGGGTTATCTTATACCCTTCATTGCTCTGTCCCTGGACGGGGTATTTCGGGGTTGCTTCGCTTTGGGGTTTTCCCCCCTCATAGTTCGCTTCATTTCCTTTCAGGGGAATTGTAAACGATTTAAGACATTTCATTTCATCCCAGAAGAAGCTGCGCTCCAGCGTGTTTCCGTTACCTGGTGTGATTGGAAGGGTAAACCCCAAGGCGTCGTAACCCCGGTACCCTCGGTTCAGATGGTTTCCTCGCTCATGGCCAAAGCTTCACCTAGTCTTCTTTCATTCCGAAACCCGGACGCTTTTGTAGCTGGGGAGTTGCACAGGCATGTTGACAAGTGGGAGGAAATCCTCGCCCAGCATCCAAAACAAGATGAGATTTTATCATACATCAAATATAAGGTTAACGTTAAGGACTTTTTCACCCGCTTTCGAGGGGATTTTCAAGGAACATTTTACGATTCTCCTTGCCCGCCAAGAGCAGAGTTCAGCAATAACAAATCGTGTCTTGGCTTTGAGGATTTTATTTCTTCTACAATTTTGGAACGTGTTAAAAACGGATCTCTCTCAGTCTGGGGAAGGGTTGGTGAAGACGATCCCCCTCATCTTGTTATGCCATTGACTATAGAACCCTCTAAGCCAAGGTTATGCCACGATGAACGCTTTCTCAATTTGTGGATAAGAGATTTGCCCCTCAAGTTGGATTACATATCTGATTTACCTCGTTATGTCGGAAAATACCATTTCCAAACAACTATGGACGATAAAAGTGGTTATGACCACGTTGAAATTTCCGAAGAGAGTAGAAAATATTTTGGCCTACAATGGCAAGGCTGGTATTTTGTTTATAATACTATCCCTTTTGGCTGGAAGGGCAGTGCATACGTCTACCACTCTATTGGTATGGCTGCTACCAGCTACATTAGATCCCTGGGAGTGCCATGTAGCCAGTATATTGATGACAGACATGTTGGACAGCTTTCTCCTCCCCCTGAATCACGTGCGTCTGCGGAGGATTGGTCGGATTTAGAGTTTGCCAATGCTGCCATATTCATAGCTGCTTTTGTTCTTATTTCTTTGGGATATTTTATTGGCTTATCCAAGTCGTCGCTTATCCCTGCTCGAGTAGTCAAATTCCTTGGATTCTTGGTTGACTCTCAACTTTGCGCCTTCCTTTTCACTGGAAAAGTTGAAAATTTACATACTATGTAAATAACATGTAAATAACATGTAAAAGGGTAAAAAGATACTGTAAAAAGTAAATTTACATGATTTTTGGACTTTTACATGTTCTCAAAAGATACTGTAAATATCATGTAAATTTCGGCATTGAAACATGTAAATATAAAGAAAGATACTGTAAATGTTGTAAGGCAAAAGAACACAGATCATGTAAATAACATGTAAATTTATAAGAGGGAGCCTGCCGAGATCCTGTAAAGACCATGTAAATTGAAAAAGGGTGGCTGCCAAGATCCTGTAAATGACATTGTAAATACCATGTAAATTGAAAAAAGGGGGCTGTCGAGACCCTGTAAATACCACGTAAATTAAAAAAGGGGGGCTGTCGAGACCCTGTAAATATCATGTAAATCGAAAAAGGGGGGCTGTCGAGATCCTGTAAATACCGTGTAAACTAATAAAGGGAGGCTGCCCAGATCCTGTAAATACCACGTAAATTGGAAAAGGGGGGCTGTCGATATCCTGTAAATACCATGTAAATTGAAAAAGGGGGGCTGTTGATATCCTGTAAATATCATGTAAATCGAAAAGGGGGGGCTGTCGATATCCTGTAAATATCATGTAAATTGAAAAATAGGGGCTCTCGAGATCCTGTAAATGTCATGTAAATCGAAAAAGGGGGGCTGTCAAGACGCTGTAAATATCATGTAAATTGAAAAAGGGGGGCTATTGATATCCTGTAAATATCATGTAAATCGAAAAAGGGGGGCTGTCGATATCCTGTAAATATCATGTAAATTGAAAAAGAGGGGCTCTCGAGATCCTGTAAATGTCATGTAAATCGAAAAAGGGGGGCTGTCAAGACCCTGTAAATATCATGTAAATTGAAAACGGGGGGCTATTGATATCCTGTAAATATCATGTAAATCGAAAAAGGGGGGCTGTCGATATCCTGTAAATATCATGTAAATTAAAAAAGAGGGGCTCTTGAGATCCTGTAAATATCATGTAAATCGAAAAAGGGGGGCTGTCGAGATCCTGTAAATACCGTGTAAACTAATAAAGGGAGGCTGCCCAGATCCTGTAAATACCACGTAAATTGGAAAAGGGGGGCTGTCGATATCCTGTAAATACCATGTAAATTGAAAAAGGGGGGCTGTTGATATCCTGTAAATATCATGTAAATCGAAAAGGGGGGGCTGTCGATATCCTGTAAATATCATGTAAATTGAAAAATAGGGGCTCTCGAGATCCTGTAAATGTCATGTAAATCGAAAAAGGGGGGCTGTCAAGACGCTGTAAATATCATGTAAATTGAAAAAGGGGGGCTATTGATATCCTGTAAATATCATGTAAATCGAAAAAGGGGGGCTGTCGATATCCTGTAAATATCATGTAAATTGAAAAAGAGGGGCTCTCGAGATCCTGTAAATGTCATGTAAATCGAAAAAGGGGGGCTGTCAAGACCCTGTAAATATCATGTAAATTGAAAACGGGGGGCTATTGATATCCTGTAAATATCATGTAAATCGAAAAAGGGGGGCTGTCGATATCCTGTAAATATCATGTAAATTAAAAAAGAGGGGCTCTTGAGATCCTGTAAATATCATGTAAATCGAAAAAGGGGGGCTGTCGAGATCCTGTAAATACCGCGTAAACTAATAAAGGGAGGCTGCCCAGATCCTGTAAATACCACGTAAATTGAAAAAGGGGGGCTGTCGATATCCTGTAAATATCATGTAAATCGAAAAAGGGGGGCTGTCGATATCCTGTAAATATCATGTAAATTGAAAAAGAGGGGCTCTCGAGATCCTGTAAATGTCATGTAAATCGAAAAAGGGGGGCTGTCAAGACCCTGTAAATATCATGTAAATTGAAAAAGAGGGGCTGTCGAGATCCTGTAAATACCACGTAAATTAAAAAAAGGGGGCTGTCAAGATCCTGCAAATACCACGTAAATTGAAATTAAAAGGGAGGGCTGTCAAGATCCTGTAAATAACTTATACAGTCCTCAGTAAATAAAAATGTGTAATAAAAATACATAAAAACTTTATTGTTTCATTCTGCCCAATTCAATAAAATTATAATTTGAACTACGTGCTTTCAAAATATTTTCACATCAATATAATAGGTTTGTTAAATGTATAAATATCCTTTTGTTTCGATTCAAATGGTAATAATTGTTGTTTTTGACCAATTAAGTTATTTTAAAAGATACTACACATTTGTATTAATCATTCTTACAATTTGTTATATACACCCAATTGAAAAAACGTTGTCAGGTGAAAAGCATAAATCAGTGATGATGCAACCCAATGGTCCTCCAAGAATTATGACTGGTTTGAGAAGCCATATCAAAAACTCGAAAGAGTGTTTCATCAGGTATCCAAACACCTCGAAGTCGGTCAAAAAAACTCGGCTGCGCCTCGTTTTTTCAACCCACTTCTCGGGGTTTGGATATCCTGATAAAACACTCTTTCTCGTGTTTGATATATTACTTCAAAATGGTACCTTGCTATGAGTATTAGTAATTAATTCTTGCACTTATTGCTCGAATGCTGAGCTGAATCCGTCTTAAAGTGTCAAGATACATGTATTTGACTCTGGTATATTTCTAAGATTTGTTATGTAGATGCCGACATCATATTCTACAGCATCAACTTTCACAAAACAAAGGAAAAATTCATTGAACTAGATTTGATCGAATTGTTGTCTTGTACCATATTTTCCTGGTTAAGTGGACCAGTGCTTACAACTTTGGGCTCACAGACACAGCATTCGTTTTAGTATTTGCAACTTTAGAATTTGGTACTCAGTACATTGTGGAGTGGTATTCGGTGATGGTTTATGCACACCCAAAGTAGTACACCCATTGGAGAAGAATCAGTCTCATCAACAGAAAATGTATGTGTTCATTGTGTGAGGTCGACTTATGAATGCTGTTAAATTGTATCTTATTTGAACCCTGGTTTTTATAACCAAGAAAATATCTTACGTGTAAGCAAAGTTCAATTGCACATGACAAATTAGTACCGGTAGGTAAATCAATAGTTACGAGGTTATCATAGGTGATAAGTTCTTCATTGTTTTTACATTTTACTACATTTCTCAAACAGAACCTGTCCTAGGGAACTCAGTAGGTCTTGTTTAGGTGTCCCTGGCATGCAAGGAATGCAGTGATCCTTGCACAATGGTTTCAGTCTTTTTAATGTGACAGAGGAAACCTGTCTCTCTTTTGAAAAGTGGAGGGCAATCATAATTTCTTGGTCTCTTTGAACCTGGAAGAGAAATGTGATCAACAGTAACCATAAGCACAGACACTAGACTAATTAATATAGTACCCGCTTAATACAGACACCCTGTCAAAACCTGCATTTTCTTGTACACTGAATTCACTACATGGTTATTAATTAGTACACACCAAACTGAATTACATTCAAGATATTCAGCACATTCGCATATTTATTTAGGAATGACTTTCACTAATAATAGATAGATTTTATTAATGGGATCAAAATTTCAATTTTGCTTAGCCTATTGTAATATTCCAATGATATCCTGAATCCAGTACCATAATTTCAAATAACTGTTGATTGGTTTATTACTAGTGTCAGGCAAATGGTCACATGCTGAGTATTTTGACTGTGATGAATTGTCTGCAGAGAAATGGTGTTGTGACATACATCCAACACACTAAAAGGCTGGCATTGAGCTTTTAAGGCAATGGTTAAAACTTTTTTTCATGTAATCCTAAAACTAATTTTCAGAAAACTTACTGTTACATATATTACCGAGTAATAAATTAATACATGAATACTTACAAGCCCTGTTTGCAACAACTTCAGGGAATCAGCTTTTATGGCATCCAGCCCTTCCTTTTTATAATCAGAAATCACCTAAAAGGTAAATTGAAGGATTCCCCTTGAATGAAATGTTTACATGCATGTACATGAAAAGAGCTGATAGACTATTTTACTCTTTGAGCCAAAGCAATGATAAGAAAGTATCTTCACTAAAACTTGTCAAAAAGGCAAGTGGTACTAAACTATGAAATGATAATGACCATCACAGTTAATGATATCAACTTATGCAGCTGATAAAACAACAACCTGAAAAAAACTTCAGGCGAGAAATTTTCTTCAGGTTGTTTTGTTATCAGCTGCTTAAGTTGATATTTTTTGTGGAATAAGGGTCTTCTGTGCATTTTTAAGCAAATCGGCCTTATATTGATCATTTTTCAAACACAGCATTCATGTCACAGAGATGCGGCTAACATATTATATGTCAGAATTATATGTAGATCATCACAGTGAAGGTGTTCCAACCTAAGCGGTTGAAATGAAGAAACCTGAAAAAAAATTCAGGCTTGAACGGGAATCGAACCCATGACCTCTGCGATACCGGTGCAGCGCCCTAACCAACTGAGTTATCAAGCCAACTGGGAGCTGGTCAATTGAGAGTTCGTATTATCCCGTAGATGGAGAATAAATGAACATGAATATATGAAATTCATATATTTGAACTGCGGATAAAGATAGAATTATATGTAGATCATCGCAGTGAAGGTGTTGCAACCTAAGCGATTGAAAAGAAGAAACCTGAAAAAATTCAGGCTTGAACGGGAATCGAACCCATGACCTCTGCGATACCGGTGCAGGGCCCTAACCAACTGAGCTATCAAGCCAACTGGGAGCTGGTCAATTGAGAGTTCATATTATCCCATAGATGGAGAATAAATGAACATGAATATATGAAATTCATATATTTGAACTGCAGATAAAGATAGAATTATATGTAGATCATCACAGTGAAGGTGTTCCAACCTAAGCGGTTGAAAAAAAAAAAACCTGAAAAAATTCAGGCTTGAATGGGAATCGAACCCATGACCTCTGCGATACCGGTGCAGCACCCTAACTAACTGAGCTATCAAGCCAACTGGGAGCTGGTTAATTGAGAGTTCGTATTATCCCATAGATGGAGAATAAATGAACATGAATATATGAAATTCATATATTTGAACTGCAGATAAAGATAGAATAATTCTATGTAGATCATCGCAGTGAAGGTGTTCCAACCTAAGCGGTTGATAAGAAGAAACCTGAAAAAATTCAGGCTTGAATGGGAATCGAACCCATGACCTATGCGATACCGGTGTAGCTCAGTTGGTTAGGGCACTGCACCGGTATTGCAGAGGTCATGGGTTCGATTCCCGAACCCTATCTTTATCCGCAGTTCAAATATATGAATTTCATATATTCATGTTCATTTATTCTCCATCTACACAGGATAATACAAACTCTCAATTGACCAGCTCCCAGTTGGCTTGATAGCTCAGTTGGTTAGGGCGCTACACCGGTATTGCAGAGGTCATGGGTTCGATTCCCATTCAAGCCTGAATTTTTTCAGGTTTCTTCTTTTCAACCGCTTAGGTTGGAACACTTTCACTGCGATGATCTATATATAATTCTGTCTTTATCCGCAGTTCATGTTCATTATTTTATTCTCCATCTACGGCATAATACTAACTCTCAATTGACCAGCTCCCAGTTGGCTTGATAGCTCAGTTAGTTAGGGCGCTGCACCGGTATCGCAGAGGTCATGGGTTCGATTCCCATTCAAGCCTGAATTTTTTTCAGGTTTCTTCTTTTCAACCGCTTAGGCTGGAACACCTTCACTGCGATGATCTACATATAATTCTATCTTTATCCGCAGTTCAAATATGTGAATTTCATATATTCATGTTCATTTATTCTCCATCTACGGGATAATACAAACTCTCAATTGACCAGCTCCCAGTTGGCTTGATAGCTCAGTTGGTTAGGGCGCTACACCGGTATTGCAGAGGTCATGGGTTCGATTCCCATTCAAGCCTGAATTTTTTCAGGTTTCTTCTTTTCAACCGCTTAGGTTGGAACACTTTCACTGCGATGACCTACATATAATTCTATCTTTATCTGCAGTTCAAATATATGAATTTCATATATTCATGTTCATATTATATGTCAGCAACCAAATTTTAAGCCATCAATAAAAGCCTGGTGTACACTATTTGCCTTGATTTCATTGTGCAATAAAAACAGTGATTTGAAGGTTAGTCACTGCTAAGGCATAAATTTATCTTGCACAAAGGCCTTATTTTGTTCTCAAACTAACCCAGTCATGTGTTCCTGTCAGTTACAAACAAATGAATTCATTAATGGATATTTTTTGTTGCAATAAGTGGCTCTTGAAATAAACAATTCAAAGTGAAACTTGATCTGATATTCCATAATAGTTAATGCATGACTTCCAGCCTCAGGTCAGGGTGAGAGTTTGACTGACTTCGATTTGCATAGTTGCACAACCTTTTAAGGACGGTGCCTCCTAATACAGATGTACTTTTGCAAAGGTTATGACTATGGGGAAAAAGTAGATATTAGCAAGGGCTATTGGAATCCAGACAGAAAAATGTGGGTAACTGTGTATTTTTCGGAGATAACTAAGCAACCATAATTCTAAAAAAGCATTAAAATACAAAGAATGTATGGCAATTTCTTTCCAAACTTAAGCTCTATTATCTCTGAAAAATGAATGGTTACCCCCCAATTTTCTTTTTGGATTCTGATAGCCCTTGCTAAGATCTGCTTTTTCCACATAGTCATAAACCGTGCAAAAATATTGTTGTATTAGTGGGCAATTTCCTTAAGAAATCTGAATATACACACTGTACATGTACCAAGATGCACAGAACGTATGGGCAGTAACAAAAGGAGGCACCGTCCTTAAGAATACGTAAATACCAGGCCTGGTGTTTGAGTTCTCTCAACATTTATGCATTGAAAAAAAAATGGGCAGCAAAGAGAAAAGAGAATAAAAATAAAGAGATGTAAAAATAACGAAATGTAACTGACTGTTACAGCCAGATTATGCAAATTGTAAACCTGTCAAATTCCTACTCCAGCTGGGTGCCAGAAGCCATTCATTAGTTTGTTATTGACAGGAATGCATGACCAGGTTTGAGTAACCAATGATTCGGTATACAGGGCTGTCATTAAGCTTTGAGTCACCTGTTACCTTGAACTTCACACCCATAACAAACTTGTAAGTAAATTGTAAGGACAACAAACCGAGTTCATCCATAACATTGAGGTCCCATCATGAATACTCAGCCATAACAGGTGTTAGGGTTTACGGCCCTTAATGACAGCCCTGGGTATACAGTGATCACACTAATAGATGTTACCTGTCTGTCTGACAGAAACAGATGGAATATAAGGTGATGTGGTCACTCACAATGGTACGGCAGCTTGACGATCTGACAAAAAACTGTCACTAGCAAACCGTACCAAGCATAAAGATCTCACATTATGAAATTAAATGTATAAACAGGATAAAACCCATATTCAATCAGAGTCAATGTGGTCACTTGCAAATAGTACAGCAGCTTGAAGATCTAACAACAAAGCCATCACTAGCAAACTGTACCAAGTACCTGATGTGACCAATCAAACTTTTCAGTAATGGAACTCAATCAAACCCAATCAAACTAAATCGAATGACTAGGTTTGAGTGATTTGGAAATCGAACACAATTGAACTAAAGAAATTGTGTGAAAGTTTGATTGTGTTGCATTTTCAAACCCAATCGAACGAATCGAACAAAAAAAAATCATTCAAAATATAAGTTTTTTGAACAGTATGGTTCACAATGTGAGAACAACTTACAAAATAAGTTCATCAGACAACAGAAGATTATATAAATTCCAATTCACCCCAACTATTTTAAATTTTCATATATGATTCATTTATTTCTTATCAGCATGTGTAATCTTTACAATAACCCACGCAAAATTCAATGAACCAAGCCGATGATGTGGAAAGAGTTGGCATTGTAAGCTGCCGAGAAAAACTTGCATCTCCCCAGATTTGGCTCTGCTACCTCTATTTTCAATGAAATGTCATCCCACACTGATCATGTTTTGTGATTGCCTTGCCGTCGAACTGAATCAAACCTTATCGAACACAATCGAACCTAATCAACGTTTGATTGCTCCATTTTTTTTGTGAGAGCTCGACTGAATTCGATTACCGAACCCAATCATATGATTGAGTTCGACTGGGTTCGATTGAATTTGGTTTATCGAATGTTCAGTTTGGTTCGATTGGTCACGTCGGGCAAGCATAAAGATCTCAAACTATGAAATAAAATGTGTAAACATGATAATTTAAAACAAAGAAAATATAAGCTTATTCCAGTCTTGATTTTAAAAGGTGTAGGAGCTCAGAAATGAGCCACAATTGATGCTGAGCTTACATCATGTACTTTTGAAGTCCCAAAGAAAGTGTCATCAAGAACACTTAAAGTGCGGGGCAATTGGCTTAAACGTGGTAAATATCAAACAAGGCACGAATATTTGGACATACAAGAGCCTTAGCTCACGTTTTACAGTCTAAAACTTAGCTTACCTTGGCAATTACAACAAGAACCATGCATGATCATGAGCCATCAAATATGGCGGCCAAAAGTTGACTCGATCCACCTTGTTAAATGGCAGAAAAACATTCCCACTGATCGTTAATCCGCTGTAAGAAGATTGTTTGCAGCTATTCAGAGACCGTGGAGCAGGGAGAAGGAATAGTTCACAAGCCATCTCTCCAAAGCGACAGAAATTTTAGACCTCAAACGATGAATTCAACGATCGGCGTCAAAAATACGAACAGCACGTCGGGAAGGGAACCACTTTGCGCATGATCAATTCGTACCCAAGGTCGCTCGGCCAAACCAACCCTGGTACGAGATTGGGCCAGAACCGGCAAATAAATGAAAATGCGAACCGCTTTTCGATTCATTTTCATTAGCTCTAATAATATCAGTACTCTAAATCTACAACAAATTTTTTTTTCAAATTGCAACTGCGTTTTTTATTTTTTTCTTATCCGTTAAGTTGAGAAAATACCGCTGCGAAGGAGCAACGAGCCCGGTTGGTACATCAAATATGCATCGTTCGCCAATGAAATTAAACGGGGGTATTTTCAGATAAATATAATTAACGCCAGTGCTCTGTTTGAAACGTTTCTAAATTGATAAACTAACGCAAATTTATAACACCTATAAATTATGATGCCCTGTTTGTGACTTCATGATTTACAGCAGGAGCCTCAGATTTTATGATGCCCCGTTTGCGTCAATTTACAGAGTTTTGTGGTGCCTCGTTTACGTCAATTTACAGAGATTTTATGATGCCCCATTTCCTTCATTTTACAGACATTTTACAGAGCCCCGTTTATGCCCTATTACAGACATTTTAAAGAGCCCGGTATATGCCGTTTTAGAGACACTGGTAGAGTCTAGATTCCATAGGTCCAAAGGAGGTCATTTTCTTGACTTAACTTACATTGAGAAAAATTCAAGAAGGAAGAAAGAAAGAAAAGAAGAAGGAAAAAACCGGAACAGAATGGCACACCAACGACCGTTAATTGCCAGGAATAAAATTTTAAGAATATAAATACAGTGTTACCATAACAATTAATGAAACGTAACCACCCTAAGGCTCCAGCACACTCTTCTTTGATAAACCGGAACTCTATTCTCTCTGTTCAACCGAAGCTCGATCCTTGCCTACGTCAGTACTCGAACGATAACTGATTTACTAGATTAAATATACCTCACGTATCCTGGGAACGACCTCCTTTTGAGCTATGGAAGACCACAGATATTTAACAGAGCCTCGTACATGCCATTTTACAGACATTTTACTTGGCCCAGTATATGCCATTTTACGTCAAAGCCCCGTATATGCCATTTTGTTTTCACAAAGAAATTACCTTAATTTCTTATCAGGTACAGGAGCCCATTACTCTGTCACTCTGTCTGTTCAAGCATCAACAGCAACCTTACTGTATCTGGTAAAACCATTTACATGTTGAAAATCACTATTTACCGCTCATTTACATGACACATGGAAACGATATGCGGTTCAATCGCCCCATTTTCTAGTAACCATAAATTTACGTGTTATTTACATTATCCTCAAATCTGCATTAGAACATGACCATGTAAAGTACCATTTACAGGACATTTACATTGTCCATGGAAAGATATCAGTTCCTCGTAAATTCAATTTACAGAGTTCTAACACTGCAGTTTTCTGTTAAGACCATTTACATGTTATTTACATGATGTGTTCAAACAATTTACATACTTTTTTACACTACAGATACTGTAAATTTGCCAAAAGGAATTTACACGTTTTTTACATGTTTTTCGAATTATAAGACCAGAAAGTGACCCTGTAAATTTTCATTTACACCACGTTTACATAATCTATTGAAACGTGTAAATTTCATGTAAATTTTGTTTTACAAAACCTTAAAATGTAAATTGCAATTTACAAATCCTGTAAATCCAGATTTACATGAAAATTACATGTTTCGTAAATTTTCAACTTTTCCAGTGTTTACCGGAGGATAAGAAGATTAAGTTTGCAACTTTACGTGAGCACATCTTAGCCAACCGGGAGGTCTCAGTTAAGACCCTCCAGCGTCTGGCGGGTAAAATATCTTCTTTTTGTATCGCGGTCCCTGCGGCCTTGCTCTATGCTAGGGACATTTTCCGGTCCACTGCTGGCTTCTCTAGGTCTTCGCGTTTAGTTCGGGTGACGGGAGCCCTCAGGAAGGAAATAGAACATTGGCGCTTCCTTGACTCTTGGCAGGGTTGTCTGCCGTGGCTTAATGAAAAACACGTTGTGGTCAAGATTTCCTCTGACGCTTCGAATTCTGGTTGGGGAGGTTCTATCGTGTCACCGGGCTTGCCGCCTTTCGAAGTTCGCGATTACTGGACCAGCGATACCAGATCTCACCCGATTGTCGTTAAAGAAGCCCTCGCCTTTGTTAATACCTTGCAAGCTGGTAAATCCCTCGTTACCAATGCGCGTGTGGATGCTCACACCGACAGTTTGGCCTTTTTACAGTCTTGGGAGAAACAAGGCGGTAGGAATGTGCAGCTCAATGACGCTCTCAAAAAGTTGCACGAAACAGCCTTCGCGCTCAACGCAGTAATTTCGCTCAAGTATGTCCCATCTTCTGCCAATCCAGCCGATCCGCCGTCCCGTGTCTTGTCGGATCTGGATTGCACGCTTTCTAGGAAAGCTTGGCGAGAACTAGAACAGAAGTTTGGTCCTCATACAATTGACCTCATGTCTCTGGATTCGAACGCCCAGATTGATAGCAAGGGCAAAACGTTAAGGCACTTCACCCCCTTTTTTACGCCGCACTCTTTAGGGGTGAACGTTTTTGCTCAAACTATTTCGCCAGCCGAGAATGCTTACGTGTTTCCTCCATTTGTGCTCGTTGGTCCACTTTTGAGATTTCTGCTGGAATCCGAGCTGTACTTCTCTATCGTCGTTCCCAAGCTCTACCCACTCCCGTTTTGGTGGCCTATCCTGGTTTCTCGCAGCCACGCCCGTTTACAATTGGGAAGTAAAGAGGATTTGGGGATTCTTCTTTTTCCTTCACGTAATGTAAGTTTTGAATCTCGCCCACTTCCATGGGACCTTTTTGCCTTCAGAGTAGCGAGTGGAAAGTAGACATTTTCCTCTTTTTCTCTCTCAGTCCAGACGACCCAGAATTTGGAGACCGGCTGTCCCATGTCCGCAATGTGCCTATCTCAACGATGATTCGTTTAACTTTTGTCAGAGGTGTGGATTTAGAAGAGATCTAGTTGTTGTGGATAACGCCCGAGACCTGGTAAAAATCGACCTTAAAGATATTGAAGACCGTATTTCGGAACTCAAGGAGATCAGGTCCAACAAACCTTATGAGAAACAAAAGTCCTCTACTCACCGGGAGCTGGTTAGATTTCTGGCATCTTTACCCACTCCCAAGTCTCTCTCCTCTGCCTCCCCTGGGGACATCCAGAAATTCCTCGTTTGGAAGGACAAGTCAGGCCGAACAAAAGTCCATCAGATGTCATGTCCACAAGCGGGCCAAACTCGACCTTCCTCTTGTAGTTGCCCTACGAGGTTAGCTGCCGGTACGGTCGACAGCCTGTTGGGAAAGCTCAGGGCCATCTTTGCTGAAGCTGGACTCGGGGGAGAATGGGATGACAGGTTGGGAATTGGAAATCCTGTTTCCCATCCATCTATTAAGAACTATTTGAAATTAATTAAGGAAGAACAGGCTAAAGCCAGAGTTTGCCCAAAGAAGGCTGTACCTTTGTTTCTTAAAAAACTTCAAATTATAGCTCAGTTTATTCTCGCTCAACTTCAAAGCCCACGGATCTCCCCTATTTCCCTGTATATTTTTAGTCGAGATCTTTGTTTTTTTCACTACCGACTTTTTCTCGGGAGACCGCTCTTCCGATTTGGGTAGGGTGCTGTCCAGAGAGGTTTTATATTTTCCCGATTCCTCTGGGATATTATTTAACCATACGTTTGGGAAAACTTTGAGAGGGGATTCGGTTAACACGTTTGCAGTGCGTCGCTGCGACAATCTAGTTGTGTGCCCAGTCAAGAATTTTGAGCGTTATATTGCAGTCGCTAAGTTAATTAAAATCAACCTAGGTCAGGGTTTTTTGTTTCGTGTTACTAAAGGTAATAATGTTACCCGGGAACCTTTTATTGGTTCTGCAGTTCATGGTCGTCTAAAGTTCTATCTAGACCAAATTCAAGCCAGTGATGGAGAAACTCCTCACAGCTCTCGTAGTGGCTGCTCCATAACGCTTTCTTTGCTCGGAGCCTCCAAGGAAGCAGTTGCTAACCATGTCGGTTGGGCTAGTACGAAGATGGTTGACCACTATAATGACCTCCGGAACATATTACGCCCTAATGCTCCAGCTGCGTTACTCTCTGCGGAAGCTTCTGGCTCTTCGTGCAATGTTGCTATGGTTTACGAGTCCTTTGCGGATATTTCTTCTTTTAAGCCAGTTTTTCCATAGAGCTTTTTTTTTTTTTTTTTTTCTCTGTAATGCTTAAACTTTGTTCTAGATTTTAGACTTGTTAGCTTCTGTAAGTTTCTGGCCTATTTTTTAGTATCGTTTGAGTTTTGGGAGGAATGTACGTTCAGAGTTTATGGGATCATAGATTTTATATTCATATGGAGTTTCCAGGAGACTCTCCGCCGTAGGGCTGAGTCTCCCATATCTTATCTAGTCTAAGGCATTGTTTGCGGACAGCCCCGGAGAGAATATATTACGATGGCGGATCCAAGATGGCGGACTCCAAAATGGCCATTTTATCTCTAATATGAAATTAATCTGCATAATTTCATGTCTTCCAAAAACATACATTCAGAAAATACATTATAGATGCCCTTCATACCCAACAAAAGTATTTTTACTCCTTCAGTTCTTAGGATGGCGGACATGAATACACTAGAACATAGACGTATAGAACAATCTTTAATAATATTTTTTAAATGTTTTAAGGAAAATGGCTCATGTTATATTGCTAATATATTCAAACCCCGAGTTACATCATACAATTTTAGAAGTAGAGGGCTAAACGCTGAACAAAATTCTTATAATAGAGGATTCTTTCATGGCTCGTATAAGTTCATTTTTTCTCGTATCTGGAGCCAGCTGCCATTAGTTGTAAAGAACGCGCCTAATGCGTCATCGTTTCGCAAACATTTAAATAAGTTGAATTTTATCGGCTGCCAATGTAGTAATTGCCTTTGATGCTATCTTTTTTATATACACTGATCCAATGTGTATACATTTTTACATAAATCATACATTTTAATTAAATCAATTACCTTCTGACTTGATTAATTAATTATATAGATATGTGTAATTTTAGCTAGCTTTCTCGATATGTATTCATTTGTTCTTGGTTTTTTAGCTAGCTTTTTTCATAGTTTCTTTTTTACTTCTGTCAAACACTTGTATTATGAGCCCCTGGCTCGGGAGATTGGGTAACCACTCCCCGTGTTCCTGACATTAAATAAATTATCCTTAACTTATCCTTATCCTTAGTATTCAGTAAATTTATTGCTTTAGACAGTTAGAGCTTCTAAGTGAATTACATCGAGAAACAAATGACGTCGTATCACGTCACAGTGACATCACAGTATCTGTAGTGGTTAGAATTAGCGCGTACGCTATCCTGTGCAAATTTGGTGGCCATAGCGTAAGCGGTTTTAAAGTGACATGTGGGGTGGGGGGGGGGGGGGGGGGGCTAAAAGTTGCTGTACCGTTGTCTCTTTGCATTTTCAGATTTTTTTGTTCTCTGAAAATTTCCTAAACGGAGTAAGACTTTACCAGATATTTTTGTGTCACTTTCATTCCATAATGTGAGTTCTGCTGCTGTAGTATAGAAATTTCAGCTTTGACGCTATTGAAATGGTTCGAAAAGTTGCTGTAGCGTCGTTTCTTTGTCTTTTTCATTTTTTTTTTGTTTTCTGAAAACTTTAGAAAAGGAATACAATTCTTGCTAGTATTGATCTCTGGAGACCATATGCATAGCACCTCATTCCGTTCCCTCGAGCGCCTGATAAAAACCTCGCCTGTGGATCGAGTTTTCTCCACGCCATCTCGGAAGATGAATATATAAGGTTCTTACATATGAGTATAGCTGACACAGACAAAATAATAGACATAGAAACTATAGTTTTTGTCCTTATTAATGCGTGGATTAATTGAAGCTGTTCAGGGAATATGTTTTGACAAATAATGTGTTGAAGCAAGCTTGTGCAACGATCTACTGAAATATGTTTTTTAATATGAGGTCTCGACGATAAAATAACTTTGGCTACTCTATGCCACCAAGGAAAGAATATTGCTAAAATAGTAGAAGTCGTTTGTCAAAACGAAAACGAAAATGGCCTGCAATTCCCAACTTACTTATGGAACAATTCTTGCCCTCGTATCCAGGAACACAGTGACAACTGTAGTCATTTATCTCATCAGTACAGGTTCCTCCGTGTTCACATGGGTTTGGAGAGCATTCGTTGATATCTGGTGTTTTAAAGAAAATCTAAGTCAAAATTTTAATTCATCTAGGCGAAATATTATCGTCTGTTGAGCTAGAATGCATTTCCAGATATTTTTGTCTTTGAAAAAGTTGCTGTAGCGTCGTTTGTTTGCATTTTTTAGATTTTTTTTGTTCTCTGAAAATTTCATGAACGTAATAGTATCGAATTCCCTTAGCACCTCATTCCCTGCCCTCGAATGGCTGATACTCTGACGATATAAACTTCCCCTAAGGCTAGGGGTCTCTCTACGCCCCTTGCGAAGCTGAATTACTATTTATGGTTCTCATATCTAAAACTACAGCTGACATCAGTATACTAGTAACAGACAAAGAAACTCTAGTTTTGGTCCCTAATGAATGGATTAATTTAAGCTGTTTAGGGAAAATTTCATTTATTTGTTGACAAGTAATTTAGGTCAAGCAAGCTTGTGCAATGATATACTGAAATGTCAGTGGTTTTACCTTCGTTTATTCTACCCAGTAGTGAAAGAACAATGCTAAATGTATTAGAAACGTTTTTGACAAAATCAAACAAAAATGGCTTGAAATTCACAAACTTACTTGTGGAACAATTCTTGCCCTCATATCCAGGAACACAGTTGCAACTGAAATCATTTATCTCATCAGTACAGGTTCCTCCGTGTTCACACGGGTTTGGAGAGCATTCGTCGATATCTTGTTTTAGGAAGAAATACTAAGTTAATATAAGTCCAACCAAAATACTAATGTCTCTTGACAAAGCGAACGAAACCGGGATATACATACAGGGTCACGAGAGTGTTTTAGGAAGAAAGACTGAAAGGTAGCTAGAAAGCTGTTGCTGCAATCTACTAAAATGGTTTTTCTTTTCTCAGTTAAAGTTTAAAGGATAAAGACCTTTGGTTACTTTATTAACCCTCAAATGTACAAGTGAAGTTACGCCCCCACCGTGGTACAAAGTGGGGGGGGGGGGTGTTGATGGAGCCCCTCCCCTGGGTTTTTGCTGTGTTTCAATATTTCGGAGAGATTTTGCATTTGGTAGAAAGTCTTTGATGTGCTCTACAATAGGATGTATATATTATGGGTTGCAGCGCTGCTGGGAGCCTGTGACGTCGTATGGCCGCCATCTTGGATTTTACCAAAAATTAGAAATTATGAAAAAACGGCGGAAATTGAAAATTTTTAATGCTATTCACGTCAAATATGACATAAATAAACAGAATGAACAGAATGAAAAGAACACGGTTTACTCAGAATAGCCAGAATACGCGTTCTTTTGGGAAATTTTTGGCCGCGGGAAATCCTACTCGGCCGCAGACATAGTAGTAGTTCTTAGGTCACCCCAGCCATGGGTATTCCGTTTTCAGAAGCGGCGTTCTTTTCGAAATTGAAATTCCGTATATTCTGTTATTCGTAAACCGGAATAAGAATGGCTAGAATAGCCCCAAAAGAATGCACCCTAGTAATGGCATTCTATGAACTAGTCTACGGTTTGCGAAGAAATGGCATAAATTCGACCTTCCTTTGGCAAAGCTTGATCGACCAATCTTTGATAAAAGATCACAATTCAAAGTACTTAATATATGCATTTAAAAAATACCTATTTTCCATGCAAGAGAATTTTCCGGCTTGATAAACATTTTTTATTGTAGCTACCATTACAGAAAACAATAAATAGTGATTTATAATTACCAGTATAAAGTGCACGCACGTGCCGTGATTGTATTAGTGAATACTAATTAAAACCATGAAAAGCTTGGCAGAACGTGTGACTTATTATTATTATTATACTTGTTGGTACGATTAAATGCATTTTTTAAACGTAGAGTATGACAAAGATTAGAAACTTACTAGTGGAACAATTCTTGCCCTTGTAAAAAAAATGAGAGGCGATTCATAAACTTACTTATGGAGCAGTTCTTGCCCTCGTATCCAGGAACACAGTCACAACTGTAATCATTTATCTCGTCAGTACAGGTTCCTCCGTGCTCACACCGGTTTGGAGAGCAATCGTCGATATCTGGCGGTATGAAAGGAAAATGGTTTAAGTTCCTTTTAAGGTAATCCAGGAACCGAAGTGGAGCAAATTGTTGCCTCTTGATCCAGGAATATAGGTAAATTAGAATTCGGATTATTTTTTCGTACAACTGTTACTGAAGTACCATTACTGTGCTTGTAGTGTACTCGTTGTTACCGCGTCTTTATGTCCTGATTTTAGGAGGATCCAAAAGAGGGCACTATCCCGTGTTACAGCTCACCACCAAATGTTTTTCCTTTTTGATTGGTTTTAAATTTAATACGTGACGCAGTTGTGCTCCTTCGAGGAGAAAAACTGTTAGAAAATAGTTCTTGTCCCGCGTAAAAAAAAAAACCCCGGATGGATAGTATCCATTGGCAGAAAATCGGACAATATGGCGGCCAAAATTCTTGGATTATTTTACTCAAAATTATAAAATCAGAAAATTGAAAATCCTTCTTGTTGGACATGAAACAGACATGCCTTGTCGGCATTTTATACTTTTATAGCCTAAAAAATGTGGAAAAGACGACGTCATATCTCTCACCCAAAGCAGCCGATTCTCATTAAAAAATTGCCATAACGCATCTACAGGATAGAAGTACGTTAGCCAGTCGTCTATCTTGTAAAAGTAACGTAATCCAGTACTTTATATAACAACGTCAAGAAAATAAGCAATTTATCTGTTATTCATATTGTCAAAACTTACTTATGGAACAATTCTTTCCCCCATATCCAGGAACACAGTTACAACTAAAATCATTTATCTCATCAGTACAGGTTCCTCCGTGTTCACACGGGTTTGGAGAGCATTCGTCGATATCTGAGGGTATAAAAGAAGGAAAGTAAGTTATCGCCCATTCAGAAATGCGAAAACCAAGACCCTATTTAATCTCTAGGGCAAAAACTTGTTTTCTAGAATTCTTAAACAAGCGAAGAAATCATAAACGTGTACTTTCCAGTTAAAGTGTTACTGGTTAATTGCAAAATATTATATGTTTTTTTTGCGAAACCATTTTCATTAAAAAAATGGCACCTACAATTTATAAACTTACTTATGGAACAATTCTTGCCCTCATATCCAGGGACACAGCTACAACTGAAATCATTTATCTCATCAGCACAGGTTCCTCCGTGTTCACATGGGTTTGGTGAGCAATCGTCGATATCTAGTGTTATGAGGAAAATTTGGAACATATAATACCTTAACAGTTTGCTTCTCGTAGAACAGAAGTTCAATTGTCTTTAAATTATATAGTCTTAACGAGACATAGCAATCAGTTATTTTTGTACAGTTTTCCATTTTCCCGAACCACTCAAGCTAACCTTGAGAAGTCAATTATGCGTGGAAAAGCAAAACGTACTCAAAGTTAAGTACGTTCTTTTTAGTAACTCTAATAAGTCAAGTGTAGTTACATTCTTTAAAGGGCGTATGGCATAAACGAAGTTCATACAGGATTTAAGAACGTGGCCTGAACCAATTTTGAGCGGGGTAACAACCATAAGAACAATTTGTCAGACTCTGTATAGGTGTGTCCTTGACTTAAAGTTAACTTATGTTGCTCTGGCTTGGAAATTAGACAGTAGTCTTATTAATTACCTTTTGAAGGACACGAAAATTAATCATGGACTGAGTCAGACTGGGGTATAGTGCAGTACGTTTCTTAAGTTTACTGCTGGTACGTTTCGGGCCTTTTCTGTCAAAATTTATCGCCTTGGTATGGTGTTTTAAATTATTCCGTAATTAAATTTGTAAAAATGCCCCGGAAATGGAAGAGAAGTTTAGTTTCTATGCTGCTAAGGAAGTTTTAGACCTTTCGACTGGGATATTAGTAGACAGGAGCCAGATGACAAGACTTACTTATGGTACAGTTTTCTCCAGTAAATCCGACATAGCAGAGACAGCTGTAGCCATTAGCTCCATCACGGACGCAAATGCCATTTGCACACGGGCTTAGACAACAGGGATTGCCTAGAAAAGTAAGACATTAATTTCTTGGCTTAAGCCAATTGTTGGTTTCCACATAATTACTGACAATCGCCAAAAGTCGCTTACGCCCCAATGCTAGTTCCCCCCCGGGGGTTGTGTACTCAATAAAGTTTTAAACGGGGCGGTGCGACCCGAGGTTCAAACCCTTACCCTTTAACATACTAAATTTTATCAAAATGACACTCTTTTCATATACCAACACCCCTTTCTTATTCCTCAAGGATAACCCCTGGTCACTACATTTTTTCCGGGCTGCCAGTCGTTCTGGTCCAGTTGCTAAAAGGCCCCATGCCTTTATATGCTTCGCGTTGTTACAATTATTTTTTGGATAAGAACCTTTTTTATAAGAACGTAGAGCCTGGGATTGGCCAAACTTTTAAGAACTTGTTAAGAACATATCCAGGCTGAGGTTTTGTTAAGAACGTCTTTATCTTCATATTTGTAGTATAAGCAATGTGAAAATAAAATTAAGTGTAATAATTTGGCCAGAGTAATTTACCACCTTTTTAAACCCCAAATGCTAGAATTTTCGGGATGTCGCAAGTCATCTTCCATTTCTAAAACAAGAAAACACTTATAACTTTTAAGAAATTGTTAGAACTTGACCTATTTGTTCTTTCTTTCATTCAGAACTATGATTTATGTAATGCTGTTCAATTAATCTTAAGAACATTGTTAAGAACGTCTGAGGCTCAAATCGCCAAAAAAATAAGAACATACAGTTCCGGTTCAGCTTCAGTTAAAAAATTTGACGTTCTTATATATATATATATCTATATATATATATATATATATATATATATATATATATATATATATATATATATAAGAAACCGAGTGTACTTCTGCCACAATTTGGCACCCTTCCATATACTAATCTCTAGCTGCCATCTCTTTCACTTTGTAGCGGATTTGTGACCCTTTCATATACTAAAATGCTATTCCGAAATATACTGTTACGAGTGGTTTATTTCTGAGCGACTACAGTTCCTCGCACAAAGATAGACGTACTAGTCGGAAGTTACTAAAGTGAGGAATGGGGAATGGGGAATGGGGAATGGGGAATGGGGAATGAGAAATAGTGGTCAGCGGTAATGTCTAAAAAAATAAGTTGGAGTTTGCGCCGTACGGCAAAGAGACGAGAACTGGATGTGGTAAGCGAAAGATGGAAGGCAAGGATATTTATCTGTCAGTTTTCCCGAGGTTTTGGAATTATTGAGTTTCTGTTTATCAAAATTAACCAAAACTGTTGATCTGCAGGTAATGTGAGTGACGATAATGTATCACGGGATCACGAGGTTTATGTCGTTTATCTACAGGTTGGTGTAAAAAGATTCGTATCACTTTGAGTACAGTCGCTTCGAGTGTTATTATCAAAACTAAGAGTAAATGTTCTGTGTATTTTGACGTTTTAGCGACGAAGCAGCGACAGAAAATGATTCTATGTTTGCAAATGACGAGAATGAATCGTTGTTTAAGGTATGAAAACGCAGAATACGCCTTGAAAATTTAAACTGACCGCGCTGAATTATGTTTAGCACTTGCCATCGAATTTTGAATTGATTTTAATTTAATGGCGTTCATATTTGAGTTAGAGAGTCGTTACAATCTAGATTCATTTATCAGTGGTATTCTCCATGCTTCTTCTCTGGGGTATTTTCTTTTTAATTGAAGAACAGCTTAATATTGCAGTCACTTCACTCAGTTCTTTCTGTAAACCATAAATGAATCTAGATTGTAACTCAAATATGAACGCCATTCAAGTCAATTCAAAATTCGATGGCAAGTCCTAACAGTTAAGCAACGTTCGGTTTAAATTTTCAAGCCGTATTCTACGTTATCGTACCTTAAACAAAGATTCATTTTTGCCAGTTGCAAACATAGAATCATCCTCTGTCACTGGTTCGTCGCTAAATATCAAAATACAGAGAACATGTAAGTTACACTTGAAGCGACTGTGCTCAAAGTGGTACGAATCTTTTTACACCAACCCGTCGATAACGATACCCTCATTCACTCTCATTACCTGCAAATCAATAGTTTTGGGTTAATTTTAATGAACAGAAACTCAGTAATTCCAAAAACTCAGGAAAAACTGACAGGTAAACATTCTTACCTTCCATATTTCGCTTACCACGTGCAGTCCTCGCCTCTTTGCCGAACTGCGCAGACTCAAACTTACTTTTTTAGGTATTACCGCTGACCACTATTTCTCATTCCCCATTCCCCATTCCCGATTCCTGATTTCCGATTTCCGATTTCCGATTTCCGATTTCCGATTTCCGATTTCCGATTCCCGATTCCCGATTCCCGATTCCCGATTCCCGATTCCCGATTCCCGATTCCCGATTCCCGATTTCCGATTCCCGATTCCCGATTCCCGATTCCCGATTCCCGATTCTCCGTTTCCCGTTTTAGTAACATCCTCTCGTAGCCACATAGCACAACAATTTATTCCACAGAACTACTTTTCTCTTCGACAGAAACTAACAGAACTCGGACTTCACGTGCCCGAACAACTGTTCTCACACGTGCTCCAACGTATTACGTAACGCAACTAACATGCTGGCGTGAAAATTCTATGAATGCATTTTCAGGGTTCTCCGTGGGCCACCATTTCGCGTACTGTTTCTCTCGTCCTGACTTGAAACTCTTGTCGCTTCATTATTGAAACGAGAGATGAGCAGCAAACGACTGAGGCACCAGGCAGTCAGATAACGTTCTAGTTATCAATTACCTGGGCAAATCGCTTCAAGACATTTAATGCAAGGTATGCAACAGCCGAGGGCTTCAGGAAAGTACCAGCGACGCTTCGCCAGCCAAGTGGCTTTAGATTTTCGTCAAAGTTTCTTCAACCCTTTTCAGACCGGGTGGGACCGGGTTTGGGTTGGGGGGGGGGGGGTGGGGGAGTCCGTCCCCACTCGATAGAATATGAAAGCTATGGCAATGAAACTTAGAGGGCAGACGGCATATAGTCCAAAAATGTTTACTTTGAGGTCCACAACAAGAGGTAATGACTCCATATTACGTAAGAACTACGCCATCATCTCAAAAGGGGCCATCTTGGATCCAAAGAAACCAGTGAGGGGTGCCGGATCTTGCGTAGCCCTGGATCAGTGATAATCTTGAATACTAAAGTAAAAAACAGTAAACTGGTCCTCACGGCGACAAGACTGAGAAATTGAAAATTGAGAAATTGAGAAACAAAACTAAATTCTAAAAA
Organism: Siderastrea siderea; assembly: GCA_964030785.1. NCBI lineage: Eukaryota > Metazoa > Cnidaria > Anthozoa > Scleractinia > Rhizangiidae > Siderastrea > Siderastrea siderea. The sequence continues at coordinate 32,683,210 of OZ034974.1, forward strand.
GTTACATCTTGGATCCGCCGTCTTAATTTCTTGATTTTTTCCGGAACCTCTGAATAGCACCGAAATTCACCAAAAAGTAATCTGAATCAATAAAAAACACTGTAATGTTGTAGGTTGTTCATTAAAAAGAGGAAAATTTACAAATTCTGAAAAACTGCCAGTAAATGTTGTTTCCATGATAATGTCAAATTTCATGAATAAGCCCTTACTATGCCAAATTGTTTCCAGATAAATTTTAGGAAAAGTCTCCAAGATTGGTGGTCCTAGCGTGCATATTGTTACTTGTCAAAAGTCCAAAGTTCGTGAGGGCAGATTCCACCCCGATCTCCCTCGGTGTGAATAGGGTAACATTTGTTTTACCCTACGAATAGAGTTATTAGCCCCAAGCCTTTACTCCCTTTGCCTTGGAGAGGGTGTGGTTCTGTTTGTCAGGCCTATATCCTTCGATCTATTCAGCAGAAGTGTCCCTACGCGCCAGGAACATAAGCTATTGCTGTCATAGCTCTTCGAATCCTCCCCTCTCCATTTCTACTTACCGCTGCAAGGTAAGGTTCCAGACCTAAAGAATTGAAAACGTGAGGGAAGGTATGTTTTCCTACCTGGTTCCTGTGTAGATGGCAAACCGCTGCCGCAGTAACGATAGTTACAGGCAGGGATCGAAAAAAGTCTGTAAACATAGAATCCTCCACAGTTACGCACATATGTGTACATGTGCCCGAAGCAGCAGTCATCGTTCCAACTAAAACAAACTCGACGCACAACAACACCGTCAGCCACTGAAGGGTGACAACCGCTAAGCCAGCCTGCTGCAAGAGTCGCACAACTATAAGGTGCAACACAGGACTCAAGCATTTGGTTTCCCGCCTCTCCACTGAATCTGTACCAGCCAGTCGGCAGGTTTCCCGAGTCATCACAAAGGGCGAGGTTGCGGTTTTCGTATGTCTGGGCTCTGTTGGCATCGTTTAGGAAAGTGTAGCTGGAACATTCTAGAAGAGTTTACAAATATTTGTTATTATAGTACAACGCTAAATTTTGGCGTGCTTCCATTGGTCGAAATCGATCACGTGATGCGATAGTGTCTCTCCTCAGCGGACGCCTATCAGCGCATAGTGCCCGTTTTTGGCAATTTTTGGCAAGTTTAGCGTTGTGCAATAAAAACAATAGTCCTTCTCTCTCAGGCCTTATGTGTGATAGGTTCCCTCGAAAATTTGATGTTCAAACTTCATACTGAGCCCTGGAACTACGTTTTCGAGCTAATATTTGTTGTGAACATCAAATTTCTTCGAGCAAGCTATCACACGATAGAGTCTTCGACAGAAGAACTCTATTGTTTAAATAGATTTTACCGTGTTCTGTTTATTGTCTTTTACGAGTACGTGGATCAGATTGGCTGAATCATCGTGCTCTGGTTGATGATATGATACAAAACGATTACCCGCGCTATGGTCTTTCGACGTTTTCCGTCAAAACCATTTGTGCATCTACTAAAACAATTAGAGTGCTCGAGTCCAAGTTATCTATAAGCAATGATCAGTCAACTCGGCTGCACGTTATTGACTATTCGGCCGGCATTAAAAAATTGGCTTCGTGGTCTCATTGTTAATAACACATTGATTTCCCTTCCTGTCGTGGGCCAACCGCAACAATATCGACTTGAACACCAAAAGAGAAATTCCAAGCTAAATAGTTTGTTTATTCTGGCAAAGCGAGAGCCGAAGGTTGCCAACGCATGCAAAGTGAAAAAGAAAAAAAAAAAGAAACAAGCATCAAAGAACAACAACAACGGCATAAATACGATTACAATTTCAACAGAGGTAACTTACCGGGCTGACCAACGGCTGACTTGGCGAACAGCAAACAAAATAGGAATAACAGAAATAATTTCAAATTCATGTTTGCGTAAATTCTTCCTAGCTTGCTCTCGTACAGAACCTGTATTGGGAACAAAATGCTTCAACTCGGGTAACAATGGATAAATGTTTATTCTATTTGTTCCCAGTATGAGGACCGTTAATTGCTCACAGCTGCATATTGGGCAGCAATATCTGACTAATTGTTCATTATACCTAAAAACACAGCTGAAATCTCCTCTTTTGTTAGCTCTGGAATGCTGATATGTTTTTATCTGTATCCAGGGTGTTATTTTATTTTAGCATTTCTATCTTGACTTCCTCTAGTGATTCAGCTGTTCATACAACTCAGTTGCGCAGCGCGCGTATTCCTCTCACACGTCAGCACTGAAATGCCTAATATCTATCTCGCTGTTTTAGTATTTCGGAACATTGTCCACGAAGGAAACGAAAATGAATTTTTAAAAAAGTTGTACAAGTCATTAGGCAACACCTTGCACCACCGAACAGATGTTATGTCACTGAAGAGGTCTGTATTGAACACTATGTATTTCAAGTAGAAACAAGAATTTTTTTACTGATACCATTTTTTGTTGTTGTTCCCAAACTTCCGATCAATGATCCCACATCAGTTACAAAGCGCGATTCGTGTTTCATCGAAAAACTGTTGATCCGGATTTCATATAACTTTTGATCGCAATGTCCGGTGGTTTAATCCCTGGTCCCATCTTGCTAAGACTCTGGCATTTTGTTCTAAAATAGAGTATGGGTTTAGACTGCGAGTAGTCTCTAATTTTGGCGATTGTGATTGTGGGGCGGGCAAAATACACACGCGCGCGCGCGAAAGTTCACAATCGCCATCGCCAAAATTAGAGACTACTCGCAGTCTAGTATGGGTTTTGAAGTTCTAACACCCAGCCCTTTAGGGAGGTGTCTCATTTTACGTTAGGAGGTCTCGAAGCATTCTCTTAAAACTAAGACAAAAAAACAATTTAACACAAGTTTCTAAAAATTAAATGAATGTATTCTGTCGGTCGCATAAGAGGTATAAAAGAACAACAATAATGCGGCTTCATGTGAAGTTTTAACAGCTATCGAGAATTGACACTGCATGTAGGCGATAGAAAGCACAGCAAGACTGATTACCTCATGGTTTATTTCACTAATTTTCTCAGTTGTTTATGCACTAAAAACAAAATTGTTTCAATTTATTGTTTTAAGAATATTTTAGCATTCATTTTGCGATCCTTAAAAGCTTTTCTAGCTATTCTTATCAAAGAGACTGACAGGTTTCGGAAATGGCTATAACAACCCAGCCGTACGGTTGAACACTCCAATCCATCGTCCAGAAACAAAATATATGTTAAAATTGCCGAAGTGGACAATGGGTTTCGTGAAGTTTTTAATGCATGCACTCAAGCATCCTTGAACTAAACAATAACTTTAATGATAAGTCAAGTTTTTAACGAACCGTAAAAAAAAAATATAATAATAATAATAATAATAATAATAATAATAATAATAATAATAATAATAATAACAACAACAACAATAATGAGCGCATTGTGTCAACTCATGTTGTATAATAATAGGTCATGAATGTGACACGAAAATATCATACAATTCCGCCAGCTACGCAGGCTACAGCAACGGGACATCAGTACGCGCCGGATCAGGCACAGCGAGAAATTCCTGAGCTCGATGGTTTATTTTAATTTAGTTCCTTTGTTGTCTATATTACGAACAAAAGCTGTTTTCAAGCCGACACTGCAATATTGATCTCCAAGTCTCGTAGAGAGGGCATACAGACTGACAGGTTTCTCAAACAAAATGCTTTTCAGAATTGTTTGATAGCTAAGACTTGTCCCGTTGTATGGTCAGTTTTCATCCAAGAGCGCCCGATTCCCCTCCCTCATCACCCCACCCCCCCCCCACCCCCTGCACACACACACACACACAAAATCAGATAACGTTCTGGAGGGTGGTTGCATTTCTTGATAATATCGCCCAGATAAAAATGCAGGTTTTTGCATGAGCGAGTTTTTGAAACCAGGTCCCTGAGAAAATTGCTTATTCAAATGTTCATGCTGCGCCTTTTTCTCACCGATATGATTCAAAAAGTCGACATGACGCAAGTTATTCTCTCTGTCCTCAGCGTTTAGTCGATTGGCTCACCTAATTAAGTTCGGAAGTTCAGTGTATACGTTTGTCAGTTCGTGTCTCAACTCGTGGAGGGAAGGGTCGTGCCGCAAAAGGTGGGATAGGGGTGCTTGGGTCCCCAGCAGGTGTCAATGATTTTTTAGGCTTAAAAGTCATGACTTCGGTGCTCTATTAGATTTCAAATTTTGCCCAGTACTGTTTTGTTAGTTATCGAGATCTTAGGGTAAGCCGACGTAACTGATTAACATGTATCTCTTTAATATAATAAAGTATGGCGTATATATAATCCGTGCTGTTCTTAATAAAGAAACATCTTCTACACACTCGTGTTACTGAAACAACTAATGCATCAAACAAATACTACATATTGTTGAGAATGTGTTAAAAGAGAGAAATATGAGTAAGCTTTGTAAGAAGTCTGCATTTAATGACAGGATTCAGTGAGGTAAAAATATAAAATAATCTTGATTTTCATGATAATGGTAATAACAACGATAACGGCTTTATTAAACGATAGGTATTACCTGATAGTATATGACACACAAATAAACTTGTAGCCCTCCATAAAATTAAAATAAAAAAGCTAAAACTGAAGTAGTGAGTTTAAGAATACGCTAAAAAACTAAAAACCAAAAACACAGTAAATCAAGTATTGAATATTTAGCTTTTCATTGGTTCAACACATACAGGTTATCAGCCAATATTTAGTGAATAATCCCACTTTTTGCCTTTCATTGAAATAGTGTCGTGTCAAGCGTCACGACGTTCAAAAGTTTTCGCCGCTGAGCAAATACGTGGCCCAAAAACAGGCCGATTTCACTACTATGTGTAGACCCGGGTCCTTCAAGCATGATTCCCCCGTCTTAAGTCCCTCAATAGCGACCTTCAGATCGGACTACGAGTACGAGATTGAGTACGAGTACGATGTTTGAATTGCTGGCTACGGGCTTTCGATTTTGATCCGTCCTATGAATATCGTTTACGTAGCATTCTTCTACGCTGGCCAGCAACAGGGAGGAACGAGGGCTCTGAAAATTCAGCTGTTTTGAAATTCCAAAGTCGTGCTCGTACTCAATCTCGTACTCGTAGTCAGATCGGAAGGTCGCTAATATCACCAGGCCATGACGGACATTACAAGGTCTTCTGCTTTTTGTGATTGTTCAGATCTCAGAAAGTAAGCATTTCTTCTCAGAAAGTAAGTGCGTCTTCTGTAAACTCATTTCATGCTCAAGGAAAATTCTGGAGTTATCTTGTAACCAACTGATCTTAGGCAAATCGTGATTCGCTCTTCATGACTCGCCCATGGTCACAACATAATTTTGGAAACTTGCGTGTCAGATGAGTTTACAGAAGAAAAAAATATTTCTGAAAGATGAGCAGTCATAAAAAAGCAAAGGGACCCTAATTTCCTCATCGCTTTTTGATTATGAGAGAATGGAGACGGGCGAATCAGCCGGCGAATCACACACAGCAGTGAAATCTGTTGTAATAAAACATACAACGGACAGACATGGGTTCCTGGCAATGATCCCACGCGCGCTTATCGCGGATATGAAGTGATTGTAACCAACTTAGTATTTCGCGCTTTATTGGCTATTTACCTCTCATATTGGACCCCAGCCCCCACCCCACAAGAATACGACAAGTCAGATCAAGTCTAGTCACTTATCACTTCAGCGTAAACCAACACTTATTACTTATATTAAGAAATGATATTTACATTTTTTTTAAAAAAAAGGAAGGGTTTTGGTTTAGGGTTGGAGAGTCATCTCTATCTGTCACGAGTCTTTCCCGAAAGGCAGCTTGCAAGGGACATTGAACGTACAGCTAGAGGTATTTTAGGAAGCCGGGGTATAATGAAGTTGGCGGATCGCCTCCACATGGCAAGGGTCCTCACTGAATGACGGTTGAAGTCGACCCGGTTCATCGAAGTACGTTTATCTGTTCTCAGTTTAAGTCAACTTAAAACAAGTGTTAACTACAACAGCTGAATATCCAGAACTAATCCATTCAACACTAAATAGTAAAAGTTGATCCTGCTCACCGAAAGTAAAGTCTATTTCAGTCCTCAAATAAAGTTTGATAGAAAGTATAGTGAGGGTTTTTAAAAATAAAAAAATTAAAATTATAAACCACGGAAACTGAACATGTAAAGATAGTAAAGCTGTGATATCACGCTCACTTTAAACTTAGTTAAGCCACATGAGTTCTTCTTCGATTTAGTTCCTTGGATCCGGCTTCAGCCTACGTAGGAATAAAGTGTGCAAAATTAGCTTGCATTAGACGGAAGTTGTAAAATACAAAGAACCCATGATGGTATATAAACAGGAGCCGATTGAACTCTAAGGAATTTGGATTGAAACAGGAACCGTTTTCACATCCAAGCTTCTGTAGCTCTACCCTAGGTGCCAGAGGCCTTCTCGCAGTCATATTACATGCCTCGGCCGGTCGGTCGGCCTTTGGCCGACAAGTCTTCCCGCCAAGCGTGCCGCGAGAGAACCTCTGGTACCCAGGGTACAGTAGCTCCTGTCTTTCGCAGATATTATTAGTGGTCGTCACGCAATGCTCCTTCACCTTCCTTGCGCGACCCCTCCAATAATGGCTGCAAAATAATTAAAAGCTTGGTGCCCGTAAAGTAAAATCGAACAAATGGAAAGTAACCGCCGCTTTGCTCTACTCTTTGTCCTTTGTCCTGGAGTAAGTTGAACTGCAACCGCAGCGACGTCGAGGACCTCACGCAAGCTAATCTCCCCCCGACAGGGAATTTTAAGATTACAACAACTTTTAATTAATACTGTGTACTTGCCTATGGAAGATACACAAAACAGCGACGATGATGACAATCAAACCCAGCGACGCTAAACCAAGTGCCACTGCAATAAGTGTTATGATTAAGTTGCGTTTGCTTTTATCACCTAGAATAACCAACAATCAACATTATTAGTATGCATCTGAGAATCGATACCCGCCCCATCCACCACTCCTTTTAGCCCCTTACAGCTAATGGAAAAATCCACCCAAAGAAATGAAAATTTCTTTTGATAAGTTTTCTTTGTCGTTACTTAAATTGGTGTTAACCCACGGACGTACAAGCGAAGGTTTAAGGGAAGGGGATTGATGGACCCCCTCGCCATTGGGATTTTACCTGAAGTAGAAAGTCTGTGATGTGCTCTACAAGATTAAGTATATACTTTTGGGTTGTAGGGCTGCTGGGGGCCTGTGACCTCACCATGGGGGCCTGCGACGTCAAGATGGTGGCTGAGCTGGCCGCCATCTTTGATTTTAACCAAAATTAGAAATTATCAAGAAACGAATGAAATTGACATTTTTGATGCAAGACATGTAGAATGACATGTAGAATATGACATGTAGAATAAGACATACTTAAGCACTTTGTTACTTTTGTGAACATTTCGGGCTTTCTTCACCAAAAAAGGGTGAAAAATACGCATTTTTATTCAAAAATGGCATGATCACCTGCTACTTTTGACGTTAGATCTCGTAACCATAGAAACCGATTTTCACAACATTTGTGGCAAAATAGAAATGCATACAGCTAAATTCAAGAATAACCTTAAAGACAAGTTTCCAAAAGAGGTAGCTTGATTGACATCACTATAAAAATGGCACTAGCTAGGAATGATATTATCTCCATTACCTTCTGTTCCAGATTGCTTGCCTGTTCTACTATCCGCTGAAGCTAGAAAATAGATGAAAAGAGCCAAAAAAATTCTCAGAATGCACCCTCCGGGAAGTTCTCCCGAATACAGAATTACAAATTCCTACCCATTTTCCTATTGTATTAGCTGTGCTAAGAGGCGGAAAGCAATGAGGAAACTGCTCTTGCTTCTATCCTCCGATGTTGACATGACAGCATTCCACAGCTTATTGAAACCAGTTTTTTGGCAAAAATACTGCATGTAACACACAGCTCATCCATCGTGGCGCGAAATTTCATGACGTTACCGATTTAATCATCATGGTGCAAACATTCAAAAAGTTATAGGTCGCCTGACCTCCCCCTCCCCTCACCCTTTAATGACCCTCTCAATAAAACTTAGCTACTTTTAACAGAAAAAGAGAACCACTTGCACAGTAATAAGAGGATATGGTAGTTGCAAACGTACTTTTAGCGCAGTTTTTTCCCTCATAACCAGTGGCACAGGAACAGTTGTAATCGTTGATTCCATCAGTACACGTGCCTCCATGTTCACATGGGTTTGGAAAGCAATCGTCTATGTCTAGTGTTATAAGAGAAATTCGAGTTTATAAGCATGCTGCACGAATCACTCTTTAAGGGGTACTGGAGTTAAGATAAAAAAAGAAGAAAGAATCACTGGGGACCACAGTAACCAAGGGTACAATTTATTTGGGTTTATGCGGGTGCATTTTTTGGGGGGGGGGGGGGTCAGTTTAAAACAATACAAATTCGCAACTACAAGCGATATCTACACGGGTGTGCCGCAAATAAATAAATAAAGAAATAATAATAATAATAATAATAATAATAATAATAATAAGAATAATAATAAGAAGAAGAAGAAGAATTATAATAATAATATTTAAAAACTTGTCTTGCGCATTATCCATAGTATGATCTAACGCGCATTACAATATAGTTTTAAAAATATTAAGTTATTTACAAAAAATTGAATGAAACTATAACTTATACGTACATCTTAAAATATAGGATACAAAGTGTTTAGTCCTAAAATAAATAAATAAATATATAAATAAATTACACCTAAATCCTTATGTATCGTCATAAGCAAGCCTAAGAAGATATGTTTTTAGATGGCGCTAAAATGTATCACCACGAAATTGAAATATTTTGTTTCTGTAAAATACATGTACTAATTAAAGAAATAGCAAACCATACATTTTAACTATTAACTGAAAGAATAATTGTCCTTGGAAGTGCAAAACGTACTTGTTGAACAGTTTTTATCTGTAAATCCAACTTGGCAAGTGCAGTTGTAATCGTTGATTCCATCAGTACAATTTCCTCCGTTTGCACACGGGTGTGAAGAGCACTCGTCAATATCTACAAAAAATAAACAAAAAACACTAATTACTGCATTTATTGAATTTTTAGTCCCAGTTACTGAATTTCCAGGTTTTTTGTTGTTTACAGCACGCGGGTTATCAGCGAATAACCCTGCTTTTTACCTTAAAACGAAATTGAATGCTATCTATACAAAGTGCCACCGTGTTCAAACCCCCGCAGCAAAGCAAACGTTTTGATCTAAAGTACGACCAACACAAAGCAGCGACGATTAACAGAGTCAAAAATAAGATAAAATAATTATTTCATTCACACTTGTTAGCTGTGAGATTATTACATATTCAACCAAGCCCTAACAGTAACAAAAACTGATGAATTACTACTTGTGCAAACATTCAGGTCGTGAGACTAGAGAAAGTGATCACCAAGGATGAGAAGTCTTGTTATTTAGACTTATTCTATTACTAGTTCCATAAGAAACGTCTGGAGAACAGTAGGGAGAATATGCATTTTTTCTGACAAGGCTTAAAGATTAATTAGTGATTTGATAGGAGAATGGGCCAAACAGTTATTTTTCACAGTTATTTGATGTTTCTGAAAACATGAAAGATGGACAGAACGTGTGCTTTGTCATAATTTCTCAATGTAGAGTGTCAGAGCCATCAAAAACAGATCAAAAACTTACTTATAGAACAATTTTTGCCCTCATATCCAGGAACGCAGTTGCAACTGAAATCATTTAACTCATCAGTACAGGTTCCTCCGTGTTCACATGGGTTTGGTGAACATTCGTCGATATCTGGCCGTGCGAAGAAAAGTAAGTTATTGCCCATTCAGATTTTTGAAATCAAATAATTGCCCTTGGGTTCCAATATTCAAGATTTTAATTTGTAATCCAAATTCAGGACTGTGGAATCCGAAATGCTACTGAAGAAATTCTATACGAAATTTACAATTATCGGAATTCCGACCAGGAGTCCTAACTCTCTTTAGGACATGATATCTGGAATCCATAAACGATGAATTTGAAATGCAGTCCACAATACAAACTCGGGAATCCAAGGCTCTCTTAAGTCCCTACATACCGTATTTTCCCGATTAAACGCCGGGAGCATTTATTTAAAACTAGACCTCGTAGGCCCGGCATATATTTGGACCCGGTGCTTATTCAGGGCCCGGCGTTTATTCAAATGGATTATTTTTTCTTTTTTATAGTCTTAATTTTGGTCTTAAATACGATTTACAACAAGGCGGAAGAAATGCGTGCTCAGTAGTGGTAGCCTGATAGAAACACACATACTACCGCCAAGGTAATTTTAAAAATATCCTGGAATCTCCCAAACTTACTTGTGGAACAGTTTTGGTCTGTAAAGCCAACTTGGCAACTACATTTGTAATCGCTGATTCCATCAGTACAATTGCCTCCGTTGGCACACGGGTTAGGAGAGCAATCATCAATATCTACAGAAAACAAAAATTTTTAATAATTGTTAACAATAGTGAAAATTTTACTGTTCACAAGAGTTCGGCGCCAAGTTTTATATGGGTGAACAGTTAGCAAGGCAAACTGAGAATTTAAAACACAGAAGAGTAGATAACTCAATTACTTAATTACCGTTCGTTTCACTTTAAAAGACATGTTCACATTGGGCTAAAACTGTATGAAAATCAAGGATAATAAATGCTAGCTCGACACTGATAACCATATTGTCCTTAGACGTGCAAAACGTACTTGTTGAACAGTTTTTATCTGTAAATCCTTCTCGGCAAGTACAGTTGTAATCATTGATTCCATCGGTGCAGTTTCCCCCGTTTTCACACGGGTTTGGAGAACACTCGTCAATATCTACACAAGAAAGCAATAAACTCATTATTCATTGAATTTTCTTTTTCTGCTATGGCATTTCTAGTTTTCGCATTGGTTGCCTGCACACAGGTTTTTAGCCAATAACCCTGATTTTTGCCTTCGGTGAAAATTTGATGCTAGGTGAGGTGCCACCGTATTCAACGTTTTCGCTGCAATTGTTGATATCTAGTGTGATAAAGAAAAGTAAGTTATCTCCTATTCAGAATCTAGAAAAACAGTTCACAATGCCATCTCAGCAAACCAAGGTTCTCTTAGGTCAGTTTATGACCTGATAGAAACCATACGAACTACCGCCAAGGTAACGAAAATGTCCTTGAAAATGCAAAACCAAATTGTGGAACGGTTTTTGTCTCTAAATCCAACAGCGCAGCTGCAACAATAATCGCTGATTCCATCGATACAATTTCCTCCATTTGCGCACGGGTTGGGAGAGCAATCATCAATATCTACAGCAAACAATACTTTTAATTACTGTTAACAAGAGTACGACGCCATGTTTTATATGAGTGAACAGTCAGCAAGGCAAGTTGAGAATTTAAAACGCAGACGAGTCGATACACTCAATTAGCGCTAGTTTGTTCATATAAAGCTTTTATACAACTATCTTAAAATCAAGCATCATAAAAGCTAGTTCAACAGGGTAACAATATTGTCCTTGGAAGTGTAAAACGTACTTGTTGAACAGTTTTTATCTGTAAATCCATCTCGGCATGCACAGTTGTAGTGGTTGATTCCATCGGTACAATTTCCTCCGTTTTCACACGGGTCTTTAAAACACTCGTCAATATCTACACAAGACAGCGATAAACGCATTATTCATTTCATTGTCGATCTCAGTTATGAAAATTTATATTGCAGGCAGGTTTTTGTTAACACTGATTTTTGCCTTTTGCGAAAATTTGATGCTAGGTGAATAGCCACCGTGCTGAAACGTTTTCGCTGCAAAGCAAACATTTTGATCAAAAGTATGGCAAAAAATCAGCTATTACTGAGTTCGAAAATCTGTTTAAAAATATATTCCACTCGCACTCGTTCGATATGAGATGATAACAACTAACTTTCTTAGCAGAGCCCGTGCGCTAGCGCGCCAGCGGAGCACCTGATAGCTAAGGAAATTTGGTAATCTATTGATCCGAGAAATTTTGGTTGTGACGTCAGCGTACGCCGTTACAGACTCCGGGGAAGGGGGAGAGGAGTCGCAAGACAACCCGACGGGGGGTGGGGAAAGCTTTTTTTCTTGGCGGGAAATCGCGCGGTGCTTTTGGGCAACCGGCGTTTTTCTTATCGGGAAATCGCCACCGTCGCTTTTGAAAAAGAGGTTGCTTGTTAAGCAAAACTATTCAGTTCGACAGAAGTGAAGTTTAGAGCTTCAGAAAAAAATATTAAATAACAACAAATGGAAAGAAAGAGTTCAACAGAGTCGCTCAGTTGTCGTTTTAGGAAAGCAAAAAGTTCAAGTTACTTTGAAAGACTTCATCTTTGTTGTCGGTTCTGTGCTGCGAACTGGGTCGGCACAACGCTTGAGTTCACAGTATTTCGCAGCGGTCCCAATCTCAAATATAGCAGAGCTGGTGCATTCTGGTTTTTTCTGTCCACAACCATGGTTTCTGCGGCGGTCCGAACACATTTTCCCAAGAAAAAGACCCGTGTTTATCGCAATTAACACAGAAACTTGCGTAACTCGCGTAACATCGAATCGAGGCGAAGTACATCGCTTGAATTCGCAGCATTTGGCAATGGTTCGGACATCAAACATGGCAGAGCTAGTGCCTTCCGGTATTTTTTGCAGCGGACCGAACACATTTCCCTAAGAAAAACACCCGTGTTTATGTCAATCCAGCTGCGATCAATAAACAACTGTTTAAGTACTAAAATTATTCCTAGATTGACGACCTAGCACAAGTTGTGTAGTGGTTAGCATTTTCCCTTCCGGCGTTTTTGGCGGCTCGTCGGTTCTACCCGCGGGGGAGCAGAGTTTTTTTGTTTCATTTTTTCTCTTTTTCGGTTTTTTTTTTTTTTGGTAATTACTTTAAAAAAATGAATGACTTCCAGCAATTAAAAAAAAGTGGGGCTTTGCTTTTAGGCTTGGCTAAATCTATGTATTATTACTGATTTGATAGCCGAGTAGGCCTAACAGTTATTACGTATCCTTGAGTTTTTGAAAAATAAAAAGATTGAGAGAACGTGAGCTTTCTCATAATTTTCCAAATGTAGAGTGTCAAGGCCATGGCAAACAGATTAGAAACTTACTTATGGAACAATTCTTGCCCTCGTATCCAGGGATACAGTCACAACTGAAATCATTTATCTTATCAGTACAGGTTCCTCCGTGTTCACACGGGTTTGGTGAGCAATCGTTGATATCTATAAAAAAAATGATAAATCAATCAGTATCACCTATTCAGAACTCTGAAATACAGTTCAAATGCAAACTCAGGAATCCTAGGCTCTCTTATAGGATAGAACCCTGAAAATTGCCGCCAAGGTAAGGAAAATATTCAGGAAACTGCAAAACCTACTTGTGGAACAGTTTTTGTCTGTAAATCCAACTTGGCAAGTACAGTTATAATCGCTGATTCCATCGGTACAATTTCCTCCGTTTGCACACGGGTTGGGAGAGCAATCATCAATATCTACCGAAAAAAATAATTAAGAGTTAGAGTACGAAGCCCAATTTTTTTGGTAAGCATTCGGCAAAGCGAAGTGAGGAGTTAAATCGAAGACGAGTAGATAACTCAACTAGCATTCGTTTAACATGGACTTAATGTTCTCTATGTTGCGCAGCACAGTCGTGCCAGGCACTGAAATCAAAGCAAGAAAAGAATCAATGATGACTTAAGTAACCAAAATTAATGTATTGCATCAAAATACGTGCTCTAAGGAAAAAAAACATGAAACTATATACTTATACTGTAATTTGATACAATAGTATCGTCTTTGGAATCATAAAAAATACCTGTTGAGCAGTTTTTATCTGTAAATCCCTCTCGACATGCACAGTTGTAGTGGTTGATTCCATCGGTACAATTTCCTCCGTTTTCACACGGGTTTGGAGAACATTCGTCAATATCTACACAAGACAGTAATAAACGCATTCACCCTTCTCAGTCTCGTTTATGGACTCCCTAGCTTTCTCATTGACTGACTACACGCAGGTTTTTGCAACGAATAACCCTAATTCTTGCCTTTTTGCAAAAATTTGATTCTAGGTGAAGTGCCATCGTGTTCAAACGTTTTCGCTGCAAGCAAACATTTTGATCAAAAATATGGTCCAAAAAACGGCAGGAATTACCGAGGCCAAAAATCTAATTAAAAAATTATTCTACTCGCGTTTATTGGATATAAGATGATTACAACCCACTTTTGAATAGTGATTTGCTAGGCGAAAGGCTTGACAGTTCAGTATTATTCATGATGTTTTAAAAACATGAAAAGGTAGAAAGAACGTGTTCTTTATCATAATTTTCCAAATGTAGAGTGTCAAAGCCATGGCAAACAGACATGAAACTTACTTATGGAACAATTATTGCCCTCATATCCAGGGACACAGTTGCAAATAAAATCATTTATCCCGTCAGTACAACTTCCTCCGTGTTCACAGGGGTTTGGCGAGCAATCGTCGACATCTGATGTTATAAAGAAAATGATAAGTCAATCAGTATCACCTGTTCAGAACTCCGAAATGAGTTCACAATGCAAACTCAGGAATCCAAGGCTCTCTTAGGCTAAGCTCTCTTAGGATAGAAACCTGAAAATTACCGCCAAGGTAAGGAAAATATTCAGGGTACTGCAAAACCTACTTGTGGAACAGTTTTTGTCTGTAAATCCAACTTGGCAAGTACAGTTATAATCGCTGATTCCATCGGTACAATTTCCTCCGTTTGCACACGGGTTGGGAGAACAATCATCAATATCTGCCGAAAAAATAATTAAGAGTTAGAGTACGAAGCCCAATTTTTTTTTGGTAAGCATTCGGCAAAGCGAAGTGAGGAGTTAAATCGAAGACGAGTAGATAACTCAACTAGCATTCGTTTAACAAGGACTTAATGTTCTCAACGTTGCACGGCACAGTTGTACCAGGCACTGAAATCAAGGCAAGAAAAGAATCAATGATGACTTAAGTAACCAAAATTAATGTATTTCATCAAAATACGTGCTCTAAGGAAAAAATGACAAGCAATCATCTTTCGAATCATCAAACATACTTGTTGAGCAGTTTTTATCTGTAAATCCCTCTCGACATGCACAGTTGTAGTGATTGATTCCATCGGTACAATTTCCTCCGTTTTCACACGGGTTTGGAGAACATTCGTCAATATCTACACAAGACAGTAATAAACGCATTATTCATTTACTTTTCAGTCTCGTTTATGGACTTCCTAGCTTTCTCATTGACTCACTACACGCAGGGTTTTGCAAAGAATAACCCTAATTCTTGCCTTTTTGCAAAAATTTGATTCTAGGTGAAGTGCCATCGTGTTCAAACGTGTTCGCTGCAAGCAAACATTTTGATCAAAAATATGGTCCAAAAACCAGCAGGAATTACCGAGGTCAAAAATCTAATTAAACAAATATTCGACTCGCGTTTATTGGATATAAGATGATTACAACCAACTTTTAAATTAGTGATTTGTTAGGTGAAAGGCTTGACAGTTCAGTATTATTCATGAGGTTTTGAAAACATGAAAAGGTAGAAAGAACGTGTTCTTTATCCCAGTTTTCCAAATGTAGAGTTTAAAAGCCATGGTAATCAAATTACAAAATTACTTCTAAAACAATTCTTGCTGATGACCAAAGTAACCAAAATGCCCAGTTCCCTTTGTTAACACGCCTGCAGGGAATCATGGGAGTTGTATGCAAAATAACATATATCAGGCCACTTCATGTTCTTCAAATGAATAAGTATTTAAAGAGCCAGTGTCACCCAAAGTGCTTTGCGCGGTTGTGTTTTTGTTTTGAAGTTTGGCTGGCGCGTTTGCCGGACGTTTCGCAAATTATACCCTGCCGCACTGGCCTTTCAGCAAGCTGATATTTACAGTAGTAGCCTTTGAAAATAGTAATATCTTCATCGCTAGATGTTACCGGAGAAAACAACTCTAGATCTGACTTTGTAGTCAACGGGTATGGAGCTTTTATCACAACCGATCGATTGATCGATCGATCGATCGATCGACCGCGCTGGACGTAAAACCAGAGTAGCCACTTCCACTCGATATAAAAATAATAAGACAAAAACAAGTAGTAAGATTGACGTCTTCATCGCTAGATGTCACTGGAGAAAACTACTTAAGATCTGACTTTGCATTCAATGCGTAAACATGGATCTGTTACAGTCCGATCGATTGATTGCGCGATCGATCGCATCGACCGATGTCGATGGACGCAAAACCAGAATAGCCACTTACACTTTTTGTAAAAATAAAACATAAACAGACAGTGAACAGAGTGAACACAAGGAATAATTAAGCAAAACAGCACAAGCTCATGACCATAAGCATTATTTTGGAGCAAGCCCGTAGCTACTGTTATTTTGTGGTAAATTAACGTTCCTTCTGTTTTCATTCGGCAACGAATGTAGCACTATTTTGGCAAACACAGTGTCAGTACTATTGCTGAAACCCGTAGATGTTTTTCTTTCCCTCCACTACTGATACACGGACTCCTTCAGCCGTACAACTTTGGCAGAGCCCGGAAGACTCGGCCTTCGTCTCAACTTTCCTGAACCCTACAAGGCATCCAATTTAAAGATCTCCTTCTCCACCGCGAAAACACTTCAGAATTCGGAAATATAGAACGAAATCGATACGGTGACTCTTAAATGTCAAGTCAAAATTCACACTAGTGCTTTCGGATCGCTAACGGCAGCGATGGAAGAAGATACAAATCAGACTTCAAGACAATCAAGAAAATGGCGTATTTTTCATATATGAAAAATGTACCTAGACGCGCAAAGCACTTTGGGTGACACTGGTTCTTTAAGGCGAGAAAACGAAGAAAAATCAAGTTATTTGATCGCAAAACAAACTTTTAAATAAAACGGGTAAGTGAACTCATCTTGGACTTCTCATGTGGCATATAACTACCATGATTCCTTACAGGCGTGTTGCATGGGGGAAATTGGCTATTGGTGTATTCAAGATGCTTTTAAATACATGTACATGCAGCTTTGTTCCCAGTCCTCCTCGGCAGAATATCAAATGCTGTTTTCTAAGCTTCTTGTATTTCTTTACGAGGATAATATCATTTTTTTCCCTCAGTTGTAGCAACAAACGATCAAAAACAAAACTCCTGTTCCCTTTAAACTAAAGATTTTAAAAGGTTGTCTTTCTCTTCTGAAAACTAGCCGACTTTACTTTAAGTTGAAAAAAAGAAAGAATAATAGTACTTGTTGAGCAGTTTTTATCCGTAAATCCAGCTCGGCATGTACAGTTGTAATCGTTGATTGCATCGGTACAATCTCCTCCGTTTTCACATGGGTTTGGAGAACACTCGTCAATATCTACACAAACAAAAACGCATCATTCATTTAATTTTTTATCTTAGTTATAGAATTTAGCTTTCTCATTGGTTTACCGCACACACGTTTTCAGCGAATAATGGTGAGTTTGCCTTTTGCAAGAATTGGATGTCACTTGATGTGTCACTAACTCAAACGTTTTCGCTGCAAAGCAAACATTTTGATGAGGTCGCGAATCTAACAAAAAAAAATCTAGCAAAAAATTATTTCACTGTCTTGCTCCAAGACAGTGCTTGCGCTTATTGGATATGCCGGATGATTACAACCAACTTTTGAACCAGTTATTTGCTAGGTGAAAGGTCTGACAGTTCAGCATTATTCATGAGGTGGAAAGAACCTGTTCTTCGTCATAATTTTCCAAATGTAGAGTGTGAAAGTCACGGCAAACAGATAAGAAACTTGCCTATAGAACAATTCTTGCCCTCATATCCAGGAACACAGTTGCAACTAAAATCGCTTATCCCGTCAGTACAACTTCCTCCGTGTTCACACGGGTTTGGTGAGCAATCGTCGATATCTGGTGTTATAAAAAAGTAACTGAAGTTATCAACAGTTTTTGTCGGTAAATCCTACTTGGCAAGTACAGTTATAATCGCCGATTCTATCGGTTCAATAGACCATTTTCATTATGACGTCACACGCGCTAAGGTTTCTGGTAATTGTAGTAAAGATCACGCCCAGTGTCGCGCGATTGCGGGAAAGTGTCAAATAAATCAGCAGAAGCGCCATGTCGGCCAAGGCAAGCTACCAGGTGTATCACAAAGTTATGTGCTCGATTGCTATAAAAATTCAAAGAAGTTCAGCGTGGAGTTTTTTTGTTTTTTTTTTCTTTTGATAAACGAGGAATTGCGAAGAGTGTTGTTAACGAACATTGCAATGGAAAACGTTTTTTTCCAAATTCTGGATACCGAGTGTGTAGTGGGAAAACGTGGCAATGTGCCAATATAATTTCCCTCATGAGAAAAAGAATCGAAGGGGTGGAGGGAGTTTCTGAGAGAGGAGATATAGAACAATTAGAACAGTTTTTAAATAACAGAACCAAATGGAGATTAGTGCAAAACAAAAAGAGGAACCCATTGAAATGCTTTAAGCGACTCGCTCCGAGATTTAATAAAAACAAAACAAAGCATTTACATTTGAACAATATTTCGCTTTGAGTTAATCGGCAGTTCCAAGTTAAATCATTAAAATGGACGAGAAATACCATTCACTACTATAAGTTAACGCAAAACATGAAAAGATAATGGAAATATTCTGTCAACTGAAAAAGCAAACAATGTTATTCGCACTAAGAAGGCCAACCGATTTTTTGCGCTCAAACAACCCAATGTGCAGTACCAAAGGAAAGCAAACTGGCTTGAGAAACAACACTACCTCAGTCTAGAATAGTTTCTATTACTATTTTTTGAATTATTTTCACCATTTTGCGAAATAAGACATAAACCTACAAAGATAAAATCTTGAAAGTTTATACGCACAACATTTTCTCGCTAAGATTAGTTATAATACGAAATTTCATGGAAAAACAAACAGAGAAAAAGGGAAAACAAACCTTCGGGTATGAAAAAATATTCACAATTATAGCACTTGCTGTCCTGGGAAAGCAAAATGCCTCGAGTACAATTCCGCTTAACTTGACACTGTTTTGTAGCAAATTTCTGCAAGTTTTTTAACCATTTCAAGAAAGCTATTGTAAATGTGGATTCGCTCAGTTAAAAAATTCTTACGAAGTCAATCCACGGTTAAATATGTAATTTACCAACAGTTGAAGTGGAAGAAATACTTACAAATTTATCGTTGCCCTTGGAAATAAAAACGACACTGACAATACAGTCTGTTCTCGGACAAGGATTTCTTTGCTCTAACCTCTCCAATTTCTTCTATAACCGCCGTCGAGTATTCTTGAGGTCTTTTCCTTGTAGCAACAATTGCAAGCTATTGAAAGAAATGTCTCCAAAAGACTTCATCCTAAGGATGCATGTAAAATTACCGGCCTGAAAATCGAGCGTACAAGTAAGCCATCCGCTAAAAAGTTTTGAAACGCACCGAGGGCGAAACGATAAAAAAAATAAAAATCTAGCAAAATAAAGCTTCCTTACTTTTACATTGTTGTCTCTTGGTGTGTCCTAGTGGTGTAAAAGCAGGTTTGTCGCTTATGCCACTCGAGGTCCTCTCAATTATGCACATTATAGACGTGATATGATCGGCTGACTCGGCCGCCATTGCATTGCATGTTTTTGTGGATTATTTTGAATTTTCCCGCGATTGAGCGACCCTGGGGGCGATCTTTACTACAACTACCAGAAACCTTTGCGTGTGTGACGTCATAATGAAAATGGTCTATTGCCTCCGATTACACACTTTTAATTTGGGATAGCAGTCATCAATATCTACAGAAAACAATAATTAAGACTAACAATACGATGCCAAGGTTTATATTAGTGAGGAGTGAGCCAGGCAAACTGAGGAGCTAAAATTCAGACAAGCAGATACAGTTAATTAGCATTTTTTTTAACTTAAAAGGATTGCTCTCAGTGTTGTACAGCACAGTCGTACAAGGCACTAAAATCAAGGCAAGAAAAGAAACATTGATAACTTAAGTAACCAAAATGTATGTATTGCAACAAAATACATCCTCTAAGGGAAAAAGATAAGAAACTGTACATTTTATCTATAATTTGACAGAATAGTATTGTCCTTGGAATCATAAAACATACTTGTTGAACAGTTTTTATCTGTAAATCCTTCTCGGCAAGTACAGTTGTAGTGGTTGATTCCATCGGTACAATTTCCTCCGTTTTCACACGGGTTTGGAAAACACTCATCAATATCTAGATAAACCAGTAATAAAAGCATTGTTCAAATTCTCACTCTCGGTTTTTCACGTTCTAGTTTTCTAAGTGGTTCACCACAAACGTTTTCAGGGAATAACTCTAGCTGCTTTTTGCCTTAAAAAAAATTGGAAGCAATTTAAAATGCCACCGAGTTCAAACGCTTCTCAACAAAGGAAAAGTCTTTTTTTTAAGGGTGAATTTTGCTAAAAGATATCTGGAGACATCATCTCGTATCATCTTATCCTTCAGCCAATTTTAATATACAAATAG
This sequence comes from Siderastrea siderea, assembly GCA_964030785.1. Taxonomy (NCBI): domain Eukaryota; kingdom Metazoa; phylum Cnidaria; class Anthozoa; order Scleractinia; family Rhizangiidae; genus Siderastrea; species Siderastrea siderea. Next base: position 32,703,713 of record OZ034974.1, read on the forward strand.
TTGCTTGGACACAACCAGCGATTACCAGGAGAGTCGAATTAGAATTCGTATTGTATTTGTGACCGGATTCTTGTAGATGTAATTCTTTCTATTAACGAATTTCTTATTTTAAATTGAGGTAATTCAGTACTTCATATAATTAAGTGATGAAGTATAACTGATAAAAATTATGAATATATGAAATTCATATATTTGAACTGCGGAATGAAGAAATAAATGTAAAGAAGATCCTCGCAGTTATTAACGCAACTTATGCAGTTGCGAAAAGAAAGCCTGAAAAAATCAGGCTTGCCGGGATTCGAACCCTGACCTCTGCGATACCGGTGCAGCGCTCTAACCAATTGAGCTATCAAGCCAACTGGGAGCTGGTCATTAAATTGGTTCGTAATTTCATCTTCATCTTGGTTCGTAATTTCATCTTCATCTTTCCCGGGTATATTACGAACCAATTTAATGACCAGCTCCCAGTTGGCTTGATAGCTCAATTGGTTAGAGCGCTGCACCGGTATCGCAGAGGTCAGGGTTCGAATCCCGGCAAGCCTGGTTTTTTCAGGCTTTCTTTTCGCAACTGCATAAGTTGCGTTAATAACTGCGAGGACCTTCTTTACATTTATTTCTTCATTCCGCAGTTCAAATATATGAATTTCATATATTCATAATTTCATCTTCATCTTTCCCGGGCATATTACGAACCAATTTAATGACCAGCTCCCAGTTGGCTTGATAGCTCAATTGGTTAGAGCGCTGCACCGGTATCGCAGAGGTCAGGGTTCGAATCCCGGCAAGCCTGATTTTTTCAGGCTTTCTTTTCGCAACTGCATAAGTTGCGTTAATAACTGCGAGGATCTTCCTTACATTTATTTATAACTGATAATCAGCAATTTATATATGATCTAGACTGTCAAAACTTGCCGGAACAATTCTTGCCCACATATCCAGGTACACAGTTGCAGCTGTAATCATGTATTTCGTCAATGCAGTTTCCTCCGTGTTGACACGGCTTTGTAGAGCATTCGTCGACATCTAGTGTTATAAAGGAAAATAAGGTATCAGTCATTCAGATACAAGTATCTGAAGTCCAGATAATTGCTCCTAAACGATACACAAAAAATCTTTTTCATCTCCAGTGCAATTTTGCATGCAAATTTAGCCGCTTTTCAAACAAGCACCGAAAACTTCAAGAATAGAATATCTTAAAGCCTTCTGCTATAAAATAAATTATTTCTTCCAATAACGCTCATGTTTGTTTCAGCTGTAAATCAATGTAAAGAAAATGGCGGCTATTAACCTGGTAATCCATTGGCACAGTAACGCAATCTACACGTAGGTGATCCTCTAAGCCGGTAAACGTAGAAGTTGCCACAGTTACGGATATGAATATTATTTGACCACCTGCAGCAGTTGTTGTTCCAGTGATAACATACTCGACGTTGAACAATCCCGTCGTCCTTTGAAGGATGGTTTCCATTGAGCCAACCTGGCGCATGCGTAGCACAACGCCACGTTGGAATACATGACTCAGGCATCTGGTAGCCTGCAGGTCCACCGAATCTGTACCAGCCAGTCAAGATACTACGCTCACACAAGGCAATAGCCCGGTTTTCATATGTTTCTGCTCTGTTTGAATCGTTCAGCCATTTGTAGCTGGAGCATTCTAGGGGAGATGTCAAAAAGAAATTGCTGTAAATGCTACCATTTTGTGGAAAGCATCGACACATCAATTCACTTGACTGTTCTGTTCCGTGTCAGTGTACATTCTAATGAAATCGATCCCACTCAAGAAGGGGGCTCGATTGAGGTCAACTTGTATCGTGATTATTCAACGGTCCTGATTTTAGTCAGTAAAGACTAGATACTAGCGACCTTCAGACCAAGCTACGAGTACGAGATTGAGTACTAGTAAGACTTTTTAGGGTCGCAGGTCTTAGATTGTCACTTGTCACAATTTTTTTCATTTATAAAGCATCGTTCTCTACTGGTCAGCAACATAAAGGAGTGAGGGCTCTGAAAACGTAGCCGTTTTAAAATTCGAAAGTCGTACTCGGACTCAATATCGTACTCGTACTCAATATCGTACTGGTACTCAATATCGTACTCATACTCAATATCGTACTCATACTCAATATCGTACTGGTACTCAATATCGTACTCATACTCAATATCGTACTCGTACTCAATATCGTACTCATACTCAATATCGTACTCGTACTCAATATCGTACTCATACTCAATATCGTACTCATACTCAATATCGTACTGGTACTCAATATCGTACTGGTACTCAATATCGTACTCATACTCAATATCGTACTCGTACTCAATATCGTACTCATACTCAATATCGTACTCGTACTCAATATCGTACTCATACTCAATATCGTACTCATACTCAATATCGTACTGGTACTCAATATCGTACTGGTACTCAATATCGTACTCGTACTCAATATCGTACTCGTACTCAATATCGTACTCGTACTCAATATCGTACTCGTACTTAATATCGTACTCGTACTCAATATCGTACTCGTACTTAATATCGTACTCGTACTCAATATAGTACTCGTACTCAATATCGTACTCGTACTCAATATCGTACTCGTACTCAATATCGTACTCGTACTCAATATCGTACTCATACTCAATATCGTACTCGTACTCAATATCGTACTCATACTCAATATCGTACTCGTAGTCAGCTCTGAAGGTGGCTGTAAACCTTATTCAGACCGGGCCTTTTTTTTTTGGTCTTAAAGGACAGATAGTACGTCCAAAGACGTTTCCTTTGAGATCTTCAACATCAGCTGATGACGTCATCTAACGCCAAGATAACGTTATGTTCTTAAACGGCGTCCAGCTTGGATCCGCCATCTTGAATTTCTTGATTTTTCAAAAACTTTCAAAAAGCACCAAAAGTGATCAAGAAAAATCTAAAAATGTGAAAGTTGCTTCAAAAAGTTGCAATTTTTCATTTAATTGTGAGAAATTCAAATGCTTGTTAAAAAGTGGCTGCCATGGTAACGTCAAACTTGATGGACAAGGACTTGCTATACCAATTTGTTCCCAGATAATTCTTAGGAAAGGTCACCAAGTTTGGTGGCTTTAGCTTGCTTGTGAAAAAAAGATAAACGTTTAAGGACCGTGCCTCCTAATACAGATGTATTTTTGCTAAGGTTAGTATTTGGGAAAAAATTAAATCTAAGCAAGTTTTATTGGAATCCAAAAGGGAAAATGTGGGTAACCACACATTTTCCAGAGATAATTAAGCAACCATAATTCTAAAAAAGGCTTAAAATACAAAGAATGTATTTCCTTCCGAATTTAAGCTCAATTATCTCTGAAAAATGCGCGGTTACCCCCAATTTTCTTTTTGGATTCTGATAGCCCCTGCTAAGATCTGTTTTTGTTTTCACATAGGTTTAAACCGCGAAAAAATATTGTTGTATTAGTGGGCAAATTCCTTAAGAAACCCGAATATCCCGAGATGCACAGAACGTATGCGCAGTAACAAAAGGAGGCACTGTCCTTAAAGTCCGTGCGGGTAGAATCCGCTCCCCTAGCCTCCCGGTCTAAATAGGGTTAAATTAAATTAAAGATAAGGTTAAATATAACTTAAGGAAAATGGACAATGTGATTTACTTAAAATTAATCTACATGTTACTACATCACTTGTTACATAATATTAGTCCATATACTTGCCATAATGAATTATCTATAAAATAGTATATACATTACCTCTTTTTTTAAACAAAGGTGCAGCTCGAGTGAAGTGTGATGCAGCAATCTTGTGAGTGTGTGTTGGTTTTGCCATGTATACACGTAAATAGCTTGTAATTGTATGTAATTGTAGCTGTAATCATAGCCTTTCCAGGCTCCGAGATAGTGGGAAAGCGTGAATTGAGAAAACGAGTGCGAAAAACGCGTGGGGTGCTGGAGAGAGACGAGGCCCAATCGTCCCCTTTTCCCATCCCGCGCGTCTTATATTCGCGCCCCATTTCTATTGGCCGTCCCTACTATCTGAGAACCTGGAACAGGCTACTGTAATCGTAATTTATGTAATTAAGCATGATTGTAAATCCATATGAAAAAAAAGTAATCAAACAACAACAACAACAAAAAAAACAAACAAAAAAATCTAGATACTGCGCTGTCAGTTATTTCAAGTCCACGTGTCTCAACGTTATATTTACAAATTCCCAAAAATACATAAATTATCGAATACTAAATACTCATAAATGAAGATTCGGTTTCGCCTGCAAATAGCAGAAGCTAATCGAGGCGGGCGGAACTACAAAGGTACAGCAGTCCGTGAATGATTAAAAAGAAATAAATGCATATAATTAAATACGAATAAATAACCAAATACATCAGTTGGAACTTTTGAGAATTACGGGCAAGAATCACTGGAATTACAGAACACTAAAAACAAATTAATAGAGGAGAAGAAGAAAGGTTACGAAAAATAGGAAAATTAAGCACTTATGCTACATAGTTTGCAATTTTCTGTAGTAAAATAGGCCCTTCAACATAATCATCCTCTGCCTCCATTATCGAAAGTAATATATTGTGAATATGTTCTTTCAAGGCTCTCTTGGGGAGTTGAGTTGAATTTATCGTGAAAGGAGTTACAAAGTTTAGGACGTTTAGCTCCAAATCTGACAAAAGACCCTTGAGTTTGACTCAGGCTCGAGGTTGTGATGTCAAAGTCTCATGCTTTAGATTTCACCTAAAAGAGCACTTGGGAATACAGTCGAAGCTCTCGTAAGCGACCGCCTCGGGAATTCAGAAAAGTGGTCGCAACTAGAGCTGGTCGCTTACGAGAATGGGCTCTCGTAAGCGACGGCGTAATAAAACAATAGAGGGTGGTCGCTTACGAGAGCTTTTAGCAGAAAGCTTGGAATGTGGTGTTGGTTATCGATAGTATTGTATTAACATCATTAAATAGTTTTTTTATTGCCTATCACAAAAGAGATTCGTGGAGGTAAAGAACCATTAGCGCTTATGTTTTGCATTACTCTAAATTTGATCAAGAAGTGAATGCTTTTGTTTAAGTGTTGACTGAGTGGTCGCTAATTACGAGAACTTAAAAACAAAGGTAAAGACCAGCTGGTAATTCACAAAAGTGGTCGTGGTCGCTTACGGGAATGGTCGCTTACGAGAGCTTTCAATTACAGGGTTTAAGTGACAATTCAAACGGGGTTTCACAACTGTGGTCGTAACTAGAGCTGGTCGCTTACGAGAGTGGTTGCAAGGAGAACTTCGACCGTATTTGGTATCAAATGTGGCATATCTGGTGACCAAACAGTTGTTTAGGAGCACTCAACGTGAGTAGTTGGTAATAGTGATGTGTCTAAACCAAACTCGTTACGCACAGTTAGGAGGTTTCAACGTTCCGTGATAATCATACCTTGTTATTTACCACGATGTGTTTTCGTAACACTTGTTTTCGGTGACCAGAACCGAAGGTATTACTGTGTGAAATCTTGTACTGATTTACTTAGAGAAGAAGTCGAAACAACAAAGCAACATAGTAACTGGCTAATACTTCCTCTGGGCAGGACAGATCAGTGATAAATTAATTGAGAAAATAACCAGCTGATTAAATGATTGATTGATTGATTGATTGAAAGCGAACATCTTGCAAACTAGCAAACTGCGATTTATTTATTTATTCATTTATTTATTTATTTAGTTATTTTATCGCTAGCAAAGGAATAAGAATCCTAAGCACTCACCGGGCTTTGTACAATTCTTTCCCCCAAAGGGAACAGTGCAGCGGCACTCGTAATCATTGTCACGATCAATGCAGATCCCATTATTTGCGCAAGGGTTTGTGGGATGGCATTCGTTTATACCTAAAAACACAAATACATCAATGGAAGAAATTACACACAATAACGCCTTATAACTATAACGAATACACGAAACATTCATTGAAATGGAATCAAACTTTTAGCCCCTTATGAGCACCTAATTTGAGATACTGGAATAAACATCTAAAATATGTGCAGCTTGGGATAAAAATTTAAATGGCTATGTTTAAATGATCAGGTACTATTTGTATGTTAATTTGCGCAACATCAAATGATGAATATTATTGTTAAAAATGGTATACTTTACATGTACAACTTAAGTCCGATAAGGTTTACGTAAACATTTTGCTTTAATAGGGCTAGGGTATTGTATATCCCAACCTCACATTTTCTAGAGGTAATGACATGGTTAGCTAAAAAAAATTGATATAATCGCCAGCATAGTCTGCTCCCCAGCCCACACCCACTCCAAGATAGCTTCGTTATACTGATACCGCTGCTGAGGGTCTGTCACGGCTCGTCTGTGCAAGCTCTTCATGCTCAGTCACAGCCACGTCGTTTCAGTTGAACAATCAGGAAATAGTAGTTTGCCTTTCGTGAGTGATTCATATTGTTCAACAACAAAGCAATATGCGTTTTCTGCAACTATTAACCCCACGTGGTAAATCTTTGTCAGCTTAAAATACGGAAAGCGACCAACAGTTTCACTCAAATGTGTAAAGGATATTACGTGTAAATTGGTGTTTCCTGCACGTGTGTATTAAGTATCGTTGCACGTGCCAGCCTTAAGAATTCAACTTTTTGTTTTCAACTTAATTCTTTTTATTTTATTTTTTTGACACGTGAGAACAAACGAAATGTTGGATGGTGTTGGATCAAAAGTTTGATGGCAAAAAAATTTCGTTCAACACTATCCAACATCATTCAAGTAACAATGTGGTCAATCACGTGCAACATGTTGGATTCAACAATGTTGGACGTTGTTAGATGGAAACGTTACATCGGTTTGTCCGAGACTAAACGAAACTAAGGGGGGAGGGGCGGTAAGGGCGGGTCTGGAGAGCAGGCTATCGCCATCATGCGAGTCTATCGGTTATTTAAAGCCTTACTACTACAATCTTTCCCAGAATATTCTGGAACACAGGTGCAGCTGTAGTCGTTGATTCCATCAGTGCAGGTTCCTCCATTTTGACAAGGGTTTGGGGAGCAATCGTCAATGTCTAGAATAATGAGATCAGATCACAATTATTAGCCATAACAATATTCAACTATCAGTAAGAACCTTCTCTTAGCACCTGTATTTGCAAAATGATGTTTTTGAGTCGTTCCGTGTGGCAGTTCCTTTGGTTTCTTTGTTCAGATCGGCCGCTAGTGACGACAAGCTGTCAAAACCCAAGGTACCTCCCAAGACGGGACAAAGATCTTTTTACCACAGATGTGTACGTGCCTGGAACGCCTTGCCTTTTGTTCGCGAGAGGTTTTAGTGTACTAGATAGGTTTAAAACTACATTTTTAGCTGAAACTTTTTATTCCATTTAATATATTCCAAAAGTTTCCAGAAAGTAATGCTTTGTGGAATAAGAAGAGAGGAGGCGTAAGCCCAAGTCATGTAGTTTACTTGTTAGTGACCACTGGAAACCTGCCTTTTTATCTTCGCCTTGTCGGTTACACATAAGGCATTAAAAAAACAACTAAAGGACTGAGAACAAGTTTTTCAAATCCATTGATCGGTTAAACCTAAGTTCTTTGTCGATCTGATAAGGCGCCTCAAAAATAGCAATACTGCCAAGTTTGGAAACAATTAGTTGATTAGGAACAGAATAAGTGGCTTCCAAAAATGGCACAATTTAGAAAGTTTGCATGGATGTGGAAGACAAGCTTTTTAAAATAGAGACGTTTGTATGGGTTTTTGCTACATCTGAAAACTTTTAGTCTGGTGACTTCAAGTTCTCAAACTTGACAAGATTCCACCATATTTTGTATTTCGTCCCAGGACCCTACTCGTTTCTAAAGTGGCGAAGTAGACTTATTTATTTATTTATTTATTTATTAACAAGTGCAGCATAGGCTGGTTTAAATGGGGCTCTGCATACTATCTAATAAAGATACAAAGTGCGAGTAACCTTAAAACAACAACAACAACAACAACAAAAACACGTCGTTAGGGCTTGAAAAACGTAATCATTGGCTTAAACATTACATTGAAAAGCTACCAGACTTACTTATGGTACAATTTACTCCAGTAAATCCAGCAGCACAGGTGCACTTATAGCCATTAGCTCGGTCGATGCAACTTCCGCCATTTTCACACGGGTCGGGACAGCAGTGATTGATTTCTAAACACAATAACACACTGTATGTAACAAGATATTATTATTATTATTATTATTATTATTATTATTATTATTATTATTATTAGTGGAGCCTGCTGGCAAAGCCCGCCAGCGGAGCTCCATTGCTAAGGAAATATGGTAACCTATCAATCCGAGAAATTTTGGTTGTGACGTAATAGTCACGTGACCGTCCGTCCGTACGTCCGTACATCCGGTCCGTACGTCCGTCCGTCCGCACACTCTGTGGGAGGGGGAGGGGAGTCCCAAGACAACTCGACGGGGGCAGAGAATGCCATCTTTTCTTGGCGGGAAATCGCACGGTGCTTTAGGGCAACCGGCATTTTTCTTGGCGGGAAATTGCATGACCATCGTTGCTTTTGAAAAAGAGGTTTCTTTAAAAGCTTAAGCTTCTTTAGCATTTAACGATTGCTCGAGAGTAATGAAGTTTTATACTTGACAAAAAAACGTCTAATATATATAAATGGAAAGAAAAAGTTCAAAAGAATACTGGTAGAAGGCGAAAAGTTCAAGTTACGAAAGCTGCATTCAAAGGACTTCATCGCTTTGTTTTCTTCACGGCGGAGAGTTTGCCCTGTTCTGAAACACAACCGAGTAAGTGAAGTTTTTAAAAGGTCTAAGGTACATGATTTCGAGTATTACGATGAAAGAAATTCCTTTTTGAAATGTAAATTTGATTTATGCCATTAGAAATGTGTTATTTACTTTTGACTTTAAAAAAATATTAGAAATAAATGTAAAGAAGACCCTCGCAGTTATTAACGCAACTTATGCAGTTGCGAAAAGAAAACCTGAAAAAATCAGACTTGCCGGGATTCGAACCCTGACCTCTGCGATACCGGTGCAGCGCTCTAACCAATTGAGCTAACAATTGGTTCGTAATATACCCGGGAAAGATGAAGATGAAATTATGAATATATGAATTCATATATTTGAACTGCGGAATGAAGAAATAAATGTAAAGAAGATCCTCGCAGTTATTAACGCAACTTATGCAGTTGCGAAAAGAAAGCCTGAAAAAATCTTAGCTATTAGAAAACGCGATATTAGAAATATTAGAAAACGATATAGAAATATTATAGAGATAGAAATATTAGAAAACGATATTAGAAAACGCGCTCAGATTTGTGACAGATTCTTCAGTGAATATTTTGCCATGCTGAGCCGATTTCACTCGCGTGGACCGACCTACGATTTTGGAAGTGTAACGCGAATTGCATTTTTAAAAGTATAAACATAGGGGTTTTCGAATAAATGTTTTTCAAAAATGATTTCTCTGTCCATTATTTTGTGTTTGTTTATTCATGACAGTAGGTCTAAGCACAGCCGCAAGACAACTGCACAAGCTTTGCTTTCAATTTTCACCGTCCGGTCCATCTCTTAGTGCAACTGTCAATTTTCTTGTCCTAGAAGTTTTCAATAGTAATAATCTTTTAAACGAAGCAGTTGTCGGTTTAAAGCTATTTTATCCGAAAAGCTTCCGAAAACAGTTTTGTGCTTTCCTCAAAGCGTCTAACTTTATATAGGCTTACTTCGCATCCGCAAAACTTATGCCGGCATAATAACAATTTAATTAAAGCGTGTTTGGCGTTTCTTTGTTTTGAATCTTGATTGTCTCTAGTTAGAGAACGAAATATAACAGTTATTTGAAAAACTATAAACGAAGCAGTTGTCGGTTTAAACCTATTATGCCCGAAAAGCTTCCAAAAACAGTTCGGTGCATTTTTTAAAGCGCTCGAATTTCAGACAATTTGCAGCCGCAAAACTTATGCAACAGAGTTAAGAATGTTTGGACGGTGTTTGTTCGTTTGTTTTCAATCTCGATGGTCTCAAGTTAGAGAACGAAATATAAGCGAAGCAGTTTTGAGTTTAAAGCTATTTTATCCCGTAAGTAATGTGTGTTCCTCAAAGTGCTTGAATTTTTTCGCGGCTGCTAAAACCTACGCGACATTTCTTCGATAAGTTTATTGCAAGTGCTTCGAAGCTCCCCAGATCCTTTATTTCGGGTAATCCCAGTAAAATGCCGGTGAAATGTCAGTATAAATTTTTGACCAGACTAATATTTTTATTTAGTGGCAGTTCATGTTATTTGTTAACATCCGAACGCGATGAAAATAACCCATTTAAACAGTCGAATAATTTTTATTTTGTTTTTGTAAATGAGCGCCGTTTCAAGTTCATTCAAGCGAACAGCCAATAAACCAAGGAGATTTGACAAGCCTTCACAGTTAATGACAGGATATGGAAACATTGCAAACACCAAGCTAGACGGCTCGTGAGTAAAATAATCAAGCTGCGCTCAGCCTCTAGAACGACCTTTCGAGCTTGGTTTTACAGAACAGATCCCCAAAATATTGAAGGACAATTCGGAACACTTTCAGGCTTTTTGAGAAACACTTTTCGAAAGCGAACGAGCCAAAAAAAGCCCAGAAAGGTATTTCAGACCGAAAAGTTTCAGAACTATTTTTGAGAAACGAATACCAGTTTATTCCTTCGCGGCTCCGCTTTTAGGCTTGGCTAAATCTATATATTATTATTATTCAGGGGCACCCAACGAAAAATTTTTAGCAAAATACTTGAAAATCATGTTCAGCTTTCTTAGATTGTTTCAGAGATTTTTTCGGGCGTATTTTTGTAAGCTAATACAGATTGAACTGTTCGGCGTTCTCAGCTGAAAATTCCGGCCGCAGAATACTTTAGGAAACAGAATCCTATCCGCCGAATTTCCGAGCTGCTGATGGCTCTCCGAAAATGCTATAACTGACCTTATTTTGCACTCTTAACGACATATTTGTACCTATGAAAACAATAGGAACTAATGACTCCTCTTGTTTCGAAAATCCGAGGTGATGTTTCACCAAAGAAATCTCTAGCTTTCACTGCAACTAAAATCCGAATATCTCAGGCGATTTTGGGCCTTCCGCCCAGATATTCACCGAAACGAATCGTTGGATGCCCCTGATTATTATTATTATTATTATTATTATTATTATTATTATTATTATTATTATTATTATTATCATTATTGTTATTATTAAATAAACAAACAAATAAATAAAACGTTATAAGAAGGAAGTGCTTCACAAAATGTTACTGCCCGAACACAGGCTTACCGTTCTCTATTTATGTGAAACAATGTGCATTTATAATAGTTGTAACGGTTTACCAATCCAGCAATCCCAAAGGCGAAATTTAGAATTTTAAAATTAAACTCCTGGAAATGAAATTAAAACTCTCGAAATAACTGCCACGTTGTCTTGATTGGTTTTCCTTTTCTTTGATTACTTTGGCAATTTTTAAACGAAGTAAATCAAAACAATGGTAACCGCTATGACGTCATAATCAGCCTAAACGAAGAACGATTACAGTCTGACCATGTAGACAAACTACTTCCATAAAAAGAACCTCCAAATTTCAGTTTTTGCAAATTAAACTGAATCAGTGACCTACCCTTTTTATTGTGTTTTTGGAAAGCTGCATTAATTAATTCTTTATCTTCTCTGGTGGTATGGCAAAAAGTTATTCAGTAGAACTTAAGTTATATCAAAAAAGGCGTTTCACTGAATATCTTTGCTCCAAAAGTATTTGTATAAAGTTGCACTTTGAGATACATGCTTACGAGTGACCTGATTTTTTTTTTGAATACACACTGGCCTTTAGGCGCGTGTGTATACAAAGCCCCCCGGGAGGACTCCCTTATATGGCCTATAAGGGGACGCGCCGCTGGACAGGGTATGGTTTTTGGCCTCTGTGTCCTAAACAGGGTATATAATTTTACGTGCGTCCGTCTTAAACGGGGTCATCGTTAAATATGGTTTATATAGAATTTAGCAATCCTAGCTCGGGGAAGTTTGCTGGTCTTTGAAACGCTTAAAAATTGTGTAACATAAGGGAGTGTGTATTTTGTTTAAACAGGGACCTAAAATGGAGGAGGTTGTCCTACACAGGGTAGGTATTTTAGGACTCTTTTTGTCCTAAACAGGGCCAGAGTTTCAACCCTATATCCAAACATGGGTCAATCCCCCCCCGGGGGGGGGGGGGTGTACAACATACTACGAGAAAGGATAACAATTTTATCCCATGCCTAGATGATACTTGTCACCTCCCAATCTCAGTACTATCTAGCGCTTGCTTTAAGAACATTAAAAATCGAAGGTTTTCGTCAAATTTCCGTAAATTTCAGAAGATGGTTTTTCGTAAGTTTCTTATCATATTCTGAAAAGTTCCGGTGATTGCGGAACTTCCAAATCTTTCTGGAAACTTACAGAGATGATCTCAAGGGCATTCAACGTTTCCGACCCTACCCTAGTAAGCTCTTCACCATACCCACCTTAGACCTGTGTGTGTTCGTTCGGTAAATCAAATTACCCCAAATGATGTCCATTTTTAGAGGCTCTGGTATTAAACAACTGGCAAATGGACTAATTTTAACTGGCAACTGTCAAATGGCCTTAAATTGAATTGACAACTGACACTTATAGACTCCAGATGTAAGTGATAACTTTACTTGAGGCATGGTAAATCAATGTTGTATTATTACACTTTTCAGTAATCCATATGCTTTGACACTAGTACTGATACTAGGTATGGCGTGACTAGTAATATCGAACAACATCGAAGTAAGCTATAACGTTATTGGTGGGGCAGGGGGGGGGGGGAGACCGTTTATACTTCCCGATTCCCTACCCTTTAATCCCGGTTCCCGCCTTAATTTTGACAGCTCCTGCATCTTTACGCTGTTTCGATTGCAAATATTGCGTCATGTTGCTCAATTTCCCCCTATTTCTCCCGCCTCCCACCACCTTGAAAATCCCGCCTCCCGCTGTTTCTACTCCCGTCTCCAGTACACATTCCTCGCCCTTTTCTCCCCGGCTTCCGGACCCCCGTTCCTTCCATTTATTAGGCATAATATAAGATATTTTTGTGATACACAATTCGTTACACGTACGACACTAAAATTATGGAGCAGAAAAGACGTCTGTTCGTTGAATTATAAAAGCGATTGTAGGATTTTGCAGAATAGATTCAGATGCTGTATTTCAACGTCACCGGAGCCGCATTTCAATCCAGAAAGCTGTACAAATAGTAGATCGAGTCCTGAAAGAGACTCGTCGTGGAATTATTAGGCCTCGAACAACTTGCAACTGAGTACCGGCGGTCTGAGGTGTTTCGAACTTGAACTGTACGATAGGATAACGAAGGGTATTTGGAAGAAAAACAGAAATTTTTGCCATAATCACAGATAGCCAGTGGCTTCCAGAGCTTCCTGAATTGTGGTGGAGGACACAAACAGCGAACTAAAAACTAAAAGGGTTACCAATTAATATCTGGAGGTTCGATGGTAATTATTAACAGCCACTTAACTGACAAATGGCAAACATTTTATCTGAGGAGTGACTTTTGTACCCCTTTCCCCACGCCCCCCCCCCCCCCCCACCCCATCTTCCACCGCTCAGGCCCTCTTTTTAGCCCATTTCCTACCTGGTACCACTCCGTTGCCACAGTAACGATAGGAACAGGCAGATGTCGGAGAAAGTCTGTAAACGTAGAATCCTCCACATTTGCGCACTTTGATGTTCATTGACCCGAAGCAGCAGTCACCGTTCCAACTAAAACACGCTCGGCGGTCAACAACACCGTCATCTACTGAAGGGTGACACCCGTTAAGCCAGCCTGAGGCGAGGGTTCCACAACGAAGAGGTGGAACACAAGTCTCAGGCATTTGGTTTCCTGCTGCCGCGCTGAATCTGTACCAGTCCTCCCGGAGTACTCCGGAGTGATCACACAGCGAAAGGCTTCGGTTCTCATACGTTTTGGCTCTGCTGAAGTCGTCAATGATCGTGTAGTTGGAACATTCTACAAAAGTTAAAACAATACAATTGATAGTGTGTCATACAAGAGACCTTTGTGGGGCGTGTTTTTAATCATTTTATAAGTCCGTAAAGTATGATCGTCCGGGTGAGTGTAGTCCTGAGAAGGACTTTTTGTGGTGACATTGCCTGACGTTTCGACAATCTAGGCGGAAGTCATCATTAGAGTCAAGTCACTTGACTCTGGTAATGACTTCCGCGCAGGTTGTCGAAACCTCAGTCGATGTCACCGCAAACAGTCCATCTCTGGACTACACTCACCCGTACGATCATACCTTACCGACTTATGATATGACTCCTGGGTACAAACCATTTACAGTTTTAACCATTTTATAGTTTGTACTTCTTGCTATGCGCTTTAGAGCCTTAGCGTAAAGCGCTCTACAAATACCAAATATTAGGGTTAATTTTCTTTTTATACCCACTTCAAGGTGGCATACATTTGCGATTTTCACTCCTTTGAACAACGGTTGTCTTTTTACGCGTAATAAACGTGTAGTAGTTGAAATGCATTTAAATTGAAGCTATGTTTCACTATTTAGAACCTCATAAGAATCCAGAAAAAGAGAAAACAATTTGCAGAAGAGGTGATGGGTTTGAATCCTCTTAATTTGTGAATTTTCTAGACTTACAGTTGTTTTTTTTTTTGTTTTTTGTTTTTGTCTTTTTGGGAAAAACGCTCGGGCGGGTAGGGAGCGGAAATCGCTAGTTCAGACGTCCTTTCCGTTTGTACTTATGGCAATTGAGTTCATTTATGTGTTAGAGTTAAAAGTGACCTGAATCAATAAATTGATGACTATGCTGGATCAAACTGATCACGAACCCACATGTTGCGGGTGTTGACTATCAGATACGATGTTCTGATCGTACCGTAACTGATCCGCATCATATCTCGTCATAACGTGTCGTATCGAAGTGACTGTGTTTTATCATGTCGGTTCGTATCTTACGTTGAACAAATATAGTATTTTGCTCAAAATGTGATTCTATAAATGTGGAATATTTAGTGGAATAACTGGAACTTTTGCTAAGTGGCAGAAGCATTTTCGCGCCCCGACACTTGCGACATGACATCTAATTTGTGTGGTTCACCAGGGCCCGGTTGTTCGAAAGCCGATTAACCCTAATCCACTATTAAAAGATAAAGGCTAAGAAAACTCTAATTCAAAACTATTTTGGAAAAGTCTTTACTGAGGGTGCTAATAGGGGTAACAAATTGTCAGTTAACTACTAATTTTTCGGCCAAATGTCGGTTAACTACTAATTTTTCGGCCAATTGTCAGTTAACTACTAAATATTGTAGTTAGCTATTAACGTTCCTTTTCCTACATCGAAAATTATTGCTTCATAACCCGAATTTTTCCTCACTTCAGCACGTCAATCATCCTTGGGGGTGGACCTTACTCAAATCAATAAATAAATTACAATTTCCAGACATGAAAATAATTATCAAAAAAAGAACAATCAAATTAGAAATCTTACTCATAATGAAAGAGAAACAGAGTCCGAACTATTGAGAGAGATGAGAAAGTTGTTTTTGTTTTTGTTTAGTTGTTTAGTCTGCTCAGAGGGTCTGTCATTCTGACCCGTAATCAATTATTGACGAGATCTAAATCAGGCCAAACAAGGTCAACCCTCGGTCAACCCATGTTCGCGTGCTGGACAGTCAAATCAGTCTAATCGGATCAGCTTCAAGTCAAACGCACTGAGTTTAAACTTTACCGCTTGTTGTAAAATTCCCATAAAATCTGTCAAATGTTTACATACTATGTCCATTGAATTGTGTTTCGCCAAGTCAAACGGCACGCGACCTCTGTATCGTTCGAATGCCGACCCTTTGTCATCATCTTGATAAAAATTTAGAATAACTTATTCCAAGTTTTTATCGAGATGACCATAGCTTGCGTGGCAGGCGCAGAAAGGGGAGGAAAAAGGGTTGAAATTATTTGCGAAAGCGAACAACGAGCTCGGAGCTCAAGAGGAATGGAGAGGGCGCGCCCACTACCAGGCCATTGTTTCAGGCGTCTTTTACTTTCACCAAGTTCGTGATTGGTCAGAACTACTTAATATTCCTTCTTAACAATCAAACAGTTTGTTATGTGTAAAAAACGTTTGTTTTTCGAGAAAGATCGCGACCCTGTCAAATGTAACGCATGCGCTGTTAACCAGAAGATTGTGACCGCATGGTTTAGTGGAAATGCACCGTTTTCTACGGAACCGCTCTTTAGAATTTCATGAAATTTGGTAGAATAATAGTTCAGAATACGCTTAACTCGCCTGTACACAAAAATTGAAAATCCGACGGAGGACATGTTCAGAAAATGTTGAAATACAAAACACAAAATTACAGAAGATCTCTCTGTCAAAATTTCCCCAGACCAGTGTCAATAGGGCAGTATTTTTCCAATTTTCCTAGAGACAAATGATGGAAAAAATCTATCGACTGGATTTTCCGAAAATAAATCAGACCCATTATTTAATGCTGGTTTATTACCAGCTATGTTACCATGGCAACGGTACTTAGTCCAATATAACATATGAAAATATAACCTGTTTTAGCCGATTTTGCATCTTGCTAATTTTGGCCGCCCAATTGCCAGTGCGGTTTGATTCGTGTTTCTCAATTTCCATTCAACATAGTTAAAATGGGGTTGGAAGGCCTGCATGACTCCTTTCCTCTCCCCTCCGTCCTCGAGAATAATTTCTCCCCTTTTCCTTCCCCTTGCTGCCTACTTTGACCACGCCACTCAAAGCCATCACAGAGATCAAGGTCCAAGTTGCGCTTGGCATGGCACTTTTGCATCGGAAGTGACCCAAATAACAGTGAATACCACTACCAGGTCATGCAGCGTGACAGGTAAATGTCATCGTATTCAATATAATTAATAAAATGTCAGTTAGCTGTTGACTTTTAATTTATCAGTTAACTACTAAGTTTTTGGCCAAATGTCAGTTAACTACTATTATTTTGGCCAATTGTCAATTAACTACCAACCCCATTAGCACCCTCTTTACTGATAGTAATCTAACTGGAATCAAAGTTCACGCTAATCCTGGGTTAGCTTAATAATGCTTTGAACAACTGGGCCCAGAAAGCTAAATTCAGTTGACGAGATTAAGAATTTTATAATAGTCTTTTTATTACCTTGGTTACTTCGGACAACACCAAACATCATACATGCCAATATAAGAGCTTTGAGGGGCACCATTTTCTCATCAACTTCTGCAATCGAAATATAGAATAGACTGCGTTAATATCTGCGTTAATAGCTGAAGAAAATGTCATTTTTAAAGAAGTTTAGTCAGTGTCATAAAGTGGCATAGAAAACGATCCAAGTGTCGGACTAATTTTCATAAACATTGCAAAGCCATCGCTCAGCAACCTAAAAACTGTCATCTATCGTCATAGTTGACTCACAGCATCAATACCGCAGATTATGACGCAACACAAACATTTTGTGAGCATTTTTTCTTCAGAAATTCACCATTTTTTTTGCGTCAGCTGGTTCTCTCGCTCCAAGTAAGTATTTAAAGTTATCGTTTGCAGTTGTTTACTGATTTATTTTTGGGATGATTAGTTACCGATAAGGTAGATGTCTCAGTTTTTCTCAGTCTAGTTTGCATTTTTGTAGAGTTTATTGGGCGTATTTTGTCTCGTTCAACTTTTCTAATGTGTATTGTCGGTGATCCACTTGTCAGATAGCAAAGTCGAAGCAACGTTCAGTGTTTGTTGTTTGGCAACTTCACTTTCAAAGTGCACTTCGATTTTTATCTGCGGAAGAGACCTTAAGCTGTTTTGTTAACTACAAAAAAAGAAAGCTTTACAGAACTTAGGCGTCAACATCTGTCGTAATTTATCAGCGCTGAAATCCTAGAAAGCAACAGTTGAAGCTACTGTTACGTTAAATCAGACTTTGAAAAAGCCTTTCTCCTGCAGTGGAAATTTCATGAATTTACTGATTAATGCTTAGCCATTTGTTGGGCAGCTAATTGCCTGCAAAACAAAAGGCAGCAGCTTTGTATGTAACAAGAGGCCCTAAAGAATGTATGCCTTTACACTCAGTGTTCTGTTCAATGTTACTATTGTAAATTAAACTCTACGGGGATTTAACACTCTAGCAAAATTTAAATAAGAAAGGAGGCACAATATTTTAATGTGGCTTCATTTAAAGGCTGTTTTCCATGTGATCGCTACGATTGCTGTGATCGGTAGGAAAAACGTTCAGCAATCGTTGCTGTGGAAACCACTAGCTCTTCAACGATCGTTGTGAAATGATGTGATCACCGCGATCGCTGTCGACGTGTGGTTTCCATATGATCGTAATGATTGCTGAACGTTTTTTTTTCCAGCGGTTGCAGCGATCGTAGCGATAGTAGCGATCATATGAAAACGAGACTCAACATCCAGTGTTTGTTGCTCGTGTAATACAACAACTGAAGAGATTTTAGGTACCACCTATGTGTAAACTATGCTGGCGGTAACATGGATATGGATGAACATGAAACTGGCAAAAATAAGTTAGCTAATATTTGCTCCTACGATCGATCCTACGAGTAACAAACTCTAAACTTGCAATTGTGGGTTAGCCCGCGAGAAGGTTCACTTAGTGTGTCATTTACGCGAGTATCTTTTCGGCAGAACCGCGAGTTGTGAGCCGGTGAGTTGACTCCGTCGCCAATAACACACCAAGTGGGCTTGCTCGCAGGCTACTTGTGGGTCCTTTATTCAAAATTTCAAAATGAGAGAAATAAACACGGTTAACACAAAGAAAAACAGTTGGTGGTTACAACTGGAACAAATTTATTTTACGGCTGAATTTAAAAATCGAATCTACAGGTGTGTGAGTCAATTTCCTTACAGACAATGTGCGTTAAATTCTGCCTCAATGTAGGGAATAAGAGGGCAATCTAACCACTACGAGCATGATGGAAATTGAGGTCGCGGAGTTAACGCTCCCAAAAATTAACGCAAAATTTTTACAGTTCGCAGTCATTTTCTATAATAAGGTATAAAAAAAAACAAGTTTGCATTTAATTAACATTATTATGGACTGCACATAAATGCTGGTTTCCATATGATCGCTACGATCGCTACCAATTAAAAAAGTTGAGCGGTCGTTGCGACTTTGATCGCTGAGCAGTTTTCGTAAAGGCTGGTTTTCACGTGATTGCTGTGATCGCTACGATCACTAAAGAGTGGTTTCCACATGTTAGCAACGATTACTAAACGTTTTTTTCCAGCGATCACAGCGATCGTAGCGATCGTAGCGATCATTTAAGATTAAAGTCTTGTTCATCAAAACGGCTCTAAATCTAGGCTAAAAAGTTCCGTCGTAAAGTATGACTTTCGCCGTCTCCGGAAATCTTCAAACGAACCCTTGCGACTGACATTTCGAAAAGTAAAATGAATATCAAACGATGCAGGCAGTTGAGATTGTAGCCAGATGTAATAGAAAAAGAAAACCTTTTAAATGCATGGTGACACCAAAGTGAGACCAAACTGAATACCTTTGCAAGCAAAAGAAGATGTAGTCAACAAATTATAAGCAATGCCTTCTGTTAAAGTTCACCTTAGAATGGAAGGGTACATTATAATAAGTAGTTGAAGACGGTACACTTTTGAGAAGCGGATGTCTAGTCACCATAATGATTCTGTCTGACATTTATCGGCCATCCCGGCGTAGCAAGTAAAAATCAGAGTTACACGCTTACCTCAGTTATCTTTTAAGCTTTGATTCACTTTAACAACTCAGCCTTAAGGTGAAAATTCTGCCTTTCTCAATCACTGCTCAAACAGTGACCCGCAACTCCAAGGCGCTTTTACTTTGTTCATGCGTGATGTTCAACTACGTGTAGAGAATGAAAATGAGTTCTCTTTTTTTTGTCTCTCTCTCTTTCTTTCTCTAGGGAAATCGCGCATAATGCCCGTTAATTTGTAAGGTCTGCAATCAGGGTAATTAATATCATCATGTCCGGGAAGATTTATGTTTCCCGCTCGTGCGTTCAGGGACTGCTGTCTCTCATCAGGACACTTAAGCCAGCTAAAATGTCCTGATCTAGGTAAAGTAGTCGCTAGTCCTGAAAAAATTAGTCAAGACCTTAGTACACGAGAAACAACTATCTTTGTTTAACCATCAGTGCAATGAGCTTGGGGGAACAAAAGGAAAGTGAAGAAGAATGCGACACAAAGTAGAATAAGGCTCCGTCCAGACGTATTCGCTTTCGTTTGAAAACGCAACTTTTTCTTTGCAGATTGACCTTCTGTCCACACGTATCCGGTGAAAACTGTGGCTGAAAACGCAACTTTTTGAAAACTCTCTCAGGATTGGAAATTTTTGAAAACGCCGTTTTCGTGGTTTCCGTGTAGACAGTGAAAACGGAACTTTTCGAAAACGATGACGTCAAAGTATTTGATCCAGCTTACCCTGCAAGAAAGTCCGGCGGAAAATAAACCTAAATGCAAAATGGCGAAGGATCCTGTGCTACAAAAAGACCCAGAATATCGGAGTACTTTGTCTGGCAGGATTTCCATTCGACTTCCGGTGTCTTTGAGACTGTATATTCGATTGTAACTTCAAGAAGCAGTTCCACTTCGTCATCTGTCAAAACAAACGAGTCATCCTTGCTCCTGCCTTTAGATCTACCCGGTTTTTGTCCTGACTGCCACAATTAGAACTATGTTCTTGCAAATTGTCAAGTTATACGTTCCTAACGAAGACAGACACGCGAACCGAAGAAAATCAAGCCACTTGCTGTCTTGCAGGCTAATTTTACTAGTCATGCTCCATCAGCAGTAGTTATTTTTATTTTAGCGTTTTCGAATCGTTTTTGCGTTTTCGTGTGGACGGGGAAAACGATTCGAAAACGCTACGTGTGGACGCAAAATTGAGAGAGAAAAAAATGCGTTTTCAAACGAAACTGACGGATACGTGTGGACGGGGCCTCAGAAGCACAAACAAACGATGCCGACATACCGGACGATGTTGAGCAAAATATCATAGTGTGTCAGTGACGAAAAGATCAAATATTAATCCGGCATCGGCAAATAATTGATCTGCGAGACATTGACAAGTCATAATGGACAATAGCAGACTTGAGCTGGTTATTTGTCACGAGGATTTTGATTTTTGGTCAATTCTATGCTAAAATCATAACCTAGTGCCTTTACTTACTGTTCCTGTAAAACTATGAGGAAGATATTAAATGAATTTCATCGGGGCGAGCTAGCCATAATGATTTTTTTTTTGAGAACATAGCATCAAAACTTGAAAAATTGGCCCATTTTTTCAAGTTTCAGTCCATCTCCATCCTTGCCATCGGTAGCAGCAGTTGACAGGAAACAGTTTCAGTGCCGAGTTAGTCTTAAGCTAGACCTTTATTTTTGGAATTCAATTGATGCCGAGACACTTTTTAGCTTAATAAAAAGATACTAAAATGGCGTGACATGGCCCCTTTAAGCGAAAAAAGACGACACATTTCGCAAATAGTGTTAAACTCTTTATATGTGTGTGAATAGAGCTCTATAAATTAACTTGCAAATTGCACATCTCACTACAAATGAAAAGGACCGTTCCTTAATTAACTATTTCTATTTTTTTTTATATTCATTAATCTCACCTTCTAATAACTGAAAAATTCTGCAATATTTATGGAGCCTTACACTACAAAACTGCGCTGGGGTTTTTAGATTGAGTGTCTCCAGCGATAAAGTTCATAATGGTAAAATGCTGAAATGAAAGAAATGCAAATCTTTCAGGTTCACTTTGCTCTTAAATGTACAAAATTCGATAACCAGCTGAAGTCTGCTACTACTATCTGTCATGAACGAAAACAGACGGCTAACAACTCGACGTGCTCTCTCGTGGGGCGTTCTCTTTTGTGTAAAAATTTTTATTCTTCTTTTATTTCTATATGCCTTACTACAAGACATTAATTGATGCTTAACCATATGTCGGCCAGCTAATTCAGTGCGTGCAAACCAAAAGCCAGCATGTTAAGCGAGTTCCTTAAACAATGAGCGCGGTTACACTCAGTGTTCTTTACTATTGTCAATTAAACTCTACAGGGATTTAGCACCATAACAAAATTTAACTGAGAAAGGGAGCACGATTTAGTAATGCGGCTGCATTTGACTTTCAGTGTGTGTTGCTCGGGTGTTACAACCCGCGTTACGTTATTAGTAGAAATGGCGCTATTGAAATAAAGAGTATTATTATTATTATTATTTATCATCATCATCATCATCATCATCATCATCATCATCATCATCATCATCATTATTACTATTACTATTATTATTATTATTATTATTATTATTATTATTATTACTATTATTATTATTATTATTATTATTATTATATAGATTTAGCCAAGCCTAAGAGCGGAGCTTTAAATTTTTGTTTTGCTAGTGTGAAAATACTCTCATTCCAGAAAAGAAAAGGAAAAAAAAGAGAAATTCATGTCGACTTCAAGTGTCGGGCCCGTGTCGCATCGCAGGCCGCACACTGATACTACTTGAAGAGGTTAATTTTAATACTCATTTCTTTTCCCGTGAAAAGATGCCGAGCGACATGAACACTCTGGTGTTTTTCCTGGTAAAATGTGTTCGGACTGCCACAAAAAACATGGTTGTGGACAGAGAAAAACAGAAGGCACTAGCTCTGCTGCAGCCAAATGCTTCGAAATCAAGCGTTGTGCCGACCGAGTTCGCAGCAGAATCAACAGCAAAGATGAAGTCCTCGAACGCAAATTTCGTAACTTGAACTTTCGCCTTCCACCAAAAAAATAACTGAGTATTCTTTTAAACTTTTTCCATTTATAGATAATTGATATTTTTTCTCAAGTTCTAAACTTCACTTCTGTTGACTGAATCGTTTTGCTAAACAAGTTTAAAAAACCTCTCACTCTGTACCTCGATTCTATTCAATCGTGCCTGGAAACGCACCGCGCTCTTCTGATTTTTACTTTGAAAAAAAAAAAAACAACAACAACAACAAATAAACGGACACAACAAAAAAGCTGATAAATTTCCAAGGTTGGTAAGAAAAACTGTAGGCATTTGGAGGGACGAAGGGGGGCTCTATTCGTTAGTTTTTCTTCGGGTAATGAAAACATTTCATAGTAAAATCCGTTATTTATCAAAATGGGAAACTGCGTGAAGTGTTTGTATGGGAATAATATAACCTGAAATCCGATGTAAATAATTTACGTAAAATTTATAGTCCACGAAAATTATGAATTGGAAACTTAGATAACAGGTAACATATTTTTCTGAAAAAAGTTGAGGAGTGTAGCTAGACTTGGAAGCAAATGACTGTGTTTTCAATTTTCCATAGATTTGTCTGTACAATCTTCAGCGGACTAAGACAAAAATATAGCCAAAAGAAAAAAAAAAACACAAGATCACACGATTTCTAGCTAATCTATGCCCCCTAGATTTTACCACGGTTACATTTTACCTAACATCTCAAGTTTGCAACTGATCATTTTATCAGATTTTATATTTTATGGAAATAATTTGACGTCGCATTTCAGATCTTTCCCATATATAAAACACTGATTTTAAGAAGCGGTTGCCCCGTTTTCAAGCCAGTGGATTTGCCCCTGAAAAAAGTGTATATTCTGTATACATATTCATGACTCTAGCCCAACAAGGAAACTATCTGTCAAGTCACATATAATCACAACTAAAGAAAGCGCCCAAGTCAACTGTAACTTTAAGTTCTTTTGAGACCTGCCGTGTACGTTGTATATTTTAACTAGACTAACCTAGCGACCTCCTTGATAAAAGTAACGATGGTTAGAATGGGCCGATAGCAGTTTTTGATATAGATACGGTAAGGGAACGACCTTTAACAATATTTGGATTTTTTTTTGACAACGCAACGTCACTAACAGGCACTGTGTTGTGAACCTATAAGGCACCGCGCTCAGACACTCTGCTTTTTTTGTATTAACGCCTCATAGACAAACAGGTCAAAATGATTTTGAGGTAAAACACAGTCGACAGCTTGTGCTTAAAAGGACTTTCTTCATAGAAAGAAACATTAGGGAACTTAAGCAAACAAGACGGCGACGGCTGACGAGAACGTCGCAAAACAAAAGGTTTAATTAGCAAAACAATGACTCTGCACGTGCGATACAGATTTTGGTACATTTCTTTGCCGTCCTCTGCAAAACAACAACGTAAAATGACCAAATTCAAAGTTTTATGTAGAACGTGAACACACGACAGTGAATTTTCTTTTTTCTACCTGAACTGTAACACCGTCCTTACGGAGTGAGCTCCCGGAATGTTCGGCTACCTTAGACAGATTGAGCAAGTTGAAAATATCGCGATGAAGTTTGAAATATTTGGAAGTCAAATTTAAAGTGACGTTTTACTTGGCGTTGCCGTCGTGGTTGCTTAAGCTCCCTATTTTCATGCAGACAGTAGAGGACGTTACACGTTTCTTTTTCTTCCGAGGGGATCGAGTACCAAAAGATATTCTTGAATTTCATCAACACGATAAAACGAGTTTGCTTGGATGAACAACACTGAGAAACAAAGAAACGAGAACAATTTCTGGTCTACAGCACTCTCCAGAACAAAGTTATCGCGAAAATAATTTTCAGAAAAGTACAAGACACGGTGTGCGTCCGCCATATTGGTTTCCCTCGGTGGGGTACCAATATGGCGGCCATCAAAGTCAGTATACGAAATGAGGCAGCTAACAAATCAACCTTCATAGTTTGTCTTCAGACTTATAAAGATTACATTTCTACGTTAACATGATACTTGAGAATTGAAAAGTAACGCAAAAATGTCGGTTTTAAGACATTTTGAGAATTCCCGCGTTTCTAGCTGCCACGAAATTGATCAAGTGTTACAACTGTTTTATTTGTAAAACGAAGCAAGATATCGACATGAAACTTTCCTTGAAGATTTATAGTGCTTTGTGGTGCCCTTAGTTTACGTTTTAGAATTTGATGACGTCACATGAAAACCAGCAATGGAAAGAACCTATAGAGCGTTTTCATGACGTCACGGCGGCCATATTGGTGTGCCAAGTCAATCCTGCGGGAGTTGAAGTCTTTTCTTATATAAACACTTTTTTTGTTTCAACAAATTTACATAGCTGTTGGTCACGTGAGTGAAAACGCTCTATATTGCTCGTGGGTAACGTTATTTCTTAGGCATATCTTAGTGTCGATGATATAAAGAATATCTAGTATAAGTACATACCAAACCAGTGGATAGTTTTTCGCGTGCTCTGATTGGCTACTCAAACTCGGGATAGCATCTGCTAGTCACCTCCCGGCATTTTTCTGGATTTCGTGCGCAAGTTTTTCCTCGTTTCTCAGAAAAAAAGGGAACTGTTTAAAGCTGGCTATCCACTGCTTTGGTACATACTAAAACAATTATTCACCTCCACTTCGCTGAATAATTGTTAATTAGATATCGATGTTAGCCCAATGGCCACGAAAACGCTGCTAAATCCGAAAGCAACGACTCTAGTTACGTTTAGTCTTTCCATATAGTATCTGAGATACAAATCTTTGGAAGTGTAATATACAACAGAGTTTAAAACTTTCAATGAACTTTCGCGCGTTTGTGCGTGTTTCAGTTCTCGTAAGAGGATCCATGCGCGAAAAGAGGCTTCTCGTAAACAGTTCACATTCGCATTGCTAATGGCAACCACAAGCTTTCACAACCATGTTCGTGTACTTTTTGAGCACCACGTTGTTGCTGTCGTCGAAGTAGAGGACTGAGATGGCTGTGAGTTTGGTTGGAGAGCAGCATGGCTGGGGAACAACACTGGGGTTCATCAGGTGAACCAGTGTCTGAACAATGGCGTGATTCGTGGCATTCATATGCGCACTGAGCGGAAACGAACACTCGCCATAACAGAAGAACGCCGAGTACCCCTCGGGGGCAATAATCCAGTCCTGCCAGCCGAGCCGCTGAAAACTCACGTATAGCATCCTACGACTGCAGTGCTTATCGTTGGCGCTCTTGAAGCTCCCACCGAGGTTGCCAAACTGTGGTCCCAGCGACCGCGGTGAACGACGGGGCCGAGAGACCTGGAGGTTCTGTGGATAAAACCGCCGATAGGTGACTTCTTGTTCGCCGTCTTGACGGTAAAACGAAACCAAAAAAGGGCGCTTTTCCTGCGGGCCGTGAAAACCAACGAAACCGATGCTAAATGCGTCGACGTCTACTCCTGCTAGGGTGTGCACCGAGAGCTCTATTCCATAGTTATTATTTGCGTCTTTTTCCCATGCGCGACCAGCCTGTGAGATGTCAAAGGCCTGCCAACCTGAGTCCCAGTTACGAAGCACTTTTTCGCCCAATTTCTCTAGTACTCTAGCCGGCTGGACAACCTGAATTGAAAGTGAAAGTATTGACGTGATCATTTATGTGGACAGATGAACTGTGAATGGAACATTTCTTGAAAATTTTGTGGCTTTTTTTGAGAATTTTTACATCTCCAATATGGCGATTACCGTAGAATTCCGAAAGTAGCCCCCCCCCCCAACCCCCGAAAGTAACGGCTACCCGAAAGTAAGGTAGCCTCCCACGCAGTCGTTTTTAGGGGAGTAGTATTACCCTCCTCCCCACAAACGCCTGCTTACCCGAGTTCGACATTTCTTTCCGCCGCTTAGCCAATCACATTGTACCTACTTACGGCTGGAAGGTTGACCTTGACCCCAGGACGCTTTCGCGGGAACACGTGCAGATAAGCATGACGCGTGGCATGAATTTTAAAATGTTAGTGAACGTCACCTCAAAATCGTTGAATGCCGGGATAACTAAGTTTCCGAAGCTTTCAAATGGCACATTGAACTTAGATTTTGGAGAAATAAATTTATTTATGAGCGGATTTGCTCTGCTTAGACATTAAATTTATGATATCGCGTTGCAACCGGGTGATTCAATAAACCTTATAACGTGATGCGCGGCACTACGTGAATAACTAACTTTTTTCCAAAAGCATTGAATGCACGAATAACTACATTCTCTGAGCTTTCAAATAGTACATTTAACTTAGAAATTCAGGAATATCTGCAGAAATCGGTCGAGGGATTTTAAACTGACTGATAAATTCATCGTAAAAGATATAAGCTCTGTGTATCACAAATAGCCATTGTAAACTAACAGTCTCTTCTGCTTAGGGAATGTCATGCGAGAAGAGCATGCGAACGCGCGTTGTAATAACCGCCTTGGCCCTTCGACGGGAAGATCGTAGAAACGTTAGCGGATAGGCCAGCGAACTTGAGTATTTTGCCGCTGAAACGCACTTGGTTGTTGTGCCATGTGTGATATTTTCATCTCATTTATCGGTTTATCATCTCGTTCGGTCCTTTGCCGTCTTACTCTTTGCCTTTTCAAGTCGTAGAAGTCACGTATTTCCCTTCGCATTGCAATGCTCCATCAGTTTGAGAAGCGCTGAAGTCCTCACTAACGATGAACTTGATCAGGCAAGCAAGATCAACAACGCTTTGTCAGGAAAAGCGGGATAAAAGCGTCGCACAAGAAACACCGGCGTCTCTGAAGAAAAACAATCGGGGGAAATATAATACAGAAACGTATGTTATAACGATTAACGCGCTAACTTTAACGAACTATAACTTTTAAACGGCTGGCCGAATAATCACCAAATCTGGTGACTTTTCCTAAAATTTATCAGAGAATATTTTCCTGTGACGATGACGTGTCTATGATGATTGACGTTTCCATAGCAACCGTCTTCTCAGGAGTGTATTTTGACTATTTTCAGTCGTTTTTCAGTCGTTTTCTCAGTTTTTTACCCTTAGTTTGTAAGAAAAAGATAATCCCTTGCTTTTTTGTGCTCATTTTGATTAAGTATGTTTCCTAGTACAAATTCATATATTTTTCGATGTCGTCATTGTCAACTGTATGACTGCAGGATCGGGATCCAAGATGGCGGCCTCAAATTCAAAATGGCGGGTTTGTGACGCCATTATGACGTCATGACATGTCATAATTGACACGTCATAATACCAGTCTGTTAAGCTAATGACGTACTAAATACGTGCCAAGTTTTATCACAACAGTGTTAATACTTTTTGAGGTCTGTAGGGGGGGCACTTTGTGCCCCCCCCCCCCCCCAGGCTCAAAAACTCAAAAAAAGCCCAGGCGAAATAGGGTTAAGCGAGTATCGCAAAAGTAGATCCGATACAAGTACAATATTTACCGATATTTGTCATTTTTCGATATTTGATATCGATATTATGACGTCACTCTCAAAGTCATCTTTTGACGTCATCACTCAAGGCCGAGTTCAGGGTTAAAAGAGTCGAAAACGCGCAAATTGAATTACCGGGCTAAAATGAAAAGCTTGATCGTAAATCACCAGTGCATGCATCAACGGTTAAAAATATTGAGTTTTTTGCAATCTAGTGCTTGTGCTTGAAAGGATCCCGCTTCATAGAAGCAAAAATTTCCGCAAACACAGCGACGAATTCCCACGAACCCTTTTTGTCTTTCTTAGTGGTCACGCAAGCCGGCTTCGCATTAACAGATACTTTGGCAAACTCAAATATCGATGATATCGAGCATTTGGCATCGCTACTTGCCCACCATTAGATGTAAATTATGCACGATGGCATTAACGGGAGGTCTGGCTGGAAAAAAATGCACTGCAAACATCTCCTGAGAAGCTCATAACACGAAGCGTCCAACTCTCATACTAAGAATATGTCACGGCCTTTTCACAGACTAATTTATTTTAAGACAGGTTACCAATTAATATTTCCCGCGAAAAGCAGTTTTGAGTGCTTAAATTGGTCTTGCTTGCATACTTCACAGTGTTGGTTCTTAGAATTATTTCCTCTGTAAAATGGAAGGGGTGCTGGGGTGGTCAGCGGTTTCTTAAAGACAATTCAAAATGTCGGACGAAGATTCACGCTCCAGTGAATCAGGCGAAGAAGGACCTTCATGTCCTTTGAGGGAGCACCTGAAGCAAGAGCAAGGCTGAGCTACGTGTCAGTGTTGTTGTTTACAAAGCCACGCACAAAGGAGAAACATTCATGATAACTTATTTAGTAGCTCTCAAATAAATGTTATCTCTTCTATAAATGATGTATATACAAGGCTAAAAAAGATAAAAAGAGGGGTATAAACAATTAAAAGAAACCAAACGTTTTCGACAAGTATGTCATCATCAGGGTTAAAAGGCCGTTCGTGATTTGCATGGTTTTTACACTCAGGTTATTCCCGAAGGGAACAACTGCGCAACATAGCAATTAACTTGTTTGTTCAAAGTTGGGCTCCTTTGTTGGATAATTAGGGCCTCGATGATCTTTCTCTTAAAATAAGATCTTGCTGAACAAAGGACTCTCCACTGGAATGAGTGACTTGGGTTTTCCAAAAGGTGACGTGCTGGTTCCGAGGTGTGGCAGATAGTTGAATGTTCAGTTATTCGCACTTCAAAATTTCGCATTGTTTCACCTACACCTCCGCATGAGCATTCTCCTTCGTAAATAACGTGGGACTTGTGAAGGTTTTTGTCCTTGAGGCTGAATAGACTTTTGATTTGTCTAGTTTGCCACAGAATGATGAAAATATACTTGAAATTAGTGAAGGAGTTCAGTTTTGAAATAAACTTTTTGCTTGCGATTTCATTCTTCTTGCAGTAGGGGAGTTTGATGCAACTCTTTTTCCGTTCTTCGAAGAGAAAATGCGGGATTAAGGGTTCATCTTCAGATGAATTGTTCGATATGAAATTGTCGATGGTACATGTTATCTCTTCATAAATTTGATACAATATTGTTCACATGTAGATAGATAAAGGTTGAGTTTTTGTTGCCAGTCAGTGCCTTGAAAATGATGTATATTTCTATGTACTGGTAAAACATAAGTTAGCTTTAGCAACTTTCGTTACAAAACAGCAACTTTCTACTTCCTGTTTTTTAAAGCAACTTTTGAGCAACTTTTGGAGAAATCACGGGCAACGTTTTGGGAAATCTTGGGCAACTTGTGGAAAGCCCTAGCCATGGATCGCTCATTCTACTCCTAAAATACTGCAAGGCTCCTTCGAAAGAAATTCAGTCTAAAAATAGATTGGTCTCTGAAAACGCCGTGACACGAATATAGGGCAGTTGCGCGCTCCGGATTATGGATTCCTGATATCAATGGTTTCTTCAATGCACTTAATAGAAACGGACCCCACTAATCACAAGAAATCATCAATTCACAAACCGAAACTCTTACCAAAAAATGTTGATATTCTTATAAGAAAAAGTAAAAAATTATACACACCTGAAATAACCTGATAATGTACGTCGAATTTTCCCATGAGATCTTCTTTCGTGTGTTAAAAATTGGTTCCTTATAAATGCGGAATTCAGCCTCTGTTATTTTCTCCCCTCTCGGGGTTTCCATCTTGAAACGGAATGTAGCGTGTTGCTTGGAAATCTTGGGTCGCGCACCCCTAACTGTGGATTTAGAAACATATGAAACCGAGTTAGTTGCCTCAAAATTCGTAATTTTTTAAAGTAATTCCTTTTTGAGAATATCGCCTTTCTTATTCACTGTCACTTGAAGAGTTTTTGCTTTTCCGGTGTCGACCAATAGTGAGTGTAATAATTTTAAGATTTGTTGTATTCTTATGAATCTATTAGACTACTGTTGTTTTTTAATGTAAATAATAATCCTTAACCACTTATTTACCAGTGTAGTGTTTTGTACGCAAGAACGTTTTGACGATTAAATAAAGTTACTTACTTTCTTAGGGTGGAATCATTTGCAGCAAACGCGTATAGCTGTCGCTTTGGCACGTGCGAATTTTCTATTGTTTTTTGGCTGAAAAATAAATCCTACGCGCTAAAGCGACAGCTATACGCGTATGCTGCAAATGATTCCGCCCTTACTTACTTTACTTAAATTAACCTTAGATAATGTAATGTGATATAACTGCATGCTAAGACTGAATAAAATTCTAAAGTGATACTGTTGTGAAGCTAATTTTCGGAACTGTTTTAGTTGTTTTAGTCTTGAAATAATTTTTGTTAATGCAAGTGTTGATCTAAAGTGCAATGCCATCCTCTAAAAGTTTTCCTGTTTGACAGGTTTGCTATTTCTTGTAAGCGCTGGCCAAGACCTCCTTGAATATTGAGTTCAAGGGAAAATTCTATACAAATACTTAACACTTTAGGTTTCCTTGGACTGAATTGGACAAACGTTATTTAGTTTCCTTCGCGAGGTTGAATTATTTCAACTTTATCTTCTTTTTTTTATAGAGTTGCGGTTGGTAGTTAGTAGTAGTAAGTTACGTTTAGTTGGAGAGAGTTGCGATTGGTGATGAAGTTAGTGGTCGTTCCGCTGTACAAGAAGTGGTTCCAAACCACAAAAGAAGGTAATCCTCTACAACAGAGTCCTGGTAGTCTCGAATTAGTCGCTGAACGAGTGCTATGAATAAAAAATACGAATAAAAGCTACTGAGCAGTTCTTTCCTGTAGAATTGTTCATGTCATCCTCGGAGACTTTTTTTTTCCCCATTTCGTTTTTTCCCTCGCCTCTCATAAGGCCCCGGTGGCCGCATATATTCGGTATACCTACAAACTTTGGCGTATTCTGCAGCTCTCAGTGCATAGATTACTGAGACAAATTCCATCAGACACCACAAACCTTGTAGGGTTGGTCAATTACTATCATAGATAAGACAGGACAAGAAAATTCCAAGAAAAGTTTGGCATCAAAAACGCTTAGAAATTTACCAAATATTGACCCAGGCATGGCCACATGTTGCGGGCGCGGTGGTATAGCGGTTAGCGCGTTGAACTTCAGATCTGAAGGTCAGTGGTTCGACGCCTAGTCCCTGTCATCGTGTTGTTTCCTTAGCCAAGACACTTTACCCCACATTGTCTCTCTCCATGCAGGTGTATAAATGGGTACCAGTGACATAATGCTGGGGGTAATCCCGTGATTGACTAGCATCCCATCCAGGGGGGAGTAGCAATACGCTCAGTTGCTTCATGCTACAGAAACCGGGTTAAGCTCCGGCCGTGTCGGCTTCCTTGGTTCGTGTGCGACTGAACCTACCATATGGCCATATGTGCAAATGGCACTCTAAGGGACGAAAGTTTTGGTTTTCTTTCTATTTCTTTAGAATTATTCAAACGTGACTAAAAGACCAGTACAAATTTCGGATTTCTGAACCATCTACAGCTAGTGGTTATCGCTAATAACCCTGCTTTTTCCCCTATAAGGAAATCGAATGATGTATGAAGTACCGCGGCGTTCAGCACGTTGTCGCCGCGAAGCAAACGTTTTGTCAAAAAAAAATACCACAAAAAATTCATCAACGGATACCGAAATTAAGAAGTTAATAAAACACGCACACACGAACTTGTTGGATATGATTATAACCAACTCGCATACCCAAGTGTTATCGTGGAGTCGAGTAGGAGTGACCAAAATACCCACGTTTAATCAAGATGTCCACGTTTTTAAATACTGTAGAGGTATTTTTATAGTAAATAGTGACAGGAAGCTGTTCGATTTGAAAAGGTCTGACTGCAATTAAGAAACAATATACAGTATTTAAGATAGAAACATCTGATTAAAGCGATAAAAAAGGGTCACCCTTATCGTGAATTTCAATACCTTCCGTAAATGTCGGCGATTAAAGGATTCTAATCAAACTTTATTTAAAGGGACGCAATTAATTAAGAGGCAAAGTCTCTGATGGTCTTACTTGATTTATAGGACGCAGCAATGGATCACGAAATGAATCGAGCTTTATGTCTTCAGATACGTTAATCTATCTCAGACATCCAACAGACAGCTGGTTAAAAAACACTCGAAAATAGGCTTTTTTCTGAGAAAATAACAAAGCCTGCTAAGATTATTTTTGTTGGTAAAAGATGGACTGGTGTGGCGTTGCGATTTTCTCAAATTTCCCTTCCTGTAAGCGGAAAAACAAACACCTCCACATGGACGCACTGATTAACAACCCTTCGCGTATTTCATACGACCAGCTTGGTCATGAAACTCTAAACCTGTGAGTGTGAAATGTAAAAAAAAAAGAAGTGGGCGCTGCGTTTATAGTGGATGTGCACTTAGTTAACCTTAGCTCGTTTAAAGGCACTCCACTTAGATAATCAGAAACAAAGCCGGAATACAAATTCATCATAATTAACATGTTAAAAATCCTATCTGGCACCAGACGAGGCAACGTAGTTGGCCTTCTGCAAGCGTAGCTGAGCAGAACCCGCGTCAACCGTAAGACAACTCAAGATAGTGGTCGGGACCACCAGATTTTAAGTTCGGCACCTACGTAGGACTGAGGATCCGATGAATTCAAGAACTGAGTGACTACTCAAATGCGCGCTATCGAATAATACTTTGATACGCTGTTCAAAGGGGTTCTGACTTTTGGGTTTGAAGACGAAATCCTGAAGTGTGACCATTTAAATGACAGCTATTGAGAAGTCCTTTCTTGTGGTGCTGTTTATTATGCTGTACAAGGTGGTTCTAGCTTTTGAGTCTGTGGATGAAGTCCTAAAGTGTGACCATTCACTTGAAAGCTTACTGAGCAGCACTTTCCCATGGAAATATGCCATTTTCTAGTTTTCATGTTTTTTTTTCAACCTTAAGAGCTTTTGATAGTACAAAAGTAAGTAATCACACTTCTAAAAGTCGTCTCCTGTTTCAAAACAACTCTCTTTTCTGGCGGGTCTCAGTTTAGCGTTTCTAGCCGTCTTTTACCCGATTTCGCCGAATTTTCAGACAATTCGGCTCTTCTCCGCACATAACAGCCGCAAAACACTGTTTTCTTAAGCCAGAGGTAATTCCAAGGTAACATAAGAATTTTCACCCTGGTAATTTTAAGTTATTTTGGTCCCTGTTCAAGTGATTGTCGAGTTTCGATGAGTATAATTCACATACTTATCATATTTTGTGGCGATTCAACACTGTCGACACTGTGAAGTTTACAAACGTCTAGTCACGGAAATTAGGCCTTCGTTATCACGAACTCGCCGAGGAAGCCAAGTTGAAAATTCAAGGAAATGTCATTTCCTTTATATATATTCCGTGATATGATAATAATAAAAACAGCCAGTGGTTTAGAGTGGTATGGTATAGTTCTGGTTAACAGCTTTCACTTGAAATGTCACAGGATTCCATCCATTGACTCAGAAGTTAGGTACCTTGTACATCATAATAAAACGGATATCCCAGAAAAGTACTGCTCAATAGCTTTCACGTGAATGGTCACACTATTTTTCACTCTACG
Source organism: Siderastrea siderea (assembly GCA_964030785.1). NCBI lineage: Eukaryota > Metazoa > Cnidaria > Anthozoa > Scleractinia > Rhizangiidae > Siderastrea > Siderastrea siderea. The sequence continues at coordinate 32,737,990 of OZ034974.1, forward strand.
ATTTGATACCCATATTTTAAAAAGTGCGAAGGGCTGAACGTGGAATCCCGAGGGAATCTACACTCACGTGTCTTCAAGCTTTTTTCTTTCAGAGTTGCTCTCTGCTTCGATTGATCGATATACGGTGCACGACATTTAAATTTATATTGATCTTTTAACTATTCTGCTCTGCGATATCAAATTTTTATATTAAACAATCGACTACAATAACAGGCCATAACAGAGAAGGAGGAAAAAATGATTGTGTGTTTTCCATTATTTGTAAATGAGCATGATTTAAACATTGCGGACAAAACCGCCTCTTCGTTTATGTCATTTATACGTTTTTCCACCTATAAATGACACATATATGTTGACGCACTTACGAAATTTACATCTAATTTTACCTAACAATATCAACGCAATTAAAAACGGCACGTGTAAAGAAGATCGCAAAGGAGAAAAACATTGTTAAATTCATGTAAATTCTTTGGAGCAGCGTGAAGGACAAATCATAAGTTTCAAAGGAGCAGAAGCGATTAGCCCTGCGGATAAAAACAGTTCAATTTAAAAGATATGTACAATGTGCTAAATTTAGCGTCTCAAAGCGCAACTGCCAACATCATCAATTTTCTTATCAACAACTCACATTAAGTCGTTAAAATAAGTTTTTGGCTTCCATAAAAAAAAGTTCGAAAGTGTTTTTATGTTTACGTGATGAACGTTACTACGCCTCTAAATTAGAAACATTTAATTTCTCTTTTCTCGAGGCAATTTTTGGCGTAAGGAAAGTAAATGGACTGTAACATTATTGGGGTCATTCAGTCCTATCACTATTTTTATGCTTTTATTGCGATCGAAAAATCTATTTTAATCCGCGTAGCCGTGCAAGAATCCAATTTTCGCTAAAAAAAATTAAACAAAATAACAAATAAGAAAAAAAGGGTCCATTACTTTATTATTCCATCCCTTTAAATATAATTCCTTTTTTCAAAATTCCACAGAAAACATCAGGACAATTTTAAATCTTTCTCGTGTGTTCCTCGGTTCTATGGACTTCTTAAAAGTGATATTGCTTTAAGAATCAATTCTCTTTTTTTTTTTTGGTGATGCAAATATTGTTAACAAATACAAAAAGCACCGGAACACTGCGATGACTTATGAAGTATCTGGGCAAAGTGCTAATTAAATCTCTCTTAACGACGCAGACACTTCTTCCGCTTCAGACGAAGAGACCACAATATTTTTCAAGTAGGTGCATCGAATGGAATGAATTTGACATTTAGGTCGAGAATGCAGCCTCGCTGTTTGATATTGGTATTTGTGCAACTCTATTTCGATCCTAAAACGACGTTAGATAATCCAGGCAAATTAACTTTACAAGGGATGTCCATTTCCACGATTTCATACTGTTGTTAATCATTACAGAGACTGAGATGAGTTCGTTCACGGTTGCTCCTTAATTTTAGTAGCTTATAGTCATCTATTTTCCCTTAGATTTAAAAATATATAACGTCAACCACATAAAACAATCAAATTCCTTCAGTGGTTACGCAACTTGCCCTGTCTTAATACATATCGATCGTAATGAAAAAGTCCTCAAATTGTAGTGAAAAATGCCAATTAAGATGCCACACTAACGGACTTACCGTGATTTAGATAACTCATTATGGTATCGGCGCTTTCAGCTCTCGACACATCAGTGCCCGTTTCATTGCAGCAAAATCCTCTGTTGGAAGAAGTCACATTCATTTGCAAGGTGTTGTACAAATCCATCATATAGCGAGGAGCTGACATTTTACGGCCATGTAAACGCGTATTAAGGCTCAGTCGAGGACGGCGGGGCAAGCCTAGAAGATTCAATATTTCCCGCTGAAGTTTCGTAGAAGTGGTCCCGTTCTTTACGGAGGGCTCTTCAGTAGTTGCATCTTGGCTCTTTGGCGAGTTGTGAACACGAGGGTTCAATCTCCGCTGATGAAATAACGGAATATTATTTATGATCTCTTGTTGAAGTTTCTCCGAAGTGGTCCCATTTTTGACAACATGATTCACTGTTGACGCCAACGTATGGTCACCGTTCTTTGGGAAAGAGAACAGAGCTAAGAAGCTCACTATGAGTAATCTATCCAAGCACATCATGTTCCGCTATCAAATTTGCAGAGTAAACCACGAATATTTATAAGATATGTGAGCCGTCGATCTTATGTTTTGGAACGAAACTTGACTCTGGCGATCAAGGGAATATTAAGCACGGTCGGTGTGCTTTCCAGAACAATGGACTGTCAATCAAATGCTCTAATTTACCGCCTAGCTTGGCAACTGTGTGCTTTCCGAACCAATCAAATCGCGGCGCTCTTGTTCATGAATTGTTAGAGAAACATATCGTTTTTCAATTTCTGTTGGGTTAATGTCACAGCTAATTACCCTTCTGACTGGCACCTTGCAAGAACACTTGCACCCCGGCATTGTTGTGGATTGAGTGATAAAAGTCTTGTTGATTGAATTCACTGATTAAATTTCAAGGCCCTCGAACAACGGGCATGTTCACAAACGAAAGATTCCTGACAGAGACGCGAAATGTTTGGAGAGTATAAGCAGCTGAATGCTCCGCTTTTCTTCGATTTATTTGTTGAGCCTACAGACAACTTTTTAAGCATCAACAGGAGTTAATTTCATAAGCCTGGTAAGGTCTTTGATCCCAGTCGAGACCCCCTCAGAGACAAGAGTCAAATAAATCGATTTGTTAAAAAATATTTTGCTTTGTGAACCCCCGGTCAAGCAGAATTCAAAACGATAAACAACTTTTACCTCGAAACGTGAGCCACCGAGTACATTTTATCGATCAGTCACCACTTAAGCAAAGTTGACCTGACCTTTCATCAACTATACGGGCAAATTTAACTGGCGTTTGCTACTTGAGGACACTACCATTTGTTTTTTATATATTGCTGAGTCGTTATCGAATAAAAAAGATTGCAAGGGGCTTGCGAATTGCATATTATTAAATAATTGCGGCTGATAACACGCAGATTTTAATAGGGAACAAATTGGTTTGGCGACCGCGAGAATTTCTCTCACCGGAAATTGCCAACGCGACCGGAAGTGCTTCTGATACTAGACCAGCTGCTACCTGTGGCGCCTGATACGCCGCACTACCCCCACCAGAGAGAGCAAAAAAGGCCATGGGAGGGGAGGCTAGTTAAAGGCTGGGGTGGGGCTGCGGGTCTCTCCTGGCAAAAGCATCCAAGAAGAGAAGATTTACCTCCAAATCGGTACTTCCAGCAGGGAAGGGGTGCACGTGGGATCAGGGATCAAGGATTTTGGAATGGAATCACTCTGGCCTTTGATCTGGACTCACTTGAACACCTGAAAGTACGGGACCAGGAGTGAGTTTGGAGGGATGATGGCTCAAGGATCAAATTTGGGGGAGGGGGTGGAATCTGGAATCAAAATTTTGGGGTAAGCTGAGGATCAGATAGGATCAGTTACGACTCTACTATTAAGGCCCTTTTCAATTTAGGAAGGTGCAACTAAAAACCTGTCCATCGACAGGCAGGCTAAGAAAATTCAACACATAGTATTTTAATAGGATTGCCCGTATAATTTGGCTAGATAAAACTGACCTGAGCCCTGTCTGAGCCCCTGAAACAAGCAATCTTAATAAATGAACAGTTCATTCCGCTGAAGCAAGAGCCCATTACACCTGCCTGAAGACGGTCAGGTCGTGCCTAAAGAAATATCGGAAATATGCAGAAAATATTGCCCCAGCCATAAAGTCAGCCTTTCTTCGTCTATTTGTTAATCTTATTAACATTAGCTGTTCGATGTGTCCTGCTTTAAAGTTGTTTTATGTAGTCCCTTTACTAATCCTGACCTAGACGAAGATCCAGCTAAAAACTGCTCCTGTTAGTACAAGTCACAAGTGGTCCTTGCTTAGTTTACAGATTTCATAAGATAATTCAATCAGTCAGTGTTACCCGGTAAAATGGACGCGATGAGCTCTCATTCGGTTCGGGGAGGCCGTAAGAATTTGTGTCAGTGCGTCCAGAGAGAAAACGGGAAGGGCAAAAGTAGAAGTGCTACACCCAATACAGCTGATGTAGTCTCAGAAATGCTTGAAACTGTTCAAAGACAAGGTTACAGGCTCCACTTGGGTGGTTTCTGTTCCCGCCTTTCCCTGGGTTTTCTTGTGTCCCTCCTAGGGATCCGGGCTTCCATGGGCATGTCAGCTCATGCACATTTATGTTGATGATAAAAATATTAACCACCCCAGCTTGTTTGCCGTGATGGTAGGACTCGAGACGCTGTGTAAACAGTCTGTGATTACGTCTTTTTTTTTTTTTTTTTTTTTTAGCGACTCACGCAAACGCCAAGAATTGGAAGAAAGTGGACGTTGAACGGAAAGCCTGATCGCTGGGTTAGACAGGCAATAGTAGACTAGACATAAATATTATGACAAGAGATTAGAGCAAAAGTATTTTTGAAATAACTAAACACTCTGTGCTTATCCAGATAAAGGTGAACGATTCTTATAGACAACGCTTTAGCTGTGCGTGAGGTACGAATACAGGGGAATACATGCTGTTACAAGTGTTTACACGATGAATGGGCTGTCTGTGACTGCGATCCCGCTGCGAGTGTGCGGAAGACTAGCACTACTGAAGAAGTCGCTGACCATCATGTTGAGCCGCAAAACAAAATGGCGACCAAATGGGGTCATCAATCGGGGCATCCTGTTAATATTTCTGTTTCATCTGTGCCAGTTCGAGAAGAAAAGAAGACCGCTAGGCCTTCCAGTCTACAACAGTTAAACGAAATATCCTTAGCTTTGCAAGGACAACAAACGGTACAGGATACTGTGAACAGAGCTACTAATCTATTCCGTTTGATGGAAGAGGCAAAAATTGTAGTGGACGAGAAATCTAAAATCGAGGCGCGAAATAACAACAAGAAAATACAAGAAACTTTGAGTGGGTTAAAAGAACTGTTCTCTCGTCTCAGAGCTATCTATGATGAAAGCAACAGACGTGTAGATATTCCTCAAGGGGAAAATCTAGAGGTTAGTTTTGGTGTCTACATATTATTTAAGCTTAATCACAACTATAACAAAATTCACCAGCCATGATTTGAGCATTAAAGGGGCAGTATCACGAGGATTTTGTTCACGTTTGACCCCACTGAAAAGCCAATAGTCACTTTAACATATATGAAAGCCTAAAAGTATTGGTCATTTTCTTGTTCAGACACCATACTAATTCAGTGAAGCTATTACTAAGTGTCTTTGGCCACGGATGGCCAGGAAGGAAGTGGATTACAACTTGAAAATGTCCGGCAAACGTTTTCAAATTCCGTGCTTGTATCTTTCAAAAATCATTGAAAACTTATTATGGTTTGCTCTCCTTGCAAAAATTCACTTGATATCCTCCTCTTGATGTTCCAGGAGCATTTTGTGTGTGAGTGAAGGCATTTAATCTCAGTTTCACTTGATACGTTCCTCTTGATGTTCCAGGAGCATTTTGTGTGTGAGTGAAGGCATTTAATCTCAATTGCAGCGAAGTTTTGACAAAACGCAAGGAAAATCCCGGTGACACTGCCCCTTTAATAGGACAGTGTAACAAATTGGACAGTGTACGTGTCATGCCTAAGTAATTGGACAGTAGGCCTCAGAGCGCGTGCTCTTATGGTTCAGCTACACTTGAATAATTACGTTCTTTTTTACATATCTCGCAAATAAAACTGTTGTCTATTCCTTCTCCGGTATGTTTTCTCCTTTTTCTTTCTCGAATTTTGTTATCTAGATATGATTAATTGGTAACAGGACTTCGTGTCATCCAATTCAGTTTGTAATAATACTCGTGATTAAACAAAACGGACTCCTGCTACGCAGTCGTCTGATTTTGTTTATCACTCGTATGATTACAGACCGAATTGGACTCCACTCAATCCCAGTACCATTATTAATAGTGTTGTACGGTATTTGTACTTTTAATAGGGGCTTCATTTTGACCGACTTAACTGCATGATACCCTGCTACCCCACAGCTCCTTTTGACACAGTGGCTACATGGGTTTAAAGAAACCTGTACAAAACAGTAGCTTAATACGGCTATACGTAGCAGTTTAATGGCTCTATAAACAATGGTTACAAGGCTTTGCAGACATAACTGAGCTGAGCTCTACAATAGCTGCATAACCGTGAGTAGCTGTGTAGCCACATAACCATGTAGCCACGTAGCCACCTAGCCACGAAGCTGTGTAGCCACAGTGAGAACATAAACAGTATGTCAGTTTTTAGTTCTTTAGAGTGATTCCATTCAATTGCATTGCGCATCCTTTCTGCGCATCACTTTTTGCGTGATTAGCGCGTGCACATTCAGAACTTGGTAGGTTTTCTATGAAAACTGAGTTATTCAGAGAAATAAATGGTCGTTTTCTCCTAATTGAGCGTGGTGACCCCCTTTTTTATTGTATAAACTCAATCAGGACAGTGTTCCCAAAGCAAAATAACAAAGTTAGCAAAAATCTATGATCAGATTTTGCACAGTCTAGAAAAATCCTACGAAAAAAGCCATTTAGGGTAGAGGACCGCACATCAAGCTAGCGTCGTCACCGTCTACTGTTTGAGTGTCCAGTAAATTTGAAGCTTATCGGCCATGTTTTGTATGACACAGATGACCATACATATGTACAAAGTCAACCTATACATGAAATATCAATCTGCGGTGGAAATATTGAGCATGTTGGCTTCGCACATTTATTGCCTGAAAATGCCTTTAAACACTGTATTCGTCAGCAGTATACCACTAAAAACGAGCACAGTGACCTCCCCATTTTTAATGCAATTTTAGACCCCACATGACTTGTTGAATATCTGTGCCAAGTTTCATTACAAATTTATGGCAGATTCTTTTTCCGAGGAATCACCTTAAATGTGAAAAAAAGAGGAAGACATGAAAAAGAATGAGTACTTTGCTGCATATCCAGGTTTTTTAGGGTTGCAGCTTTGAAGTGGCAAATTATACTATTCTGCAGTTATGCCTTTGGGTCATTCGATGTTTTGGCCTTTCATAAGTTTCTGTGGTACCGCAGAAGGTGCCTATTTAAACAATAGAGTTCTTCTGTCGAGGACAGCACGCCAAAATGGGAGCACGCCAAAAATTAAGCATTTCACTATAAATTTAGTTAGTGTCGCCCCAGCCAGGCAATTTTATATACTTATCATCTGATGGTGAAACTGATCGCTATTGTTTGTTAGTAATTTTCAGTTTCAATTGCAGTCCTGAGGAGGCACACTAGGTAACTGCTGGCAATTTTTGCAGAATCACCAGCAAATTTAATTGCATCTGATATGTCAGATTTTGACAATAACTATTTTGATTTTTTTCACTGACAAAAATTCAAATTAATTTATTTGTAATTGCTGTACCGAGCATCTGGCAATTTTTGCCAAGGGCTTCAACAAGTGTAAAAAAGTGTCTACTTATGACACTGGCTTGACATTAACAATGGTATAAATAATAAATGCACACCCAGCTGATAAATTTCAGTATTTTATTATTGCAGAATTGCATCTAAAATAATGTTCATGTTTATTTATGAACTATCTTGGCAAAACAAAATATTTAGGCATATAGAATTAAGTGAAGGAAATGTTGACGTAAATCAGGGCAAAATCTGCATATGATTTACAGATATTTATTAATTTAAACATTCACTTTCTTTGTGAATTAGCAGCATTTATGAATTTTGGAATTTGTTTTTCAGGCTTTGATTCCTTTGAATGCTCCAAAACAGGAATCTGGGAAGGAAACTCCAAAAGACTCATCTACTGCTCTCCAGATTGAACATGATACTCTACAAGAGGTGATTATAATGCTTATCATTTCCTTTACAGACTTTAGCTTCTGTCTAATGTTCAATGTCTGAAAAATGAGGTGTCCACACCAGGTTGGTACATGGTCTGGAATTGTTGAAAAAGTATGTAAATCTGTAAAGTAGTTTTCCAGACCAGCAGGAAAAATTGTGGGAAATGAAGTTTTAGTCTGGAAAAAATAAGGACTATAGCCAAGCTGCTTAGTCTAAAAAATCGGTGTCAGGTTTTGCAACCCTATTTAGGTGCAGGTCACAGCCCATTTTTTGTCTCTTTCTTGACAGCTTGAGTCTGGAAAAAAATGGTTTGGAAAAAAGTATAGAAATAGTTTTGAATTTTGCGAATTAAAAATTTTGTATGAACCCTTTCCACAGATGAAGGGCTTGGTGGAAATAAAATAAACTGAACAGGACTAAAAGCCGTAACAGTGATGAAAATGAAATTTCTCTTTACACCACCACTACTTGTTCAAACATTTAAGTGTTGAGAATGAAGAAAGTGATCACCAAGGATGAGATGTCTTGATTTTAAAACAAATTCTCCTTCTTAGTTCCATAAGAAATGTATGGAGAAAAGTAAGGAGAAAATGCATTTCATGTCAGGTCTTAAAGGGTTAAAAGAGGTTGCAGCTATTGTGATTTAACTGGGAACATTTTGGTACTTTGGAAAAGTGGACACAAAGTGTGATTGCACAGGGAAATATGACTGTACTGTGCTTGTGTTTTTTTCAAAAATAATCCTTGTGAAGTACAGCCTATATGATTACAGTGATGTGCGTGGTTGAAAAAGGTTTAAGTAAAATGTAAGTGACAACTTAGCATTGAACTGATCCATATCACTCCAGTTTTTCAATACAGGCTAGTTATCTTGTAAGAAACATTAGGCTCTACAGGTTTATTTTATGACCCGAGAGCTTAAATTTGAAGAACTGCTGGTAGTCTATTACTTTTGCTAAGAACTGATTGCAGAGGCAATTAACCTTTTAAGCCCTAAGGCCTGATGAAAATGTCATTTCCTCGTTACATGATCACTACTTGTTTGAACATTCAAGTGACAAGAATAGAGGAAGTGATCACCAAGGATAAGATGTCTTGATATTTAGACAAATTCTCCTTACTAGTTCCATAAGAAATGTATGGAAATCGGTAATGAGAATATGCATTTTTATATCAGCAGATAAAGGGTTAAAGCAGGTAAATCAACAGAGGAGCTGATGCTTGATTGATCTTTCTTTTTTTTTTTTTTACTTTGCATGGAGTTCAGTGGTTGGAACAAAAGAAAACATTCATGAATGTTTCTCTCGATTAAGTTCATTCTTTTAAGAAAAATATAAGCTCGTAGTTCAAGAAACCTACCTGTGTGACCTTTCTGTGATTCTTTTTAACAGAAACTTAGAAGCAAGAATAAAGAGATCAAGGACTTGATTGACAAGCTCAGAACCTTAATGTGGGATATAAACATCATGATGGCTGTAAAGCCAAGCTAACAGGATCTCCTGGTTTCAAGTACACAGTTTTCTGTAAATAAGATCAAATTCCCAACGATAGGATGGAAAAATGACAGTAGATTATGACCTACATTTGCTCAAACCCTCTCTGCCCCCAATCCCCTAAGCTTATCCCTTTTTCCAGTGGTTTAACATTCATAGGTGAATTAGTTCGGGGGAAGGAAGCGGACTTGTATTTTGAATGTTAACATGACCTATAGTAAGCCTAAAGTGCATGTAAATATGTATTGCCTCTCTTACTATTGCATAGGTAGCACTCATTATGTTATGTGCTAGTGTTTACAGGAACTCATATGCTGGAAATGGAGACCGCACAGAAACTAGTCTAGATCCATTTTAAATGTTTTGAGTGCGATACCCACTCTGGACTGACCACAGATTAACCAAAATCATTATTCATGGACGTCTTCTGAAGCACTGGCAAAGGAAACCCTTGCTGTGTGTTGTTGACAATAAGGCATAATAAAGGTTTACTGAAAAGCACGCGAGAGAATTGACCTTCACACGGTTTTGCATGGCAGTAATTTGGCTTGTTTATGTGGGAGACTGCACAAGTTTTTCTTTTACATCTTACCTCATTTTGAAAAACGTTTTTGGAAAGGAGAGGAGAAACGTTTGAAAAAAAAAAAGGAGAGAAAACGTACGTTCTGTGCCACACACAAAAAAGAGCATTCTCCTTCCTACGCCTCTACAATAAATACGACATCCAGGAGATTCCGCTTCTCGTTTCTGGATTTACAGACATTTCTAAGAAAATATTTTACGTTCACCTGTTTACTTGAGCAAATAAACTTGGGAAAGGTATACCTTGCGTTTTAAAGACCTTTCAGTCTTATGGCCAAATCTCAAGTCTTGAAACGAGCTTATAACGTTTGAGTCTGTGGATGAAAACGTCAAATGTGACCATTCAAATGCTTGCTACTTGTTGTGATGATTAAATCAGCATCAGTGTTTTGGCCTAGAGTTGATTGCAAACTCTTAAGTTCGGCCACGCAAGTAAAGCTCATTACTTGGAGGTGCTTGTCTATTTTAATTTTTCAATTTTTACGTTGAATTTACAGAAGACTTGTATAGAAGGACCTCACTCAAGAGCGATCAAGTCTGGTTAAAGTTTCTCTTCATGAACAAATGTCAGCGACCGACTAGAAACCTCCGTCACTGTAAACTTTTTTCCTTGTCTTTTCATCTTTTGCGATTCAATAATAATATCCTCTCTTCTGTCCTCGTAACCCAAAATGGCTAAAATCGCCTTCAGTTGTTCATCCGCGTGAAAATCGATCATAAAGTAGAAAAACGCTTCCCGGAGAAATTTCAGGAGAGATTGCACGAGTTTTTCTTTCATATTTCACCTCGTTTTGAAGGAGAAACGTTAAGAAAGCAAGAATGTTTTTGAAAAGGAAAGGAAACAAACGTCCTGTGTCTCAAAAAACATTCTTCTTCCTACGCCTCTATAAGATGTCAAGGAGACTCCGCTTGACGTTACTGGACGAACAGACATTTTAAAGGTGTTTTATGTTCCCCTTTTTACTCGAGCAAATACACCTGGGAAAGGTATACCGTGCGTTTCAAAAACCTTTTTGTCTGGCTCTTACGTCCAAATCTTGGGTCTTGAAACGAGGTTATAAGTTTGAGTCTGTAGTTAAAGTGGTACTATGATCAAAAAATCACTTTTATTTTTTCTTCGGATTTCGAAACTATGTTTGTTAAACACTCCCCAAGCGAAATTATAAGCCTTAATTTTGAGAAGAAGACCGTTAATTTAAACTGCAATTTTCCGTTTTAATGGTCCGCCATTATTACACCAGAAAGGATACAATGACGTCATACACTCAAGAGCTGTAGAATGTAGTGTGTGAACGCGGCTTACAAATTATGCAAAACACGAGTTTGAGAGTGTGAAAGCTCAAAACTCCCGTGCTGCATACTAAATAAGGCACTTTCACACACACTGCATTCTAAAGCTCGTGAGTGAATGATGTCATTCTGTCCTTTCTGGTGTAATAATGGCGGACTATTAAATCGGAAAATTGCAGTGTAAATAAACAGTCTTCTTGTCGAAATTAAGGCTTAAAATTTCGCTTGGGGAGTGTTTAGTAAACAAAGTTTCGAAATCCGAAGAAAAAATAAAAGTGATTTTTTGATCGTAGTACCACTTTAAAATTCTTCATTGTGACCACTCAATTGAAAGCTACTGAGCAGTACGTTTCTGTGATGCTGTTTATTGTGCTTGACAATGTGATTCTATCTTTTAAGTCTGTGGAAGAAATCCTAAAGGGTGGCCATTCAAATGAAAGCTACTGAGCAGTACTTTCCTGTGGTGCTGTTTATTATGCTGTACAAGGTGGTTCTAACTTTTGAGTCTGTGGATGAAATCCTAAAGGGTGACCATTCAAATGAAAGCTACTGAGCAGTACTTTCCTGTGGTGCTGTTTATTATGCTGTACAAGGTGGTTCTTACTTTTGAGTCTGTGGGTGAAATCCTAAAGGGTGACCATTCAAATGAAAGTTACTGAGCAGTAGTTTCCTGTGGTGCTGTTTATTATGCTGTACAAGGTGGTTCTAACTTTTGAGTCTGTGGATGAAATCCTAAAGGGTGACCATTCAAATGAAAGCTACTGAGCAGTACTTTCCTGTGGTGCTGTTTATTATGCTGTACAAGGTGGTTCTAACTTTTGAGTCTGTGGATGAAATCCTAAAGGGTGACCATTCAAATGAAAGCTACTGAGCAGTACTTTCCTGTGGTGCTGTTTATTATGCTGTACAAGGTGGTTCTACTTTTGAGTCTATGGATGAAGTCCTAAAGTGTCACCATTCAAATGAAAGCTACTGAGCAGTACTTTCCTGTGGTGCTGTTTATTATACTGCACAAGGTGGTTCTAACTTTTGAGTCTGTGGATGAAATCCTAAAGTGTGACCATTCAAGTGAAAGCTACTGAGCAGTACTTTCCTGTGGTGCTGTTTATTATGCTGTACAAGGTGGTTCGAACTTTTGAGTCTGTGGATGAAATCCTAAAGTGTGACCATTTAATGAAAGCTACTGAGCAGTACTTTCCTGTGGTGCTGTTTATTGTACTGTACAAGGTGGTTCTAACTTTTGAGTCTGTGGATGAAATCCTAAAGTGTGACCATTCAAATGAAAGCTGTCGAGAAGTTCTCTCCCGTGCTGCTGCTTGTTGCGATGTGTATTTCGACATCAGTGTTTAGGCCTAGAGTTGACTGCAAATTCTAAAGTTTGGCCACGAAAGTAAAGCTGTAAAGCAACTCATTACTTCGAGGTGCTTTTCTTTTTTTTTAATTTTTCAATTTTTGCATTGAATTTACAGAAGATTTGAATAGCAGTACCTCACTCAAGAGCGATGAAGTCCGGTTAAAGTTTCTCTTCATGAACAAATGTCAGCGACCGACTAGAAACCTCCTTCACTGTAAACTTTTTTCCTTGTCTTTTCATCTTATGTGATTCAATAATAATATCCTCTCTTCTGTCCTCGTAACCCAAAATGGCTAAAATCGCCTTCAGTTGCTCATCCGCGTGAAAATCGATCATAAAGTAGAAAAACGCGTCTCGGAGAAATTTCATCTTGAGTTGTGTTTGAATTTCTTTTTGGGCTTGTTTGTGAGTCTTTGTGGCACTTCCAGCATTCTGCCTTGTAGCTACCGCTTTCTCGCCAGTTGTCTGGTTGTTTACTTTAAATTCCTCGAGCTTTGCCTCGGCTTCTTTCAATTTTCGTTGTATCTCGACCAATTCATGCATGGAAGAACAACAAGGGACAATTTCATCCGGATCACCGCTCTCTATTGGATTTTCAAATTCCAGAAGTTTTTCTTTCAGTTCTTCGATCTCATCCCGTAATTTTGATTTCTCGATTTCGTCCTTTCTTGCTTTTTCTGCCTTGGATTCGTTTTCTACCTCGAGTTTTTTCCTTCCTTGTGCTTCCTTATGAAGGTCTTTGCGGGCTTTCTCGAGATCCTGTCGCAAGACGCTGTTCTCTTTGTCCCTTTCAAATAACAAACGCCTTGTGTCCTTCAAAGCTCTTTCAAGCTCGCAGATCGTGGCTCTCAGCAACGAATTCGACGTTACAGAAACTGAATCCGACATAAAATCTGTTTTACCCTGTCGCTTATCAACAGTCTCTTCTTCCTTCCCGGAGTCATCGTCGAAGAAATCAATCTCAAAGTCTTCTAATTTGAGACTAGCGCTGTTACCTTTCTTTACTTTTCCTTGTGCAATGGAGTTCTCCATGAAAGACAAGAAGAAAACTCAGATGGTGAAGCGGCTATCTGGTTAACCGAGCAGATCACGTGTGAATTGAAGTAGGTCGTTGTAATGTTTTGAGGCTGAACAAAGAACAATAAAAAGAGACATGTTGACCGGCACGCGGTTAACCTGAAACCGGAAGTACCTGTTGCAGAGAGAGATGTCTGACAACGGGCACCCGTTTGCATAACACCATACTACGCTGGTACTTGTTCGTGTGTTTAACCCTTGAAGCCCCGATAGTGATGAGCATCAAAATTCTCCTCATCATATCAGTGTATTATAACACATACAGATCATGAGAATTTAGGAATTGATCACCAAAGATGAATTGTCTTGATGTTTAAACAAGTTCTCCCAATTGGTAATCAATAGAATCTATGTAAACCAGTTAGGAGAATTTGTATGATGATATTGGGGGCTTAAAGGGTCAAAGTGACTATGTCAGCTACTTTAGCAACACATTGAAAAACCAAAAGTTACATTTACATTCACGTATGCTAAGAAAAACGTAAGAAAAGGTCCAGTTTTCTTCAAAGACACTATACTATCGCTCTGAAACTACTAATAAGTGTTTTTGGTCACGAATGGCAAGGATAAAGATGGCTACATTTTGAAAAAGGTTTCCAAGTTCGCGGCTGTGTCTTGCAAAAATCGTCTAAAACTTTTTACGATTATCACGGTTTTCAAGTGAAAATTCACCTTATGTCTTGATCTTGGTCTTGATGTTCTAGGCATTATTTGTTATGTGAGCGAAAGTACTTCAGCGCAGTTTCGACAAACGAGAGCAAAATCCATGCGGCATAGACCATACTGATAAGTAATATTTATATTTAAATTCATCTCAGTCTTTAGCCTTTGAGTGAGTGTACCGAATTTGAAATTTTCTGTAGCCCCGCCGTGTGTAGAGCGCGTGGGATGTGAGCATAAATCACGCACTTATACAACAATTAAAAAAAGAATCGTGAAAGTTGTCTTGGCTGCTCAGCCAAGACAGCGCTTATGCTGACATCGCATTTGCCACTTTAAGGTCCTGGAGTGCGTTTCTCGAAAGCACCGAAACTTTTCGGGCCGATTTCGGGCACGATAATTCACACTGTATCTTGTGAACAAAGAAGTTTCAATGCATGAAACTTTGTTATAAGCTAGATATTTCTTATCTTAGAGACATCTTAAAATAACAGCTTTGTAGATTGAGCTCTTCTCTTCTGGGCCGAAAACTTTTCGGGGCTTTCGAGAAACCCACACCTGGGGCCCGTTTCTCGAAAGTCCCGATAACTTTTCGTACCCGAAAAGCTGTTTTAAGTGTTTGATGTTTTCATTAAAGACTCAAATTTTGTTGGTTTTAAAAGTTGAGCAATAAAATTCTAATTTGATAAAACAAGTCGGGCTGATATGCAGGCTAAAAACTACGCCAACGTACCATAAATTTTGATTTTAAAATAGAGCTCCAGGCCCAAAAAGTTACCGGGACTTTCGAGAAACGGGCCCCTGGAACCGAAACGAAAATACTGTGGAAGTCGAGTTTCAAAATGATTACACAAAGAGATAGCTCGTCACATTAAAGAGCTTATCGGAATTAATGGCCCCGCCAAGTTTGAGAAAGTCTGGATGAAAATTTACTTAACTAAGTTTTCAAATATCCTGGAAATCCCATACAAACCTCTCTACTTGGCAAACCTGGCTGACCTCCCCACCCTCCCCCCCCCCCCCCCTTCCAATCGACTGTAAATTGTCCGCTTTTTTTCAATAGATGCCATTTATTCAGTTTCTAGTCAACTGATTAGCTCCAAACTTTGCAGGTTTACCATTTTTGAGGTGCTTTCATCGGATGGTGAACACAATTCCAAACAGTTAATTGATTTTAACTGTAGTTCCCAGTCTTTTTCTCGTTTCTTAAGTGGTCAATGCGTTCTGCTTTCGTCGCGTCATGAACCTTAAAAACCGCCGCCTTCAAGACATCAGAAATCCCCTGTGTAGAAGCCCTTCAATGCTCAAAACATCTGCTGTTATAAGGCCTTATAATCGACAATGACATCGTTTTAAAGTGCAGGGTTTCACACTTGTGGGATAAAGTAGGCGTTTGGCGACCCGCAGCCATGTGAAAGACGAGCTCTGGGATGACAGGCTCAACCCCTACCGGCTCCGTGCTCTCCTCCAGTCCAAATCTTTTGGCCCAGGAACAACGATACAGTAAAATGAGATTTGGCAACTTTATGTGCTCGTAGCTTTCTAGATGGGTCCTTGTTACAAGCATGTACAGAAAACGTGCCCAATAACTGAAACACCGTTTCAAGTCCTTGAAAGATGTTTATTGAACTCGCTCAGTGTGCGCATGTAAAAACAGGGACCCAGCTTGAAAAACACGAGTCGAATTTTTATTCAATTCATCCCCGGGCTAGCACCTAAATCCGGCCCGTATGGGCCTACTCTCTTTTTCACACGAAGCCTACTGAGAGAATCTCGGGCAAAACTGTTGAGACACTTCGGAATGAATGAGAACTTTGACCTTGAAAACCACTTACCACAACAAATCGTCCCCCCCCCCTCCCCCTTATCAATGTTGCTTTGCCACCAAAATTCCCCTGATGAAACCTCAGTCCTTCCGAACAACATTGATTGAGGGGAGGGGGGAGGAAAACCATTCCTGCAATCTTGTCGACCGGTGTTTCCGTACAGGGAAATTGAGAAATACGTGCGCTAATTGCGTTTGTCTCAACTAGTTTTGTCCACGATTGCATGGAGTTAACGGGCCGCGTTTTGTTCGGTAACGTAAACAACGTTAAGTAGAGTGCTACCTTAAAGGGACTATGTCACGCTATTTTAGTATCTTTTTAAAAAGCTCAAGAGTGTCACTTCGCAGCAATAAAATTCCAAAAATAATGGTCTAGCTTTGTTACTTAAGACTATCTTACAACAATGAAACTGTTTCCTGTCGTCTGTTGCCACCGATGGCAAGGATGGAAATGGATTGAAACTTGAAAAAATTGGGCCAATTTTTTCAAGTTTTCATACTATGTCTTCAAAAATCACCAAAAATATTATTATGGTTAGCTCTCCTTGAAAAAATTCATTTGATATCTTCCTCATAGTTTTAGAGAAGTATTTTGTGTATGAGTAAAGGCACTAACTAATGAATTGAGCACAGAATTTGACCCAAAATAGCAAAATCCTCGTGACATGACCCCTTTAAACAAGTCGAGATAGCTCAGGGACTGCAATTTAGGCTGGACGTAAACGTTATTTTGCTATAATCACCTGCATTTACACGCAGTAGTCAGAATTTCATTAATACTTGGATAAAATGTCTTGACAGGCATGCATCTTCCCAAGCCACCAAGCTTTGGACTGCAGTAGAACGAGGCCCGACGGCACTTGCAGTCAGTTAGTACCTTGTTAAGTTTACCGTAGTAGATTTTGACGATCCTTTTGACACAAGGATTCATTCCTTTTCTTCTGGAAAAGCGACTCGACACCGAAAAAGTTATTGATGATCTCCGTTGAATTTGGTGTTCAGTTGGTTTACCTGCAATTACTACTTTGCCTTCACGAACATTGTGTTCCACTTTAGATTTTATTTCCTTGCCCCAGTCGCTCAACTTATATCTATGTTTAAGCCTGTTGGTAAAAGGTGCGTTGTCCACTGTAATTTTGTGACCGTGACCTTTCAGAGTCTCGTAGTTGGTAGCATTCAGCACAATTCTTTTCAGCTCAAGTTCGTAGGACAGGAATGGGCTTGTCGTGTTTTTCTTTGTCTCTCTTTGAAAATTGTAAGCTTTCGTTCGCCTTCTAGTTTTACTATTGTTAGCCATCAACTTGCCTTCCATAGCCGATGCTGCTGAATTGTGCGCTTGATTCAAGCTCTCCGTTCCAGTCAGCCTTTCATCATGGATCTGTCTTGCATTTTGGTTAAACTCATCCCGTCTCATTATTTTTCTAGTCAGCATCAATCTGGATTGGTCTTGAAGCACTTCATAAGAACCCTCGAATGACTGCGGAATCACTTCGCATAGAACATAAACCTGGAAATGGGACTGAAAACGGAGATATTAATTAGACTCAAACGCGAAGGATAAGTAACGGCAAAGATTGATTGATTGATCGATCGATCGATCGATCGATCGATCGATCGACAGAGGAAAGAGTCAATGGGCTTAACTAGCGCAGCTTAGTGGTTACGGGACCGAGAATGAGCTTGGTGGGCGGAGGGGGGGGGGGGGGGGGGGGCACCAACCTCCGTAATTTCAAAAGTATTCAGTCTATGGCAATGAAATTTACACGAGGTTGGCAGCGTCGCTTGTTGATGTCACAGGCCAATTTCCGGACAGCCGCCATCTCTTGCTCATGATTTTAGCAACAATACAGGAGATCACAGGATTTGAGTTACAATTAAATAAAATCAATAGGACAAAGCTAACATGAACTAGAAGTAAGGCAAGCAAAGCCCCTCAAGCAATTCAGACAATTGAATAATGATACATTTTAAGGCATGGCATTCGTGGAAAGAAGCTTTTAATTATAGGTTCTACATTATTGTAGTTTATTAACTAATGTAGCTGATGAATTGACCGTGGGTAAATAAAGATTATTGTTTTGCTGTATTGCAGAAGTGTAAGAGTTACCGCAAAAAGTTAAAAACTCTCATAACAAAAACGAAATCAAAGTTTGTAAAAACACGCCTGTCACAATATGGTTGTCATGGAAGCATCAAATTACATAACCAACGACTCGTCGTTTACCAAGTGGTTGCTCTCTGAAAATTTTAGCCAAAGTCAAGAAGTTTGATGAGCTTTCCTTCGATGTAAATCCATGCAGGCAGATTCCGTCCCCGGTCTGAATAGCTAGGTTAACGAAGCTATTTTCAGTATTTTCCTATACCGTGACTGGGCACGGTGACCTGGAGGTCACGTAATAATAAATAATAAAAATAATAAGTGCATTTATATAGCGCACACATCCACTACTTGCTCGAGGCGCTTCACAAAACTAAGAAAGAAAATTAAAACTAATATACTAAAGAATTACTCTTAATAAATTTATCAAAAAGAAACGTTTTCAGTTTCCTCTTAAATACTGAAACTGTACTGGAATTTCGCACTTGCACTTCAACAATTGTCCACTTCAGAACGGTTTGTCTGGATCTATTCTATCTAAGTTTTAAGCCGAAGTACTTACCAGTGCAACGAAGATCAAGAAGACCGACATTACTGTGAAGAGCTGTGAATTAGTAACAAAGAGAGATATTTGCAAAAGTAAACCATTGTCGGGATCATTTTCGCAGTCACAACTGACTCGACTTGTCAAGTAAACTGAAATACTCGTTATTGGGCAGGGGGGGGGGGGTCAGGGTATTAGGATGCGAAAATGTTTTGGTTCCCCGAAAGTGCTTCAATCGCGTTTCAAACGTTTAACAGGGTTTCGGATGTATAAAACAACTATAAAAGTGGACGTTTTATTATACCGGTCCCTTTGTACCCGGAGTCTCCTTGCGGGCCTTTGTGCACTCGGAGGAAGGCCGATTAATGAGTATATGAAACACAAAGAGAGCGCAAACAAAAAACTCCTGTACTTGGTAAACCGTTACCCAGAAACAACAACTGGCTCAAAGAAAAGCAAACGTGAGCTTAGCCCTCATAACTTCCTACCCGGGTTGTGGGAAAAGGGAGGTGATGGTGGGGGGTGGGGGAGGCGGGGGGAAGGATTTCCTACGCCCTGAATGACAGCAATGTCAAAGCAAAAGCAATTATTGCTTCGTGAAAGACGTGCAGTGCCGTATGTAATGCCCGGCCAAGCGGGTGCAACATGTCCAACAATGGTCCACATTGTTAAATTGAAACATGTTACACGTGTAACATGTTTTAATGGAGTTGATGTTGAACGAGGGGTTTGATTGCCATCAACTATCGATCCAAGCGCGACGATGACGCAAACAAGCACGACGGCGGCGGCGGTGGCGGCAACAAGAGCGGCACAAAACAAATGCACGTTTTCGTTGCCGTTGTCGCCGTGACTGCATAAGGGTAGGTACGCTTTTCTTGGGGGGGGGGAAGGGCTGGGGCCTCAAAGGGGGGGGGGGTCATCAGTGAAAGTGAGCACCAAATGGGGAGGCCCATACCTCATGTGAGCTATTCAAGGGAGGGACACACATCTTTTCCAAAATTTTTTAATGAGAATTTTTGTGATGTTGCTTTCCATTTTTCTTACAGATTAAGTTTTCCTTTTCACCTACTTTGATTTAATTTGGTGTTTTGTTATAGGCACTAGGTTACATTTCTACATGTATATTATGCCATGGCACATAGTTTTTCTCGGAGGACTCGTGTCCTTTTCCGTCTGTATCGAGAAGTACTTGACTCAGGTATCATTTCCTCAGCTTCTTGCTATTGGCTATCTGCTGCCTGATCTCCTGAGTCGTTTAGTTCTGAATAGTTACTAGTAGATCCAACAATGCTCTCTACCTTGTCGGAAATGTAGGAAATATTTGTTTTCGAGAGGCAGATTTCGCATGCTAAACAAATAAACCTTTCTGTTAAAATAACCAACAGCAATGCCGGCTAGCCGGAGAAAGAAGCGCGTGTATTTTTCCTTAGATATTTTATGTTCAAAACTTTTATAATACTCAAATACTTCCATATTCAAACTTCAGCTATAAAACGTAAATATCCCACAGTGATTGTTCGCATTTTCCTTGTTTCAGCGCGCACACATTCAATATCGAGATATATTCATATTCAAACACTTTGCGTTCACAAGCGAAACGTTCTGAGGTTTCTACAGCATGGAACATACCATGTAGTAGTGAGGGGAGGGTCGCACTATTGTCATTCACCTAAAGGTGGGGGGTCGGGAGTTTTTTATTTAAACGCAAGGGAGGGCCAACACTTTTTTGGGAAAAAATACCAAAATTCCCCAGCCCCTTCCCCCCCCCCCCCCTCCCCAAGAAAAACGTACCAACGTACCTTCCCTAATATCATACTTCACATTTCTATTGTTCGGTGAACAATAATGTTGAATTCTTTTGGCTGGCACGTGCACGAGCAACAATGTTGAGCAAATCACACGTGGAGCAAACACCATTTTCATAATTCAACAACATTGTTCGACGGATTGGCAAAACGCATTTAACAAGCAACGTATAACGACGTTGAGTCGAGATATTAAATTGGTTTGGCCTCCTTGTTCAACGTTGTGCCACAAAGTTTATTCAACAATAGGATGATATTGAACAGTTTGCCTGGGCCTAATGTATCAAACACAAAAAGAAAGTTGACAAAAAGAAATTCGAGGTGCTGGATACCCTGAGGAAACACTCTATCGAGTGTTTTACTTCTATCCTCTTAAACAAGTGACTAGCTAAAAGCGAGAACACGAAGAAACAAAATCGTCAATATGTCAAAAACTACACGTATGCTAATTAAGACTGTCCAAACCTCTGTCACGCTTATGATTTTCTTATTCAAGTTTTGAGAAGCTTATTTATTATTTTCGCTTTTTTTGCCGCGATACCGGACTTCATGTTGCGCATGCAGCATGCGGATAAAATCTAACGAATATCAGTAGCTGAAGACAAACTTTCCCATGCCTTGTTGTGAGTTTCATACGATAGTTCGATCACTGTGGACTATGCTTGCGTAAATTTCACTTTTTTCTTTTTAGTTTTTCCTGAATTGTTCGTTTTTTAACCTGACGGGCCGACGAGGCGTGCCACACCGCATGTAGTCTCTCAGATTGGCGAGCCAAAGCAAAGTGTTTGTACATAGAAAAAAGTTTCTCCAATTGGGAAGGTTACAAGGGTCACCCCACAATCCAAAGTGAAAGTGGGTTACTTACCAAAGCGGGCGGGAAAGGAAACCCTACCACGTGGGACTCCCTGTTAACCAAGACAACTTAGTTTCTCACGTAAACGGTTCGCTAGGTTGGTTTGTGAAAAGCAATGTATGAAACGTCGGCTAATCAACGCCAGATCAGATAGAAGGGCAAAGAAAAACCAGACGAGATAAAAAAAATAATAATGCCGAATTTATATGTTCTTACCTTAAGCTCGCAGACTGTGCCTTCTTCTCTTTCTTTCCCTTCCAAAGAGTTTTCCTCGCTCAGCTACTGTAAGTTACTTACTAAATAGATGTTTACCGAACCGGCGTCGTTTATTAGTCATCATCCGGCCATGTCAGATTGGTCAGGACTCGAAAGAGTGATGGAAATCAAGTCTAGTAACCTCTAACCTCATTTCTTTTCAGGAAAATTCAATGAGGCAGATCGAGAATCAATATATCAAGTGCATTTGGCGACACAATCAAAGAACAATTTATCTTTTTTTCCTTCTCTCCACGAAGTTTTCACGCAATCTAAAAATGCCATCACGAACGCCATAAATATTTGAGATTCCTTTTTTCATGATTTAAAAAAAAAATTCTTTTAAGAAAAAAGAAGGAGAAAGAGGTTACTGAAGTTTAGAGAAATTAAGAGCAATTAAGATTTCTGGATGTCAGTTATGTAAATGAACATCAAAATAGTGCCCATTTCAACCTAACATTGTATCAACTTTGTAAGAACAATACATAAGTTTTTGCACTTCACGCCTTATTTCACAGCTGGTAGCTCCTTGCCAGTTGATCCAGGCTTTGTGCACTTTAAATCTTTACCGTCAGTTGTGAAGCTTGCCTGTCATCAGTTGTGAGACGGAGTTCATATTTGTTAAAGGCCACTGGTATGAGGACAATCGGCCTGTAAACAGGGCTCGTTAGTGAGTGGAGCCTGGGCAAAACAAAAATCAGCGAGCGGAACGAGCTGAGTGCGAGCTACCTTATCTCCCACTACAAGAAGCCTGTTTACAATCTAGAAGCCGAAAGAAGTCTACTGTAAAATTGAAGTAGATTCCGAAACTAACGGCCCCTGTTATTTTGGATATCAGCAAGCTAAAGGACCGCAGCACTTGGAAAGCCGTTACTTTCGGACAGGTAAAATGTGTGGGTGAGAGTAGGTAAATAAATGTAATTTAAAACTGTGATGATGTCTGTATATTTTTGTGAATTTTTGAACGTCACACTATGCCAGACAGCTTTAATTTCGTGCTGGTCAGGAGCATTGTATGGTGCTTGTGCCGATCAAGAAAACCTAACGGCTGCAAAGTGTTCAACGCTCAATGCCGCTCGGCGCAGCGGCCCTAAAAGTTAAAAAACGTCTACTTGTCTCGTATTCAATCCAACGGGACGAACCAGGCTTACTCAACAAGGCCGGTCGGTGCTTACATCCGTTTCCTAAGAGCGACCGTATCGCCTAATGGGAGTTAGAGGATTTTGGTATGTATATTAAACGAGCCTAAAACATCTGATGCCCCCTTAAGCAATGGTCATATTTCCATGCCCCCCCCCCCCCTCAAATAGACACCGCAATCCTTTGTGCACCCCCACCACCGCCACTTCGCTTCTCAACACGCCAATCATTTCCTCCTCGGTTGATGTTTCTCAGTTCGTATACTACGCCATTGTAAGTTTTCCACGCATTTGTTTGAAAAGTCTACAAGAAAAATTAAACACAATGATTCGCCAAAGTAAACCAATCCTCAGATTCAATAAGTGAATCGTCTCTGTGGGTGGCACCGTAGCTTATTTAGAATTCACAAATATTGCAGAACTCATGTTTGACATTATCTTGCCAAACAAAAAAAAGGAAAAGCGTGGAAACCCCGGAAATGTCTGGAGAGCCTGGCTTTCGTGGCTTTTCTCTGCTTTTTTTTTCTTTTTGACGCTGGAAAGCCTGGAAAAGCCAGAAAAGCATGAGAACTCCTGGCTTTCTTGGAAAGGCCGGGATGTCCTTCCAAGAAAAGCCTGGGAAGCCAGGAGAGGACTCTTAGCTTTCGCGGAAAGCGTGGATTTAGTCCATACATACCATACCCAGGAAGCTAGGAATGACTGTGCCAGGTGTGGAAATTCCTGGCTTTCATAAAAAAGCAGAAAATGATAGAAAGCGAGGACAAGAAAGCGAGGACAAAAATCCAGGCTTTCCTGGAAAGCTGGGAACTTTGTATTGGCTACTACAGTGTAAGTAAGTAAAGCCTAGGAATTCTTGGCTTTCATGTAAAGCCCAGGTATGTTTCTTTCCTGGAAAGCTTCTAAAGGCAGCAAAAAACTCTGACCTTGATTTACCAGTATATTTCCAATCTTCAAAAAGGCACTATATTTTTACCAGTCTTACTGTACTGTCCTTTCAGTTACATGAACATGAAGTTGATTTTTTAAAAGTTAGGGAATCTGGATATTTGATAGTGCCTCTGGAAAGTTTGGAGAGGTACTTAAACTTAGAATATGTTCCAGAAAAACATCCTCCAGGAGAACATGCTCCAGAATAACATGCTCCAGGAGAACATACTCCAGGAGAACATAAGCCGTATGGTTGCTATTAGAGGTTTGCAGACAAGTAAAGCAGCGGAAAGATTTGTAAATTCTGCGGTGGTGGTTAAGACGCGTTAACTCATAGAACGGGTAAAGGCTGCGTAAAGGGCAATGAAGATATGTAAAGTACAAAAATGAAGATGAATATGATTCACAAATTATTGTTAAATCCCCAAAGAAGTGAAATATTTAGGTTTCCTTGCTCATCAACAAATTTCCTGTTTTTTTTTGTTTTGTTTTGAGCAGCTTTGCTGTAAACGTGAAGGGTTTGCAGGGCCTTCGTTCTTCTTCTTGACGGTTCTTTATCCTTCTTTGCGCGCAGCTCATCTTTTAACTTTTTGTTTTCTTTTTTATTCGCTGTTCTTTCAGTTCACGAATCTTTCTTCACTGTTCTTTTCAGAGTGTATTGCTCAAGTAATTTTTAACATATTTAATGACCCTCCTACTGAGCTTTTTTTTCATGCGGAGTCTCGTTTTTCGTCACATTTTAAATGGACCATCTCTGACTAGTCGACGAATGACTTGTCTGATCACAAGAAATAAATTGAATCAGTTTGTACAGTCAATTAACTGTGCATGTGGGGGGGGGGGGGGCGCCGGTGTAGTTGTTAGGGAGTTGGACTTCAGATCTCACTTCATTTCGGTGGTTCGAGGCCCAGTCCGTACCAGCGTGTTGTTTCCTTAGACAAGAAACTTTACCTTTACCTTAACCTTAACTTGTTGTCTCTCTCCACCCAGGTGTATACAGTGAAATGGGTATTGGCGACAATGGGTAACCCTGCGATGGACTAGCATCCCATCCAAGGGGGAGTAACAATACTCTCAGTTGTTTCATGCTACAGAAACCAGGTTAAGCTCCGGTCGTGTTGGCCTCCTTGGCTCGTGTACGGCTTTTCCTATCAATTAACTATACTCTATATAAATCAGTCACTCTAATCAAGGCTCAAATTCAGCACATGTAGAGAAATTTATAAAACAAGCAAATTTGCGCTCTTTTACTAAGGCAATTCATTCGCAGTATAGTTTGTTGACGTTTATTCCACTGATATATTTGTTGAGTATAAATAAACTGTATTTCCCTGTACATCGATAAAACGTTATTTATATTCATTTGGTAATAAGGCCTCGTTTAAACAGCACGGAACTTTTCGCGTGCGAAACCCAACTCAATGCTTTGGCTATAATTTGCATCAGGTTCAGTGGCCTTAAGTTTCAGTCTACTTTATATATTTTAGTTAATTGGCATCTGTACGACTATATGCCTTAACACCATAGAATATAGAACTAGTCCCGACGTAGTCAATCGATAAAAATCAGTACAGATTTGTCGATCGATAAATCAGTAAAAACCATCAAAATTGATTTGATTAATATCGATTGTATCGATAAATCGATAAACATCGATGACACACTGAAAAGAAGTATCGATTTTATTTATTTCATTGATTGGTTTCCATTTTTATCGATTTCTAACGAGCAAAATTTTGCCTCTGAGTTCGATTAAACAGAAATCGATAAGATCGATTTTACTCTCCAAAACGAGTTATCGATTTTCCCCGATATCCGTTACCAAAGTGATGTTTATCGGTAACGTTTTTTATCGATTGACTGCGTCGGGAATTATTGTGGGGATTTATAAAGTGTGACTTTAACTTCTTACAGTCTTGAATATTCTTGCTTTCAGAATTTCAGTATTCTATTTACCTTCCTTGTATTTAAGTGCTTATAATTATTCCGTATTTTCATATACTGTAGTCATCAGTTGTCAAAAAATAACACTTGCGGAAAAGATTCGATACCTCAAAAGGCAGTTCACTGGTCAGTAACTTAATAATTATAATATATATATATATTTTTTCTGCTATTCCACTCTCACTGAGGAGCGACTAAAATTTTGCTTTGCAAAATACTGTGGAAAACTGACCAAACAGCTCAATGGGAAGAGCTAATTAGTATCTTTCATTTGAACGATATAGTCACTCTGGATTGGATTTTATTGACATTGTCAAAAGTTAGATCCAAATCTGGGAGCGAAAGCTGGGTTAAATTTGTGCGATATAATGATGTTATTGTTATTATTGGTTTCTTAACTTATTTTTGAATGACCATAGCTTATCTCGACAGGTGGCGTCAAAACGCCCCCTTCCAGCGTGCTACTCCCGACCGGCCTGTTCCCGCCAAAAACACCAAAACCGCCTGGAGGTCAGGTCGCCATTCCATATGTACACACTTAAATAATCGAGTTCAAATTGTTGTCGCTTCAAATCGTCAAAGCACTTTCCATAAAGTGATTTAGTGGCTTGAATAACCATGCCCTACTGCGACAGGTGGCGGCAAGATATCCCCTACCAGCGGGCCACTCCTGACGCCCTTTCCCGCCAAAAACACTTAAACCGCCTGGTTAAAGGTCAGGCCGGACATGTATTTTCCCGCCATTCCACATGTACCCACTTCAATATTCGAGTTCTAACTAGCTTCAAACCGTCAATCCACTTTACATAAAGAACGAAACTTTCTCGGCTTGTTTTTCAACATTTCTTGTGGAATTTGTCATGGACAAATGTCAAACAAGTAGTGTGTTTTTCCCAATACATTAAGTCATGTGATATTTTGTGATATTTTTAAATTTGCTGTTCCTCTCCGGGTTTTTTTAGTCAGCTTATTGTACAAGGACTATCGCGATGCGCCACTCCCACTCGAACTTTGCTTCTTTCCAAGGTTTTATACGCCCGCTTTAGATTACTGTACTTTTGCTCGGTGATTTGTAGTTTCTTCTTCAATTCGACCAATTCTTTCATGGCACCACACAGAGAACCACAATAACAAGTGTGGCCGGCGACACACCCTTCGTCCGCGTTTTCCTTTCTTAGCATGTTTTCTCTCTCAGCTTTGTACATGGTAATATCTTGTTGAAGTTGTTGCACAACCTTTTCCAAATCGATCACTCGCTTCTGAGAGGTCTTAACTTCTTCTTCCAAAGTGGCACTAACACTACTATCACCGTCGCTTCTGCTTATCCCAAGATTATTTCTCAAAGAATTAATTTCCTCATCTCTTTGAGAGAGCAATTTTGTTGATTCGCGTAACGCGCTTTCCAGTTGACTTATCGTTTCTCGTAAGAGAGTCTCTGCTTCCGGCGTGTTCCCACATTTGTAGTTAAACTCCTCGAAGTTATTTTTCTCGCAGGATTCCAATCCTTCGCCCATTTCCCTTTCACCGATAGCAAGCTTAACGCTCGCCGTTTTTAATTTCTCCGCTTCTTCCGTCATTTTAAATCGTCCGCCCTCGACAGCGCGCTTGGCCCAAATTTTGACGTGTTTTCGGTCCAAAGTGAATAAATTTACCACAAATTAACGCCGCTTGTTTCACATCACACTACAACGACATTTTTGAATTAGATTGCTTCACAACATGTACAATGGATACGAAAACAAAAGGGTTCGCTTATGAATAGAGATACACGCTGACTCTATGAATAAATCACGGTGTTCAGTCTAGCGTGACGTGCTTACTAAGGCATGGTTCATCGAGCAGAAACTCCTTGCAATAAGTGATTTTAGGATAAACAAAGCGCTAGCACCCAGCGATGACATCTTTCCACTTCAGAAAATTAATCGAAAAAACAAACAGCACTTCAAAAAAGTCTGTCTGAATGTTTTTCCTTTACTAGTGAGTTAAAAAAAATTTAAAAAAAATTATTACAGAGCCCCATACTTGCATTCTGTGGAGAATACTGTCGATCAAATTGCAATGTTCCAAATTTCGTGTGTTTGAAATCTGTTATAAACGTCCCAGAAGTTCAAGTCGTGAAGAAAAATAACATGATTGTTTGGGACATAAGTCTGATTTAATAGAATTTGTGTTTGAGTAATAATTTTAAAATGAGGGTAAGGCAGGAACGGATCCAGGGGGAGAGTTGAGAGGGTTGCATCCCCCCCCCCCCCCTTTGGGAAGTTTCCGAACTTGTCTGACTCCTAGCGTCTATCGGTTTTTCATTAAAAAAATAATAGCATATTGTTGTCTTTTCTTCTTTGCAACCCCCCCTCCCCCTTGAAAAAATCCTGGATCCGCCCCTGGGGTAAGATATATATATTCAGGTCTCGTTTAATAGTTGAATACAATTCACATAGGATTAGATACTGACTGCTTTGTCGTGAAGGCATACTGAAACTTAATTAACTCAAACTTAACTCGAACTCAAAATCGATCTCACGAATTCCTGGCCATGTACACTGAACAGTCTGTTTGCTTTGAAAAATGGTCGGTTTGTATTTTCCCCTTACTATGTAGACTCGTTTGTAAATGGATAGGTGTGGAGAATTGCAAGGTTTACCAACAAAGGGGTACTACCTCGACGAACCACCAGATTTTGTAATAAATTGTCTAGCTTTAAGACTTCAGAGACGGAATCAGTGATCATGGATTTATTGGTCAAGGCCTTTTTTCTTTTGTTGCTGTTTCTATTTTTAACAATGCTAAAGCTTGCCAAAAAATTCACAAAAAAAATTCAAATTTCCAGTTGCTGAAAATTAACAAAAGAACAGCAACTGCAGCAACTATAGCTAAGTATCGTCCCCACTTTTTTTCACTTGAGTACTCCAAAATGAAAGTTTCAAACACTGTCTGAAAATCTAGAACTATGTTTACCTGATTAATTATGTTTGCTTCTTAAGTTGATTTAATTTAATGTCCGAATTTCATCTCGAAATCACGATCCTACTGTATACAAGCTGATATCCTAATATTGTTTCTCTTCGTTAATGAACCAGACCACCGCCTTCTTTTTCTAAAATGTATTGACTTTTGCACTCACCCGTGTAAACTGACAAGATTTTTCCTTAGATTATGTTAGCGTATGTAATTATAAGATGTCCACATAAGATCTGTCGATGCATGCACTAATTAAAACGTGCAGTTTTTTTCATTCCCTTTTACGCTCCATTGCGTGAAACGACCCCTTTAATTTACTGTTTTTTAGTTTACCACCCTTTACACCCCAATCTGTGGCTCTGAAAACTAAGCGTACAGAAGATTAAAACTGCGTTTTTCTAGTAAGTGGCTCTCACCCGTTTTCAGGATCCTTTTTCTACCTCTTTCCTTAAGGGAAGAAAAGGAATGGACCTAGAAACGAGAATGAAATTTACTCCCGGTCCAATAGTTTCCTGTGGTGATGTTTACAATGTATTGTGCTATACGATGGTGGCTCTAACTTTCGAGATTTTGGATGAAATCAGTTCTTTCAGGTGTGACCATTCAAATGAAAGTTGCTGAGCAGTATTTCCTGCGTTATTATTTGTAGCAATATTTTGCAACATCAGTGAATTCAGTGCGCTTAAGTGCGGATGCCGTAATATAATGGTTTACTTTGACAAATAAAAATCATCTGGAACGAGTCAAAAGGGATAACAAAATTTGTAAATTTTTTCGCCATTGTACGTTTCCTTTATTCCTCCAATATAAAAAGTCACTCCGAATAAAAGATACAAACCGTAAACGAGCATGCGCTATTTCAGTTCCTTGCTGACCAAGATAAGGCACCATTGCGTGCCTCGTTTTCATACCGAGTTTTCTTTCAATGGTTTGATCAGTTTGTTGAAGTAGAATTGAGAGGTTTCGTAACATTTTCTATTTGTTTATACAAAACAGTTCATGTTAATATTAGCGCAAGGAACCCTTCAACCTTAAACTGATCTGATCTGTAACGCATTGTAGAGAAATGATATCAATTTAAAACACTTTTTTCTTAATGCGTTAAACTTGATCAACCGTTGGGTGCCTCTAAGATGCATTCAATTACATGTTCAGATTCCAAAGGAAACAAAGATGGAACCTTGAATATATCTAAGTCTTTCCCTTGAAAACGTATGTCAAGTTTAGAAGCAAGTTGAAACTGACTGATTCTTCGTTATATGTTCAAGTATTAAACTGGAGGAGAAATAATCGTACGACCCGGCTCTGGTATATTCCTTCACGAATCCCGCTGGTGACCCCAACAGGTTGCCCGCGGGTGCTGTAAGTCAATAATTACAACATAAGGTGTTAATTTGTGTAACTGGAGACCTCCAGCTCACTGAACTAGAGAATTGTGAATTTAAGTGCGGAAATACAACTAAAATAAACAGATGAACTGGCTAATCTTCCTTGAATAAAGGTAAAACCGTAAGATTCCGAAAATAAGTCCTGCAGAGAACATGGGCTATTGTATTGTCTTGTAAGAGTTAATTCAGGAGCTTATGTGTTTAATAAGCCTGGGAGGGGGGCACTCAGCAGATGATCGGGTAGGGAGATGCGGCCGGGGTGTTTAAACGCTGACCCTGTTTAAGACAACCTGTTTAAGACAAAATTTTCTGACTTTGCTACCCTTTTAAAGACAGAATTCAGATTTTTCCTACCCTATCTAAGACATTTAACCCAACATCATACCCCCCTTTACGGCTAGAATGGACTAGTCAGAGACTGTTTCTTATTTCAATATGCTGTACATCAGCAAACTAGTAAAAATTCGGCTTGTGGCGAGTTTTCTGTATGAATACATAAGGTAGTGTATTTAAACGATGAAATCGATACCCCATTCACGAGAAAACCCTCTGAAAACCATACCCTATCGGGCTGCACGTCCCTGTTAAGACCATATAAGGGAGTACCCCCCGGTTAATAAGTCACACGGGAATATTCTTGGAACCTTAATTCCGTGCTATATAGGGCCCTGTTCAGACGCCGCACCTCGCATTTGCCGTACGAACCAAGAGTAGTTATGTGGCAGTGGTACGGTGTCTAAATCAGTTTTTTTCGACAGATTTCAATTAGGCAAGCCAAAATCTCAGGGTACGGCAAAGCTTGCCGCTCAAAACGATCTCGGAGCGAAAATGTATTTAGTACGGCAAATGACATTTGACAATAATAAAAAAAAAACTTTAACACATCGTATTTCACACAAGCAATCCTTATATTTATCCAGAGCCTTCTAGTTACATATACTGTCACCTTATTTTCAAACCTGTTTTTTTACTTATGGATTATTTTATGCATGAGGTTTATCACGAAATCAATATTTTGACATCTATTTCGCTGAGCTTGACATGTTGTCCCAATATATATATATATATATATATATATATATATATATATATATATAACAGTAAGAATTCAAGAGTTAGTTTTTATGGACATTTACTCGCTACTCTGAGTTTCATGCCTCATGCGAGGCAATCATCAGGCGACTGCCAGAAAAAACGGTTACATTCAGAGATATTTGAAAATTCAGAACAATACAATACATTGTGTGTCACATGTCACGTCACGCGGGAACTTTAACACTAGTTAGAATAGAACGTTTTTCAGCAAGAATTTCCTAGCATGTCTACAACACGATATAAGCTCATTTCTGCTGTTGAGAGTTGACATTTCCGGTTTACATAAAATGAAAAATTTCTCCCACAAACACAAATTGCATCTCTTGGTAATATTCGAATAAGACCTAGCCTGTTTAACTTTGCGCCACTTGATGTGATACTTAATGTTCTTATCTTTGAGATTCCATATGTATTTACTTAGTTCGGTAGCGTGTTTATACCGTTCATTTCGAAAAGAACATACATGGTTACGATATCTTAATTTAAATGCAGTGTCACAGAGTCCGATGTAAGTCTCCTTCGTGGTTGAGGTGGTGACTTCGGCTTGGTAAATGATGCTTTCCATGTTACAATTTCCATCCATAGGACACGTGCTAGGTTTTCGGCAGTTGCAATTTTTCGTTTGGTCATCAGTGTGAGTGGATTTGTTAATTTCAGCTTTGTTATGGTTAGATATAATTGTTTTGATGTTGCCCATGCAGCTGTAGCTTAATTTGATTGTGTTACGGTTAAAAATTTTATGAAGTGGGTTAGATTTGGGGAAATGCTTGTCAATTAGTGAAAGGAAGCATTTGCCGACGTTTGTTTCCACGTTCTTGCTATATGGTGGATTAAACCATATGATGTTTCGTTGTCTGTTTTTTCGTGTGCGGTGTGTCTGGTTCGGTGTGGCATTGAATGACAAGTTGAGCGTCCTTAAGTGGTTTAACAGTTTGGAAAGCAAGAATTCACTCTCGTTCATATGCTTTGACGTATGTGAGTTCTACCCATCAATAACTGAGAAGTTGCTTTCTGATGCGCTTGACTTTGCCACCAAGTACCGTCGAATCACCGAGCATGAGCGTGAAATTATCCTGCAAGCTAAACGATCTCTGCTATTCAGCGATGATTGCCCATGGGAGAAGAGATCTGCAAACAACCTTTTCGATGTCACCATGGGGTCCTTCGACGGAGCTGAAACATGTGAATTGGTTGGGTGCTATCTTTTGTCCCTCCTAACAAAGAAGTATGGCCAAAACATCGGCTTATACCGCGACGATGGATTGGCAGCCCTCAAGGGGAATCCACAGGAAGTGGAGAGGATTAAAAAGGATATATGCAAAGTTTTCGTGACCACGACTTAAAGATCACAGTCGAAGCAAACACCACCAAGGTCAACTTCCTAGACGTCACGCTTGACCTCCAAAGTGGAAAGTACTATCCTTACACAAAGGAAGGCAACGTCCCTCTATACGTCCACAGAAAATCCAACCATCCACCATCCATCCTGAAAAATATCCCCGAATCTATCAACAAGAGGCTCTCCGAAATATCCTCTGATAAAGAATGCTTCGATAACGCTAAAGGCGTCTATCAAGAAGCACTCAACAAAAGCGGATACCACTTCAACCTGTCATTCAATGCCACACCGAACCAGACACACCGCACACGAAAAAACAGACAACGAAACATCATATGGTTTAATCCACCATATAGCAAGAACGTGGAAACAAACGTCGGCAAATGCTTCCTTTCACTAATTGACAAGCATTTCCCCAAATCTAACCCATTTCATAAAATTTTTAACCGTAACACAATCAAATTAAGCTACAGCTGCATGGGCAACATCAAAACAATTATATCTAACCATAACAAAGCTGAAATTAACAAATCCACTCACACTGATGACCAAACGAAAAATTGCAACTGCCGAAAACCTAGCACGTGTCCTATGGATGGAAATTGTAACATGGAAAGCATCATTTACCAAGCCGAAGTCACCACCTCAACCACGAAGGAGACTTACATCGGACTCTGTGACACTGCATTTAAATTAAGATATCGTAACCATGTATGTTCTTTTCGAAATGAACGGTATAAACACGCTACCGAACTAAGTAAATACATATGGAATCTCAAAGATAAGAACATTAAGTATCACATCAAGTGGCGCAAAGTTAAACAGGCTAGGTCTTATTCGAATATTACCAAGAGATGCAATTTGTGTTTGTGGGAGAAATTTTTCATTTTATGTAAACCGGAAATGTCAACTCTCAACAGCAGAAATGAGCTTATATCGTGTTGTAGACATGCTAGGAAATTCTTGCTGAAAAACGTTCTATTCTAACTAGTGTTAAAGTTCCCGCGTGACGTGACATGTGACACACAATGTATTGTATTGTTCTGAATTTTCAAATATCTCTGAATGTAACCGTTTTTTCTGGCAGTCGCCTGATGATTGCCTCGCATGAGGCATGAAACTCAGAGTAGCGAGTAAATGTCCATAAAAACTAACTCTTGAATTCTTACTGTTATTCACCGCTCTAGTTCAGCTATTGAGCACTTTGTAGTAGATGAGAATTTCACTCCATTTTTTGGTTATATATATATATATATATATATATAAAGCTTTGGCATACAAAGCTTTGCTTTCATGTCCAAATTGAGCACTCTATCTGGAGTGTACCATTGTCGCTAGCGCGCATGCGTAGCTCACTAGTTTACTAGTTTGAGCACTCTGACATGGTACGATGATACCACATGTGTGGGATCGTCTGAGGTGGCTATATCCACTAACCTCAACTCCAACATCAGCACTGCACTGATGAGGCCCAGAAGGCCGAAACAGTACTGTCTGCAGTTATATATATATATATATATATATATATATATATATATATATATATATATATATATATTGTTTTTTTTTTATCGAACATTTCATTTTTCTAAAAAATTACTCAGGGAGCCAGCCTTTGCAATATCATGTTTGGATGGGCGCTTTCCCCATGATTCATGGCTTGGTGTGATGCATAAAGCGGCCAAGCTCAGTTCCACCAAGATTTTTTTCAGCTTTGGTTAATTTCACTTAGATCCTATAGCAACATGCAAGATTTCAAATTTCGTGAGCATGGCTTATGGTTAAAATAATTTGATTATCACAGAGACTCTAGATTTGTTACATC
Source organism: Siderastrea siderea (assembly GCA_964030785.1). Classification (NCBI taxonomy): domain Eukaryota; kingdom Metazoa; phylum Cnidaria; class Anthozoa; order Scleractinia; family Rhizangiidae; genus Siderastrea; species Siderastrea siderea. The sequence continues at coordinate 32,772,288 of OZ034974.1, forward strand.
TTTCTGGTATTGTTTTCGGCTAGCACCGGGCGTTTTAATATGCTTTTTTTTTTTTCCAGAAGCTAGTACCTCCAAAGTGTAATTTCTTCTCATTCTGTCTTCTGGGGTTTATTTGCGAAAATGCCTCTTTTTTTTTGAAATCAGGGTTTAGGAGACTAAAGCAATGGAAATAAGCGATGGCAAAACCGTGCATTTTTTTAATACAGGTTTGTTCACTTTTTTCCTGGAATCACAAAAATTAATACTCGCGAAAATACGGCTCCCGAATTTTCGCGAAAATAAGTACGCGAGAAACGTAAGGCCCGGTTCAAACGTCGAACTTTACATGTGCCGAACCTAATAATTAGGTTCGGCACATGTGAAGTTCGACGTATGAATCGATTAAGTTCGACAAATTTGTATTTGGGTCGACCCTGCCGTTCTATTCGACTGGGCAAGTCGAATAGAACGGCAAAAGTTCGACTTTGATTCAGACGTCGAACTTCACATGTGCCTAACCTAATGCATGAATTACGTTAATGTATTTCTGAATATAACAGCGCTAGTGATTGGCTTAAAACCGATAAGCATGACTAGTCACTTATTAAACCGTGATCAGTCATGCATTGAACGTCCTTGCATCTGAATAAAAAGAGAACTGGGCCGTGCAAACTGTAAACGCGCTATCGACAAGAATCATTACTTATAACGGACTGCATGAAAGTCGAATTGTTTTCGCTTGTTATTTTTTTGTGGATAGCTATTCTGAAGTAACAGAATATAACAAAAACGATAAAAAACTTTATTTATCCCAAATTCTTAAACCGTAATATCTAAATATTACAACTATAATAAAAGAAAGCTTTTTTGTCCTGTTAATTGTATTCCTATGCTTTATGAGACCTGATATTGCACAACTGATGATTGTTTACCGCTGTTTTGGAGAATTAAGTTCGACTGATTAAGGTCGACGTCTGAATCAACTGTCGAACTTAATTATTTAGGTCGACCCAAATAGCAATTAGGTTCGGCACATGTAAAGTTCGACGTTTGAACCGGGCCTAAGATTCACGTTCCCACCTTCCTTTGTGTGCCCTTTTATTTAATGGCATGGGAATGGCCCTGGAAACTAGCGAAGCGCGGCTGCTAAGTCGTAGTGGAACGCCTGGTTGTTGTATTTGACTCCTTGCATGAAAAATGCAGTTCGTTCCTGGTTCTCGAACTTGCTGTGTAATTACTGGAGCTAGCCGTGGTTTTGGAAGATCCATAGCTGTCGCTTTAGCTCGACAGTTTTCTGATTCTGGAATCGAGGGAGATTTCCTTCTGGTGTCCCGTTCAGAGGAAGGACTCCGCGAAACAAGAAATAGAATCGTCGAGGCTTGCTCAACCGCTGAAGGTCAGCCAATAAGCTTAAAGCTTAACTATGTATTTGCAAACATTGCCATAGGGTCCATTTTCCAGCTCTTAGGCTAATTTGGGAAACATATCTACCACTTCATCCTTGCTTGTCTTGTATAATTGCCAGCTTTTTCCGAGGGTCCACAATAGGTTTGGTGGGATGCGGGATTTGGCTAATTTTTGTGGCGATATTCGGGATGAGAGCTGAAAACAGGAGCGGGAAGCGGGAATTTCAATTGAGAGCGGGAGCGGGATTTTGTGTTAGTAAGGGGTCGGGATGCGAGAATCGCAAGGGGAGAGTGGCGGGATACGGTATTACAATTTTTACAAGACTGCATGATTTGACCAGCTCAGGCTGATAGAAATGGATCGTTTGTGAATGAAGTGTGTCGGCTTTCAAGTAATGAATTGATCAAGGAGGAGTAGGCTGCACGTCAAGCTATTATGAGCCCTTTTGTGATGTTTTGTGTTGATTTTGGAAAGGGGTATCAAGTCACATGCTGTGTTGCATTTCTTGGCCTCGTCTGCGTTCTTAACTTTTCCGACCCTTTCCGATTGAACATTTGTTGGAACATCTATGATCAGCTATGGTTAGTCTAGCCAGGCAACAGTTTTTGGCGGTCGCCAAAAACGAGGAATTTGGCATCATAAATTTTGTTGCTAAATATTATGAAAAGAGTGTGAGAAGAAATGTACTGAAAGCGAGTAATATAAAGACGCTGAAAGCTTCAAAATAAACTGTGAGTTAGGTGAATCCACTTTTATAAATCTTTTGTTACATTTCATTTTTGCATTCCTCATAACTGGACCGATCTTGCATGACCTCTGTGTCCCTAGCCTTGTCTATGGACACAACCCATTTATATACAGCTGGATTTACCTAGGGAAACATTGTGGAAAAAACATTTGTCTCTAAGGATACATGTACTCCGACCTTCAGATCAAACCCAAGGCACACTTACCACCCCACAACTTGAACAACCACCATTTCACTTACATACTCAGTAGGTTGTCTTCCGAAAAAAAGGAAGGACCGAGAATAGGCAGAATATCGTAGCAAACAATCTTTGTCAATTTAACTTTTCACTCATACCTGGACAAGAAAACAGTAGAACAGATCCAGAACAGAAGAACACAAATGAAAAACTTTTTACGGTCATTTATAGTGGCGATATTTAATTTTACATCGACCATAAAAACGTGTTTACTTGTCGTCTATCCATTGAATAAAGGAATGTGAGGTTTTCATCGTGAAAGTAGAAAACTATTTCAAAATTTGGGCAGGATCAGGATTTCGATGTAAAGAAGGGCGGGACGGTGGGATTAACAGGAAAAAATAGGCAGGATGGCGGGATCTGAGAACCCTATTGTGGACCCTCTTTTCCGAGTCAAATGTTTTTTGGAACCTTATCCAAGGAATATATAATTATATAATGTCAAGATAATTTCCAAAAATACCATGACGATTTCCGAAAAGGTCCCAATACGTCCAGAGATTTTCTTAGCTCTTATAACAATATTTATTATTCCACAAATCTGACTCAAATTATACAGACCTTACACCACTGCCCTATCCCCATGATATGTATATCTTGTATTAGGTGTTTCGGTGTGAAGTATCGCCGTATGTTTGTACGAGTTGTGCTGTATTTCGATGAGCCCACAGGGCTCGTCGGGCTCGTCAAACCGAAACATCTAATAAGAGATTTATTATCCAACTTAACCTTTTTCAACCTTTCTCAGTAACGAGAAAGAAAACTACAAGGTTAACAGGATGAGCACGCACATGGTACTGTACAATAACCAACTGTACAATATCATGAGATATTTGTACTTGTTTTGCGCGCTTTCTGTACAATAATTAATACAGTTGGATAATAATTTTAGATACTGGCCAAAGACAACCCTGTCTTAAGGGTCTTTATCACCTATAGGGCACTTTGACATTGGTAATCCTAGCAGTATGCAGGAAGCTTGTCACCATGAACTCAGTAAATATGACCCATACTTGCTACGAGTCTCCCAGTAGCTCAGTGGTTAGAGCATCTGGCTGGTGTACAGAAGGTCATGGGTTCGATTCCTGCTGGGGATTCAGAGTATTTTCCTTGTCCCACACTCGTGAGAATGTATAGACATTATTTAGACATACATCTTTATTTGTTTGCAATTTCTTTATTTACATAAAATTACCTATATTTTGCTACTTGACTTCTTTCGTTTAACATTAATGTAATACACTGCCCGTCCAGACTAGCCACTGCTATTTGCGGGATAGTGAAGTCCTTATATTTTAATTATGAAAGTGAACAATAAATTTTGAAGTTTCCATCTTTTCTTAATATTTTTGTACCTGCCTTTCATACCAGCTCAAAATCTCACAGTTGTCAGCATGGTTTTTATGTGCCGGGAAATTCCCAGACACACTAGGGATTTCAATGCTTTCTAGATAGTCATGCTCCCCACTAAAAGAACTAAAGGTCTAGTTGTCATTCATTGTAACTGCATTTTCTATTGCAGTTCACATCACTGTTGCTAGTCTTGGAGAAATAAGCTCCTTGGAGGAAACTATTAATGGTGCCTTTAGTAAGGTAAATGGCATATTTGACAGGGTATTTCACTGCATACTTAACACAAATCTAGTCAACTCTTGTGATCATTTTGTCAAGTGTCTTCCATAAGTTGTAAATTATATATTAAATTGCATACAAATCATCTGTAGAATTAGTGATTATAAATTAAGCCATCTGGTGATCTTTTTGTCTTTAGGTTGATCCAGCTAAAGTTACACATGCCATTCTTGTGAACAATGCAGGATCACTTGGTGATGTCTCAAGGTGTATCAAAGATCTATCAGAAAATGTGGGATCCCTTCAAGATTACTTCAACCTTAATCTGACTTCTCCTATGTTTCTTATGTAAGATCTTTTGTTGTTTGGCTATTAATTTTTAATTAGCACTTTCAAACGTTAGACTTTTTTGGCAAAACTTGTCAGCTAGGCTAGAAAGCAAGCTATCACATTAATTTTTTTTCAGTTTTCAGCATGTTTTTTTTTTGTAAAAGTTTATGGTGGACTATGATGGTGTTTCCAGGCAAATTCTAGTTAAAATCCTTTTTTCTAGCTTAGATGTACCCCTACCCCCCAGATGTCGAGGAAATTCTTTTATCTTAGAATCATATGAGTATCCAGTTCATAAAAATTTAGTCAGACTTTATATTTTACAGATTTGAAACAATTTATTATTATTTTGACAACAGATTTTTTTCCCCATCAAACAATGTGTAGTCAAATCTCTTCAATTGCCTCCTGTTGAGGGAACATTCTATATTTACCCTTTAGGCCCAGTGTCATTATATCAATTCTCCTTACTGGTCACTGTGCATTTGTTTTTACGTTGTGCTAGTTGGGAGAAGTTGTTCAAATATCAAAAGAGTTCATCCCTGGTGATCATTTCTCTAATTCTCAACACCTGCAATTGACTTTGTATGTTGATATTACAAGGCAAAATTTGACATTGATCACTGTTGGGGGTCAAGGGTTAAGCAGCCAGTTGTCACAGAAATATTGTCAGCACGATACTGTAAGTTACTAAACCTCGTTGAAAAGGCTACCTCCATTAACCCTTTAAACCCTAACAGTGATGAAAATGAAATTTCTCTATACATCGTTACTGCTTGTTCAAACATTCCAGTGATGAGAATAAAGGAAATGATCACCAAGGATGAGATGTCTTGATATTTAGAGAAATTCTTGTTAGTAGTTTCATAAGAAATGTATCGACAACAGTAAGGAGAATATGCATTTTCATATCAGGGCTTGAAGGGTTAAACAGCTGCAGCCACCTTTGTGCCGTTGTGACATGTGATTTCTGATGGTTAGAATTAAATAAAACAATCATTAGGTTGTGCTCTTTATTTTCCAGCTGAAAATGATGATAGGAAGGACTCTGAAACATTAAGTTAGTGATGAGTGTAAATGAACCTGTTAACTTTTTTTGGCAGTCTGACAAGGCCTCTTCCCCTGATTTTGCTTTCTTTAAACAAGTTGAAATGATCACTGTCTGGACATGTGAATGTCATTTTATAAATCACTTCAACAAAACTAAAGAAATTAAGCATAGTGATTAATTCATTAATTGCTAAAACAAAGTAGGTTCAACACTGTCAGAGTTAGCAGATTTAGCCTGTGTTTTTGTTATCAGTTTTAGATTAAAACATTTTGCTTAATGATTGCAAATTTGATGCACTGATCGTTTGGATTTAGTAAGCTTGATTTTTCTTCTTGGTTTGGTTGTCCTTTTAGATCAAAGTTTCTTCAGAGATTTAAAGATGCTAACTGCACCGTAGTGAATGTGTCTTCTCTAATGGCCGTGGAACCTTTTTCTTATTTTTCGTTATACTGCACTGGGAAAGCCGCTCGGGATATGATGTGTCAAGTACTAGCTAAAGAAGAGGTAGGCATTTTTTAGCAATCTTTTGATTGATCATTAATTTTTAGAAAAAAAGTTAAAGGTTGGGAACAAATTGCTGAAGTCAACTCATTGATTAGAATTACCTGTACATGCCATACTACAAAGCACCTCAACAATGGTAATTCTGCCAAGTTTGGAACTACCATAAAAATTCCTTAATGGTAGCAGCCTCTGTTATTCTTCGTCAGGGGGGGGGCTTTTTTTTTGGGAACTTCCAGAAAGATCCCAAAATTAACATTGCTTTCGGGGGGTGGGGGGGCACTACTTCAAGATTCTATGGTAATTGGTTCAAAATAATTTGTATATCAATGGGGAACATTACAGTTTTGTGCCCCTTGAAACACGTCGATCGAACATGCAAATTAGCTTGTAAAAAATGTACAGGGCATGCGTAACAAGATGCAGAACTGTCAATCATTTAAGTCCCGAGTGTATATCAATGTCGTTACAACCATTGTCCCTGCTCTCAGCGTTCGAATCATGGAACTATTCATTGAGGAACAATGCCCGTAATTAGGAAGGCCATCGCAGTTGAACCTCTATTGTTAAAAATAATTCCCACCTGAAATTAACATAAACGTGAAAGCAGTATGAGCATGTCTTGTAAAGTCCGTAGATTATTAAAAATTGGTTAGAATAAATGTGTAAACTATTAGGAAAACTACTAGAAAGATCCCAAAATTAACATTGCTTTCAGGGGGTGGGGGTACTACTCTCAAGATTGTATCATAGGGTAATTGGTTCAAAATAATTTGCATATCAATGGGGTACACACTTTGCAATATAGAGATGTACTTTAACTGGTAACTCTTCATCCAAACTTTCTCAAACTTGCAAACATACTGTGTGTGTGAAAGTGCCTTATTTAGTATGCAGCACGGGAGGTTTGAGCTTTCAGACACTCAAACTCATGTTTTGCATAATTAATGATATCATTGTATCCTTTCAGGTGTAATAATGGCAGACCATAAAATTGAAAAATTGCAGCTTAAATAAACAGTCTTCTTCTTAAAATTAAGGCTTACAATTTCACTTGGGGAGTGTTTAGTAAACATAGTTTCGAAATCCAAAGAAAAAAATTGAAGTGGTTTTTTATCGTAGTACTGTACCTTAACCCATCGACTCCTGGAAATTTTGCCAAAAAATGCCTTTTGAAGCAAGTCAAGCCGTTTTTAGGTCGCTGTCTAGCCAAAAAGAATCAAAACTGTCCAAAACATTTGTTTACAAGTCGAGCACTGGACTAGCCTTCATTCCTGATGCCAATTACAGCTTTCGAAGTTCGGGCATGCAGAGAAAGCAAAATTTCGAGAAAGTTTTGCTGCCCTTGCGTCTTTTACCTTTTGCTTTCTCTCCTCTCTACTTCTTTTGCTTTTCTTTCCCCATTTTTTTATTCTTTTGTTGGTCATTTGCTAGGCTTCCTTTTGGTGGGAAAAGGTTTTGCAAAAAGTTCGAGGATCGTGAATTTGTTTTAAAGGAAGTACGAGTGGGTAGTGGGACAAGATTTTCATTGGAATTTTCTGGCCAAAGTCACACGGTTTTTTGCGTCTTTCTCTGGTCTGTTTGACTGAATCATGCTCATTTGGGTATGGCTTGAAAGATCTCATCTCCCTACACAAGTTAGTTGTCAAAGTTGTCTAGGACCGTTAAAACTGATGGCAGTTGAGGGGTCAATGTGAGCCATCTGATGTCAAATGCTGTGACAATTTTCAAGTACATCCAGCCGTACATTACCTACTTTTTTTCAGTGTCAGGGCGAGTTACAATACCCTGCACTGTAGCTTTCTTATTAGAGTTTTGTTCTCTTTCAGCCTAACGTGCGAGTGTTGAGCTATGCCCCTGGACCTCTTCAGACAGATATGTATGATCAAATATGCAGCACTTGTGGCAATCAAGAAATTGCTGAAATGTTCAAAACCAGTAAAGAACAAGTAAGTAAAGCCCTCTTTGATGTTGTGTTCACAAGGGAACAAAAAATGCTTCCTGGGATGCAAAGTTTGGGTAAAATTAATTCAAATTACTACAGGGTTGTCACTGAATTTTATAGTCACCTGTTGTTATGACCTTCACCCATGTAACAAACTTGTTGCTTTGTGAGTTAAAAATTATACCAACAATAGACCAAGTTCACCTGAAACATCAAGGTCCTCTGAAGCATACTCAGCTGTAACAGGTGTTACGAATGGGCCATTTTACCTCTCAATGACAGCCCTGAATGTCCCCCATGCTGTGAGTGTTTGAGGAAGGGGTGAGAAGGTACACATTTTTTCCGACAAGTGAGTAAAATCTGAGTGCGAAATGCAGAAAAATGCCCAGAGGTGAATAGTAGATACTAACCCGAGTTTGAATTGCCAATCAGAGCATGTGAAAAGCACTATCCACTGGTTTGGTATAATATTCTAAACACAACAAGTAGTTTACTCTTAATGCTTTCAGAAAAAAGAAAACGAACTGATTTCTTTTTGTTGATAGATTAAAAATATCTCACTTTCAGAATAAAGTCCTGTCACCAGATGAGTCTGCTAGAAAATTGATGAGCATACTAAAGGAAAACACTTTCTCTTCTGGGTCACACATTGATTACTTTGATTAACAGCAACACAACAGCCGAAAAAAACTGATGAGCATCCCGCTGGTATCAAGGGAAAACAAGTGTTATTGCGGCTCACATGTTGATTACTGCTATCAAGAACAACGCAATGACAACCAAGAGATTCTTTACTCAAACTACCAGCTATACATGTACTTTTATTTGACAAACTGCTATTCAATTTGATATATCAACTAAATTGTGCTGAGTCAGTTGGGTTGACCACTGTATTACAGATTCCATGCGCTAAGTTAGTCTCATATTTTCTTAGAAAGGCACCACGAGAGCACATGAGTACCCAGGGTATGTTAGCCCCTCTTCAGAACAAATCAAGGGAGTATGGAGCAGTTTATTGTCATGTATTTTCATGTGGTTCTATTAATTTTATTGTGCTTCAAAAGGTGGAATGCTGAGTTTGAGGCTGTTGATATAATAATCACTTGTCTCCATTTAATCCTTCAAGCCCTGTTATAAAAATGCACATTCTCCTTACTGTTCCCCAATACATTTGTTATGGAACAAGTAACGAGAATTTGTCTAAATGTCAAGACATCTTATCCTTGGTGATAACTTCCTTTATTCTCATCACTTGAATGTTTGATCAAGTAGTGATATTGTAAACAGAAATTTCATTTTCGTCTCTGTTAGAGTTTGAAGGGTTAATTACTGAGCAGTTCTTTCCTATGGGACTTTTTGTTATTCAATGTTCCAATATCACAGTAAAAACAGTAGAACAACATCACAAGAGTCTATTTCCCTGTTTGACTTTTCTCTGTCTTACTGAGTACTTTTAAGTCCAAAATTGTAATTTGGCTTTGGCTGTGAATTTCGTGCATCTGCAATGATTTGCTTTAGTGCCCCCTTCCAATCAGTTTCCCTCTTTTTAACAACCACTTCCTCTGTTTGAACGAGTGTTTGTTAGAGAGCGGCCTCTTTCCAGTGCCCCCCACCCATTTTAATAAACACCTGTATACTGAAACGTGCGTCATCTGCATAAGTGAGCCTTTTAGTCAAGTGCCCCAGTAAGATGGTTACATTGAACTACAAAAATGACTACTATCAACCTGTTTTGTTACCATTCCTATTGTTGTAGTTTCTACTGTTGTTCAATTTTGACACTCATGTTTATGTGGAATATAAAAAGCTTTGTTCCTTTGTGGACGAGAGTAGGATAATTACCACTTATCCCTGGGGGGAAGGGGGCACTCCCTATAGTGGGTGATAGGGGGAGACTCCGCCCGAATGGGGCGCCTTTTTTAGCTTGCAGTATACTAAAGGGTAAGGAAAATTGCTATGTAAGTATACTAAAGGATCACCAAAATGTGCTGCAGAGTCTGACTCGTCCCCCAGTTGTCTTCATAACGTGCGCAGCACGGGAGCGCGAGGTGTGAGAGTGCGTTATGAAGACGACTGGGGACGAGTCAGCTGCAAAGTAAAAGAAATGACAGCTAAAATTAGTATAGAAAAGGGTGCCACATTTTGGCAACAACAACAACAAAAGACACACGAAAGCTTGGAGCCTTTAGTAACTTACCCACCAACTGAAGCCCCACGGGGAGAAACGCGGCAACCATGGGATATTCTCCTGTTTATGTAGGAGACTGCCACCCGCAGTGTAGACATTTGAAAACGCTCCGAAAAACGCTACTTTGGACTTTTTATCCACAATAACATATGGGTGAATATAAAATCAAATCCCACGAGTCAATAAGTCTCAATAAGTACATGTGAAGGAAAAAAGTTTATTTTCTAACTTAGTGTACAATTCTTTTTCCTCAAGCTTCTGTGCCCCTGCTTTTGATCTATTTGACTTCCGGTTTGATGAACATGGAACTCGGAAAATAAACAGGGTACAACTATATTTGTGTACTGTGCTTCAAAGTGCGCATAATACAACTGTTGAATTAGAGATAGTCTACGTCAGGTTATTATTGTTATTATAAACCACTCTCTAATGTGTTGGTGCCATATGAAGAGCTACTCCTTTTATTCGTCCATTTTCTGGCTTTTCCTTTGGTTTATTCTCTGCAAACATATTTCCTAAAATACAGAAAACGGTAACCAATCAAACATATTTAATAAACATGTTTACACCAATAGCTTAGTTCATGCATGCACTGTTCAATATATAAACTACGTATAGTCCACAATCCCTTTGATCGTCCTGACGAACGATCGAAACGTCAGCATTTAAATTTCTTCACGGTGACCATTTTCCCTGACCAACTCAGTTAATAAATGTAAATTTTCTCGTGTCACTTCTCCACCGTGTCGACGATTAGACTGTTGGTCCGAATTTCTTATAATCGATTGTGATCTCTCCTGAGCCTCGCTGACTTCTCGCTCGTAGTGAATTCGGTCTACTTAGTCCAACTGTTAAAACCAAAATTAAACTAAACTTGTCTTTATACACTGAGAGCAAAAAGTTGTCTTTGTGAAAACAGAGGGCAATTAATAGAAAACCCAGAAGACCACAAAATCGAAAAGTTACTGCGTGCCCAAGAAAGTAAAGGACAAAAAGTCATCCGTAATGTTACGTTAAAAAGTAAATTCGAATTAGGGTAGTTTGCCTGTCAAAACATGGTTTCCATGCACACATCACGTTTCGTGAACAGCAACAAAATGTTTCCGCGAACTACATACTGAAATTTTATGGAAAATCAGAACGTTTGCTGGCTACATATTATTAGAACAACTTCAATATTATTATTATTATTATTATTATTTTAATGCACTCGCCATTTATGACCAGGACGATACTAGGACTTGGAGAACAATCTGCCCTAAATGCAACGTAGCGCGTAACCTAACACGCCTACCGTCATGTTGTTTCTAGTTTTTATACTTTTTTGTCTGTAATCTGTTTTACAAGGGGAGCGCTGTAATTGGCATAGCTGTAGCGTCTCCCCGGCGAGTGTTTTTGTTTTTGTACTTGTTTATATTATGTCCTTTTCTTGCCTTGTGTAATATGTTTTTGGCCGAAGATAAATAAATAAATAAATAAACTATGCATGCACTGTAAGCGTTTGATGTCTGTAGGATGATCCCTTCTTCCCAGAACTCAGTTGGAGAGTGCTACGTTGTTATGGTAACTAACAAATACCTCGTCTTTCATGATAATACTTACGGGCTCGAGAAGGTCCCCTCGTTTTTGCATTTACGAGGGGTACCCGTGTATGGGTTGCCCGCTCTGCAGCACTTGCCATTGTTATTAGCACAACCGGTTCCACCCAGAGAGATGTATGAGCGACGCTGGAGGAAATCCTAGCAGAAGAAAAAATTATGACGTGATTCGGAAGCAATTACCTTACATGAGTTATTTTAATGTTTGATAAACTAATGGTTCCAGAAGCAGGTTTTTTTTAACGTCCTGGTGAGTGTAGTCCTGAAAATTACTGTTGGTGAAGTCATAATCATTGTGTATGGTAGTCATGATCAGAGTAAGCGTGGTTTGTGTGTCGTTAGTTGATGGTTTTAGGCTCTGGTTATTGATCTAATCAGTCAGTTAATATAAGTCGCGATGTTATTGTTGGTCGCTTGTCGGCAGTTAAGCTGTGTTTAGTGGTTTAATGTTGAAGTTTTTACATGTCCAGGGTAGATTGCCTCTTAGCAAGCCTGTTGACAAGGGCTTAAATGGCCTGACGCCTGGTTACTTGTTGCGCGAATATAGTTACTAGAAAAGCGTGATTTCCATGCTTCTGCCACTTGAGAAAGACATCTATCTACTACACCCACTGCTAGCTATGTAGACCCACAAGTACCAAGCCCGCTTTTAGGGATTTATTGTTCCCCTGCCTGTTGCTAAAAGTGAAAAGTTACCTTCCAAATACGCTCTAGGTCCCTGGGCACAGGGAAGTCATCGCCCTCCGGATCCCTGGGCATAAGATAGTCATCGCGCTCCGGGTCCCTGGGCACAGGGAAGTCATCGCGCTCCGGATCCCTGGGCACAAGATAGTCACACCCACTGCTAGCTATGTAGACCCACAAGTACCAAGCCCGCTTTTAGGGATTTATTGTTCCCCTGCCTGTTGCTAAAAGTGAAAAGTTACCTTCCAAATACGCTCTAGGTCCCTGGGCACAGGGAAGTCATCGCCCTCCGGATCCCTGGGCATAAGATAGTCATCGCGCTCCGGGTCCCTGGGCACAAAATAGTCATCGCGCTCCGGGTCCCTGACCACAGGGTTGTCATAGCGCCCAGGCCGGTGGCGCCTATAAAAAGGCATCCTAGCCGCTTCTGCTGCTATGAAACAAGCAACTACGAAGCAAGGCAAAATCAACGTGAACTCCGTGATAGAAGTGTTTGTATGCCTGAAAAGCAAAAAAAAAAAAAAATAGAAAAATGTTTAGTCGGTGCACTTACCGTAATACACTGCGCATTATTCATTTTGATTCGACCGGAGAAGCCGCGATCTCTCGGGAGGAAAATTTACGGCCTCTCATCTCGAAGAAGAAATAAACACCGAGTTTGAAATGTCGGTCGTCAGTAAATTTTTTTTTTAATCTCAAGAAGCGACTCTGTCAGATATCATGAAAAGCCCGTCAAACACTTTTGCGGACTTTGCTGTGGGCGGCCTAACCCACCTTCGTGTAGCAGTCTCCGAGAACATTTTCTTCGCCTCCAAAAATCCCATCGAAAAAAAATTAACGTCGAACACGCGGGAAAATTGTTCTTACTTTCACCGAAAGTTTGAGAGTCGGCTATGCGAACAAACTGAAACCTCCGGTCTAGCGAGCCGTAAAGTTTTCTGTATAAGAAAAATATACTTCCAGTCTGCTCTTTTCCTGTACGTTGCATCTGATTTGCATTCGGCATAATTTCAAATGAGCTCCACCCGGCGGAGGCTGTTCTCGGCCAGTTTCAAGCTCACATCGAAAACATTTCGACGGCAAGAGACGCGGAAAACCTTTTTCAACTGTCGCCGAAAGTTTTATTTCAATGCAGAACAAAACGAGGCGCCAGCGAGCTGAGACATTTTGTACTTCATCTATATTTTGCTGTGCACACAATGCTATGTTCCCGTCGATCTTTCTGCAACCAGAGGTTTCTTGGTCGTGCAGTGTTCCCGCGGGCGAATAAGTAACCTCTGTGCAAAACCGCCTGATTCTTTGGTGTGTCGCCGTCCAACCGTCCAGGACTTGGAACGAATTAATCAAAACTTCTGGTTTTAACCGGGTCTCAACCGGTTTTGAAGCTGAAGCGTGCCGTGAATGTTGTCAAAAGTCGTGCGTTGTCAATTACGCTTTCAAACTTGTTGTACGCGACAAACAATATTTTTTATTTTTGCCACTTCTCCCAGCTTTAGGCTTGGATAAATTCTGCTCGTAAAATGGCTTATTCTGCCTGCCGGCAGTGCTCGTAAAAGTCGCTTATTCTGCTCGACATTCTGCTCGGACACCATTATCCTGCTAGATTCTGCTCGGTAAACAAAACATTGTCGGCCCTTTGGGCCTTGTGTATTTTCCCAAGTATGGAGGGCCTAAATACTAATTAGATATTCTTTATGCGTAGCAAAATTGTAATTCATGCATCTTAATTTATATTACTATTTATAGTCCCAGACGAAACAGTGAATCATGTGAGTTCGTTTTAGCTAATAATCACATTAATCACAAGGTATTTTCCATTTGTTTTGTATTTAGTTTTCAATTTTTCTTACAACTGTTATGTATATCATTAGTGCCACTGATTTTGCTCCAATTCTGCTCGAAAATGCCTTATTCTGCCGGCAGAATGCTCGCCGACCTCAAACTGAATCGCTTATTCTGCTCGAAATTCTGCCGACAGAATTTATCCAAGCCTACCCAGCTCAAAAGATCAGCAGAAAGACAAGGCAGCAATTGTTAGAGCTTTGTTTTACTTATATTTATCCGGAGTTTAAAGTAACTGTCAAATAAACCGGGTGCAAGTAACGTTTTCGTGGAGTTCATGACGCATGAGCGCGCGTACAAGATATGCAAGAAACGGAATAAAATATGCAAAGAAATAAATTAAACTGAAAGGCCCGCCCTTCAGGAGCCTGCCCTTTTGCCCGCCAATTTGCAAGAGCAGCCGCTTTTTGGGATGCTGCGTGCTCGACTACCATGGAACAGGGCCTAAGAAAGCATTACTTACTCCAGGAGCCAGGAACCTGCTGTTGCTCTAGCTTCCAACGTTCGATGAAAATTTAAATGGGAGTTTTTCACATAGTACTCTACTTCTGCATGCTGTTTAAATATTATGCTGCACAAGATGGATGTAACATTTGAGTCTGTGCACGTAATTCTTCAAATGAAACTTATTGAGTAGTACTTTACTGTGTTGCTTATTACTATGTTGTACAAGGTGGTTCCAACTTTTGAGTTTGTGGGTGAAATCTTTAATTTTGATCATTTAAATGAGCGATGTTTGCTGACTTGCCGTACAGTTGAGGATTTTGTAGTTCGGAGATGTACACTCTACAAGCTCATCAAACAAACTAATTTATCTTGCATGATTTAGTTCTTAAACCAGCACTCTTCTTTGAGTGGGTGAGTGTAAAAGGCGGCATGTCTTGCGGAATGGCATAATTATGCAATGTAATAGGTGCGGACTGACTCAAAGAAACAAATTAAGGCCGCGGGTGACAAGCTACTCGTGAATAAATTTATAGGGCAAAATTTTGGTGGAGGTCTTACCTTAAAAAACTCAATATCTTGAACGTTTGGAAGCCGATTCCGTTGAAACTTAACAGAGAGCTTGGTGAATGGTGGAGGTGCAACAAGGTTGTTTTAGGTTTGATAGTCTGCGCTTCCTTGCGATGCTGTGAGCTCCCGAAGTTAAGATTTTGTAAAACGCGACTCCGTGTCCAAGTTTGCTCCTCGTGGAGAAGACAACACTCCTTGATTTTACCACTCATTGATCAGTTTCAATCTCTATTGTGTCATTACAGAATTTCGAGTTCCACTGAAAGTTGTGAGCTTTTAAATGAGTAAAATCGTCCTTGTTCAAATTTGAAGCCATCAATAATTTGTTAAAAAGCTTGTTTGAAAAAATTGCTTCTGTTGTGACAATCTACAATACACCTACTTTATCTATATGGAAATAAGATATGGCCGCCGTGCTTTCTCTGTTGCTGCGCCGTTGCTTTGGAACAGTCTTCTACAACATGTTAGGGATGCAGAATCGCTAGACATTTTTAAAAGACAGCTGAAGACAGTTCTTTATAAGCGTGCTTTTTTAAATTGATAATTTTATTGTAAATAGCGCCTTTGGACCGTTGGGAAAGGGCGCTTTAGAAATGTTATTATTATTATTATTATTATTATTATTATTATTATTATTATTATTATTATTATAAGATTCTAGCAGCTATTGTTCACTGTCCAGAAAAAAAACAATACGTTGCAATTTAGGGAGCACAAATATTTGGATTAAAGAATATAGGCGTTTCTGAAGCTCCATGTTTTTTAGTTTTTTTTTTTTTGCTGGAAAACTTCTAAAAATTTCTATTAACGTTTGAACGTAAAAAAGCCGGACTTTGACAGTATTTGTTTTATTTGAAAATGCTTCAAAGTCACAAGATATCCATGGCACACGATTTTAACGCACGTGCAATTATTGATTCAGAAACCTAAGAGTTTCACTGAAGAGCCTATTCACAAATATTTCGCGCCATGTCGCTACCATTCGTTGCACTTCGTGCATACGCTTTAAATAAATAAATAAATACTGACGACCTAGTTCCTCACCCACGGCCTTAACCTGAAAAGCGCGCTCTTTTGCCCGCCAATTTGCAAGAGCAGCCGCTTTTTGGGATGCTTCGGGCTCGACTACCATGGAACAGGGCCTAAGAAAGCCGTTACTTGCTCCAGGAGCCAGTAACCTGCTGTTGCTCTAGCTTCCGACGTCTGATGAAAATCTAAATGGGAGTTACTGACATAGTACTCTACAGTTGATCTTCTGCATGCTGTTTATTATCCTGCACAAGATGGATGTAACATTTGAGTCTGTGCACGTAATTCTTCAAGTGAAACTTATTGAGTAGAACTTAACTGTGCTGCTTATTACTATGCTGTACAAGGTGGCTCTAACTTTCGAGTCTGTAGGTGAAATCTTTAACTGTGACCATTTAAATGAGCTATGTTTGCTGACTTACCGTACGGTTGAAGATTTTGTAGTTCGGAGATGTGCACTCTACAAGCTCATCAAACAAACTAATTTAATTTGCATGATTTAGTTCTTGAACTAGAGACAAAGGCGTGACGGCCATATCAAAAGGAGCTAATGAGAAACCTTTTTTCTAAGGTATACCAACTATAAGACAGCACCTTTTGTTTTATGTAAATTGTTTTTGAACGCACGCTCTTTTTCACGAGAACAAAACTTTTTTATCTAAATAAGCTAAGTTTTACAACAAGTCTGTCTCCTTGCCATATCACTCACTCGCAAAAATACTACGAGAAAAACATCTTAGTTACGTATTTTAATTTTTATCCAGAAGGCTAAAAAGGGAAAAACACAAACAAACTTTAAATGGAAGTAGAAAACCATCTTGAATATAGTAATTGAAACAACTAAGCGGTTGAAGTTTCGGCTCGGGTTCACTGATTTCCTACGAGATTTCCGTCACGGGACAAATCACATTTTAATAGGCTGTGGCTCTTAACCCAGTTTCCAGAATGTTTTCTCTTTTATGTTTGTTAGACACCACGGCACCAGGAGTAGAGGGGGTAAACAGTTACAAAAAGCATCGAGATTCGTAATATATTCTCTCCGGGGCTGTCCGCAAACAATGCCTTAGACCAGATAAGATATGGGAGACTCAGCCTAAGGCGGTCAGGAGCGGGGAGCTCCTGGTGGAGTGCCGGTTCATCGCTGCGGGGAGGTGGGCGGGACGCGAAAAGAAGCATTCGAAACACCGAAAAAACTGAATGAGCTATCGCGACAAGGAAGTGGCCTTATATAAGAGCCCCATACTAATGAGACACGTGATGGATAGCCACGGACTGAACGCAGCATGCTAGGGTTACGTAATCAGCGTTCTAAGGCTGTTTTGTGCGGAGCCCCTAGAGAGAATAGTAATATATTCTCTCCGGGGCTGTCCGCAAACAATGCCTTAGACTAGATAAGATATGGGAGACTCAGCCCTACGGCGGAGAGTCTCCTGGAAACTCCATATGAATATAAAATCTATGATCCCATAAACTCTGAACGTACATTCCTCCCAAAACTCAAACGATACTAAAAAATAGGCCAGAAACTTACAGAAGCTAACAAGTCTAAAATCTAGAACAAAGTTTAAGCATTACAGAGAAAAAAAAAGCTCTATGGAAAAACTGGCTTAAAAGAAGAAATATCCGCAAAGGACTCGTAAACCATAGCAACATTGCACGAAGAGCCAGAAGCTTCCGCAGAGAGTAACGCAGCTGGAGCATTAGGGCGTAATATGTTCCGGAGGTCATTATAGTGGTCAACCATCTTCGTACTAGCCCAACCGACATGGTTAGCAACTGCTTCCTTGGAGGCTCCGAGCAGAGAAAGCGTTATGGAGCAGCCACTACGAGAGCTGTGAGGAGTTTCTCCATCATTGGCTTGAATTTGGTCTAGATAGAACTTTAGACGACCATGAACTGCAGAACCAATAAAAGGTTCCCGGGTAACATTATTACCTTTAGTAACACGAAATAAAAAACCCTGACCTAGGTTGATTTTAATTAACTTAGCGACTGCAATATAACGCTCAAAATTCTTGACTGGGCACACAACTAGATTGTCGCAGCGACGCACTGCAAACGTGTTAACCGAATCCCCTCTCAAAGTTTTCCCAAACGTATGGTTAAATAATATCCCAGAGGAATCGGGAAAATATAAAACCTCTCTGGACAGGACCCTACCCAAATCGGAAGAGCGGTCTCCCGAGAAAAAGTCGGTAGTGAAAAAACAAAGATCTCGACTAAAAATATACAGGGAAATAGGGGAGATCCGTGGGCTTTGAAGTTGAGCGAGAATAAACTGAGCTATAATTTGAAGTTTTTTAAGAAACAAAGGTACAGCCTTCTTTGGGCAAACTCTGGCTTTAGCCTGTTCTTCCTTAATTAATTTCAAATAGTTCTTAATAGATGGATGGGAAACAGGATTTCCAATTCCCAACCTGTCATCCCATTCTCCCCCGAGTCCAGCTTCAGCAAAGATGGCCCTGAGCTTTCCCAACAGGCTGTCGACCGTACCGGCAGCTAACCTCGTAGGGCAACTACAAGAGGAAGGTCGAGTTTGGCCCGCTTGTGGACATGACATCTGATGGACTTTTGTTCGGCCTGACTTGTCCTTCCAAACGAGGAATTTCTGGATGTCCCCAGGGGAGGCAGAGGAGAGAGACTTGGGAGTGGGTAAAGATGCCAGAAATCTAACCAGCTCCCGGTGAGTAGAGGACTTTTGTTTCTCATAAGGTTTGTTGGACCTGATCTCCGTGAGTTCCGAAATACGGTCTTCAATATCTTTAAGGTCGATTTTTACCAGGTCTCGGGCGTTATCCACAACAACTAGATCTCTTCTAAATCCACACCTCTGACAAAAGTTAAACGAATCATCGTTGAGATAGGCACATTGCGGACATGGGACAGCCGGTCTCCAAATTCTGGGTCGTCTGGACTGAGAGAGAAAAAGAGGAAAATGTCTACTTTCCACTCGCTACTCTGAAGGCAAAAAGGTCCCATGGAAGTGGGCGAGATTCAAAACTTGCATTACGTGAAGGAAAAAGAAGAATCCCCAAATCCTCTTTACTTCCCAATTGTAAACGGGCGTGGCTGCGAGAAACCAGGATAGGCCACCAAAACGGGAGTGGGTAGAGCTTGGGAACAACGATAGAGAAGCACAGCTCGGATTCCAGCAGAAATCTCAAAAGTGGACCAACGAGCACAAATGGAGGAAACACGTAAGCATTCTCGGCTGGCGAAATAGTTTGAGCAAAAACGTTCACCCCTAAAGAGTGCGGCGTAAAAAAGGGGGTGAAGTGCCTTAACGTTTTGCCCTTGCTATCAATCTGGGCGTTCGAATCCAGAGACATGAGGTCAATTGTATGAGGACCAAACCTCTGTTCTAGTTCTCGCCAAGCTTTCCTAGAAAGCGTGCAATCCAGATCCGACAAGACACGGGACGGCGGATCGGCTGGATTGGCAGAAGATGGGACATACTTGAGCGAAATTACTGCGTTGAGCGCGAAGGCTGTTTCGTGCAACTTTTTGAGAGCGTCATTGAGCTGCACATTCCTACCGCCTTGTTTCTCCCAAGACTGTAAAAAGGCCAAACTGTCGGTGTGAGCATCCACACGCGCATTGGTAACGAGGGATTTACCAGCTTGCAAGGTATTAACAAAGGCGAGGGCTTCTTTAACGACAATCGGGTGAGATCTAGTATCGCTGGTCCAGTAATCGCGAACTTCGAAAGGCGGCAAGCCCGGTGACACGATAGAACCTCCCCAACCAGAATTCGAAGCGTCAGAGGAAATCTTGACCACAACGTGTTTTTCATTAAGCCACGGCAGACAACCCTCCCAAGAGTCAAGGAAGCGCCAATGTTCTATTTCCTTCCTGAGGGCTCCCGTCACCCGAACTAAACGCGAAGACCTAGAGAAGCCAGCAGTGGACCGGAAAATGTCCCTAGCATAGAGCAAGGCCGCAGGGACCGCGATACAAAAAGAAGATATTTTACCCGCCAGACGCTGGAGGGTCTTAACTGAGACCTCCCGGTTGGCTAAGATGTGCTCACGTAAAGTTGCAAACTTAATCTTCTTATCCTCCGGTAAAAGGAAGGCGCAAAGTTGAGAGTCAACCAAGAATCCAAGGAATTTGACTACTCGAGCAGGGATAAGCGACGACTTGGATAAGCCAATAAAATATCCCAAAGAAATAAGAACAAAAGCAGCTATGAAAATGGCAGCATTGGCAAACTCTAAATCCGACCAATCCTCCGCAGACGCACGTGATTCAGGGGGAGGAGAAAGCTGTCCAACATGTCTGTCATCAATATACTGGCTACATGGCACTCCCAGGGATCTAATGTAGCTGGTAGCAGCCATACCAATAGAGTGGTAGACGTATGCACTGCCCTTCCAGCCAAAAGGGATATTATTATAAACAAAATACCAGCCTTGCCATTGTAGGCCAAAATATTTTCTACTCTCTTCGGAAATTTCAACGTAGTCATAACCACTTTTATCGTCCATAGTTGTTTGGAAATGGTATTTTCCGACATAACGAGGTAAATCAGATATGTAATCCAACTTGAGGGGCAAATCTCTTATCCACAAATTGAGAAAGCGTTCATCGTGGCATAACCTTGGCTTAGAGGGTTCTATAGTCAATGGCATAACAAGATGAGGGGGATCGTCTTCACCGACCCTTCCCCAGACTGAGAGAGATCCGTTTTTAACACGTTCCAAAATTGTAGAAGAAATAAAATCCTCAAAGCCAAGACACGATTTGTTATTGCTGAACTCTGCTCTTGGCGGGCAAGGAGAATCGTATAAAATGTTCCTTGAAAATCCCCTCGAAAGCGGGTGAAAAAGTCCTTAACGTTAACCTTATATTTGATGTATGATAAAATCTCATCTTGTTTTGGATGCTGGGCGAGGATTTCCTCCCACTTGTCAACATGCCTGTGCAACTCCCCAGCTACAAAAGCGTCCGGGTTTCGGAATGAAAGAAGACTAGGTGAAGCTTTGGCCATGAGCGAGGAAACCATCTGAACCGAGGGTACCGGGGTTACGACGCCTTGGGGTTTACCCTTCCAATCACACCAGGTAACGGAAACACGCTGGAGCGCAGCTTCTTCTGGGTTGAAATGAAATGTCTTAAATCGTTTACAATTCCCCTGAAAGGAAATGAAGCGAACTATGAGGGGGGAAAACCCCAAAGCGAAGCAACTCCGAAATACCCCGTCCAGGGACAGAGCAATGAAGGGTATAAGATAACCCCTTCGGGGAAGCCTAGCTCGAGCGGGGAAACGAGAATACAACTAGACACACAAGAGAAAAAACGAAATTCAGAAGGAACTGACACACAAACAGTACATCTTTATTATTTCCTCTTATTCAAAGGGCAATTGGCAATAAAGTGCCGTACACTCTTACAATTGAAGCATTTGCCCCGTAAGGGACCTGAGCGCCCGCCTCTACGGCCTCTGAAGCCGGTGGAGAACATAGGGCCCCAAGAACTGGGACCCGGCTGAGAACCTTGGCCAAATTGAAGGACAGGACCACGTGGTGACGGAGACGGATTGCTTGATTTCAAAAGCTTATGAATCTGGCCCGCTACCAGTTTCTCTTCCTTGTCACCCAACAAATTGATGATAATGGCGGCAAGGCGGGGTTCATCGACAAGTGGTCTGCACTGTTTAAAGATCGCATCGAATCTCTTGCGATCGGGGTGGACAGTCTTCCTTGAAACATCCGCCAACTGTTCAAGAGCAGCAATAAGGGCGTACCGGTCAACCAGGGGAGTAGGGCGGCTGGCCAGCTGACGCACAGTATCGAGGGCCGACGTAACGCTAGTACGAGTCAGGGTTGATTCCAACCGCTCTACCTTGTCTTTCAATGCATTAACATTCTTAAACCAAAGAAAGTAAAAAAAATTAGCACACGGCCGGACAAAATCGCTAAAACACATGAAGTGAGACAAATTCACTCTAGCACTCTAAAGCGAGACAAGACAATAACAGTTCTTCAACGAGATAAACTCTTAACATCGCCGCAAGCGGGGCGAAAAGCTCCGGCAACGAGACAAACGCACAATATAAATATCCTAGAAAGACAAACCCACAATGACATTTGGGTGAGACAAACTGATAAAACGCTTCAGAGAGACAAACTCACTAGAACATCTCGGCGAGACAAACTCACTACGACACATCAACGAGGTAGACTCACTATAACACTTAGAGAGGTAAACTCACAATAGAACTACAGCGAGACAAACGCACTAGAACATCTAGGTGAGACAAACTCACTAGAATGTCCCGGTGAGACAAACTCACTACAACACGTCAATGAGACAAACTCACTTTAACACTTCAGTGAGGGAAACTCATAATAGAACTACGACGAGACAAACTCACTTCAACACTTTGTTGAGACAAACTCACTAAAAACACTTCGGTGAGACAAACTCACTAAAATACTTCGGTGAGACAAACTTCACTAAAACACTTCGGTGAGGCAAACTCACTAACGCTTCGGTGAGACAAACTCACTAACACTTCGGTGAGACAAACTCACTAACACTTTGGTGAGACAAACTCACAAAAAACACTTCGGTGAGACAAACTCACTAACACTTCGGTGAGACAAACTCACTAACAATTCGGTGAGACAAACTCACTGACACTTCGGTAAGACAAACACTAACACTTCGGTGAGACAAACTCACTAACACTTCGGTGAGACAAACTCACTAACACTTCGGTGAGACAAACTCACTGACACTTTGGAGAGACAAACTCACAAAAACACTTCGGAGACAAACTCACTGTAAACACTATAACTTACGGTAAGGCGAACTCATAACACCAATCCGTAAACGCTTCTAAGCGAAATAAAACAAACTCACCGCAACACTGCAGTAAAAAAACTAGCTATAGACCAACCCAAGCGAGACTAACTCGCTAGGACAGTTCGGGTGACATGAATACGAACCGAGTACGAGACTTCGAATGAAACTAGTGACCACAACAAAGAGCGGAACAAATACGATAGGCAGGAGGGGCGAAACAAACTCACTTGAAACCTATAACAACAACGCTATAATCAAGACAAACTAGCGTATAAAGCTAACCAAACGGGAAACTAAAGCTGCGACGACCCGCAAAACGTAAACGCTAGCCACCAATAGCAGAAAGAAAGCAAAGCAGGCGAACGAAAGGCAAGAACGACTTACCACATCAGCATGAGATTGATGAGCAGGTTGAGCTGCAGGGACCGCAACTTGCGCTACTGCAGCTGGTGGATCGCCGCCATCAATATTTTGAGCGTCCTGAGCAGCTCCGGCTTGTGCTGGCGGAACTGCTAAAGCGTCTTGTAATTGTTGAACATCAGCCGGAACAACAGGAACTTGGTCAGCCATAAGAATTAAAGTGTGGCGCAGCGATGAAGCGAAAACAAAAAGCGCGAAAAGAAGCATTCGAAACACCGAAAAGACTGAATGAGCTATCGCGACAAGGGAGTGGCCTTATATAAGAGCCCCATACTAATGAGACACGTGATGGATAGCCACGGACTGAACGCAGCATGCTAGGGTTACGTAATCAGCGTTCTAAGGCTTTTTTGTGCGGAGCCCCTAGAGAGAATAGTCGCTTTGTTTGCTTCAATGGTTCGCCAAGCCTCACTGATTTTTTAATTTTTCAGATGGCCGGCGGGTTCTTCACTAGTTAGCGGCATTAACTGTAGTGGTTCTCGTAGCATTGCCCGCGAATCGAGAAGAGGATTAGTTTTCTCGGGGATCGAGCAAAGGTCTTTAATTCAAGAAATTCTTCGTTTCTCATAGTAGCAAACAGCTAGTGCCAATTAAACTTTTATTTTTTTGTTTCTCTTTTGTGTTTCAAAAAGAGAGCGCCGCCAAGAATGAGGGTGCTAATGGGGTTAGTAGTTAACTGACAATTGGCCAAAAAAATAGTAGTTAACTGATATTTGGCCAAAAAATTAGTAGTTAACTGATAAATGGAAAGTTAACAGTTAACTGACATTTTATTAATTATATTGAATACTACTGTTGATGTTTCAAAAGCAACAAAGATTTTCCTAACAGCAAAGCTATTTCGTGACATTTACCTGTCACGCTGCATAACCTGGTAACATATTAATTGTTATTTGACCCCTCCCGAGGCAAAGGTGCCAGCCATGAGGCCGAGGGAGCGTTAACTTGACCTATGTCTCCATGATGGCTTCGAGTGGCGTGGTCAAGGTTGTTCTAAGTTTTTATCGAGGTGATGATAAAGGGTCGGCATTCGAACGACACAGAGGTCGCGTGCCGTTTGACTTGGCAAAACACAATTCAGTGGACTTAGTTAACAAACATTTGACAGATTTTATGGGAATAAAACAACAAGCGGAAACGTTTGGACTCGGTGCGTTTGACTTGAAGTTGTTCCGATTAGAGAAGATCGACGGGAAAGCTGAAAATTCTGCAATCGTTACAAACGCTCAACTGGGAATGGAGCTACCCTTTCTAATGGGAAGTGCGACAAGTGAGCTAAATGGTATGTATTTTGTTTAGTCTTGGACTGTCGAGAATTTTAAAATTGTCCAGCATGACCTCGTTTGGCCTGATTTCAGTATATCACGTCAATAATTGATTTCAGGTCGACAATACACAAGCCCTTTGGTTACATTAAATCAGTAAGATTTCTGTTTTTTTTAAATTTATATTATTATTATTATTTTTATGTCTGAAGTTCATGTCATCCAGAAAAAAGTCAATTGGACCAACAAACAACCGATTATTGTTACACAAAAACCAAGAACTTCTTCAAGTGAAACTGCTGTTGGGAAGAAAAGAAAGAGGAGAAAGGAAGCAGAAGAAGATCGAGAAATGATAAAAAAACTAGTCACCGAGGGAACTGCAGTCAGAAATGAGAGACAGAAAGATGTTTTGGGGCTCTTAAATGAAGGTAATCTATATATGCGTGATTCTCTTATAAATTTATACCCGGATTCTGTTTCGCATGACGTCAATGATGAGACATTCAAATTCTAGCTTATGTAACCTACGAAATTGTTTTTACCATAGTGTGCTAACCCGTGACAAAAGCCTTGAAATGAAGTTTCACGTTTGTTTTGCTTTTGAATTATTAGGGAGTTAAATTATGTCACGGTAGATTTCACGCTATTTCGGAAAAGCCGAGAAAATAGGCAAAATTAATCAATTTGAAAGGGATTTTTCATTCTAAATGTTTATACGTTAGTACCTTATAAACGTTTCAGTGAATTCTTGACAATCGTTTGTGATCAGCACTTTGCCATGTTTGAGACTTATGTCCACTACGTCGGAGTCCCTAAGGACCCCCTAAAGTAGGACACTAACATGGGCCGCGTCATACATGTTTACCAAATGATGTCTTTTGTTCGTCTTGTTCGTTCGCCCATAACTCTTGAATAAACGGGTTTCTGCTTGGCAATTTGACAACGATGTGTATTTTTTTACGCTCTACAAGCTCATCTGAAACATTTAAATTTGATATCGCGTTGATGTGACGTGCAAGTCGATAATTCCTGTTTTATTACTATTATTATTTCAGAACTTGGTAAAATGCATGGTTGTTCTGCAATAAATGAAATAATATTCAAATGTGGCATTTGTTCGAAGCCTCATGTCATAAGTGGTACAGGAAGAACTATACAAGGAAACATTAAATACTTCAGAAATGGTATGTAGTATTCGTCTTATTCCTGTGGGTAGTCTGGTACTTTACAAAGCGTAATTTCGGAATATTCAATATAACGATAACAGCTTATAGTGATTAACCAATCACTTTTAACCTTAAAGCACTACAGGGCCAGTAAATGTACACTAAGTATATGACTACATTTGGGGGGCTCAATTTTGAAATGATTCTAGTGTTTTGTTTGTTGAGCAAATATGTTGAGGAAAACGTTTCGACATGGTCGAGCTTTACTGTCGCTGATATTTGTTATACAATGTTTGTCTTGTTCAGTTCAAGTGAAATTTCAGGGCTTTGGGGGGAGGGAGAGGGGGAGTTACATACTTGGGTCGGGGGCCTTAATTTAAACGACGCTTTAGGAAGCAGCCAAAAGAAGATGCCGGACATTTTTACTCGTGTGCAAAGACAAACAGTTGAACCTGAAGACTGTCCTGAAGACTTTGAAGGAGCAGACGCACGTGTCTCAGAAAAGTAATGCAATTTTCTAGCATGTGACTTTATTGTAGATTTTAACTGCAAGGACTGCTGATGGTAGCAATGCCCATAAAGTTACCGTTTAAAATATCGTTTCCAGTACATTAACTAGTTATATTTGAAACAAACATATTTTTGTGTTTGTCATCAGCTAACATTGTATCAGCAAGACCGTTATTTTTAGTCCATAAGGAAAAAGGTTTTGAGCTCTCAATTTGTCACTGGAGATCATAAGCACTCTGTAATGTACAAAGATTTGTGAATTATCATCGGGGCATTAATATATTAACACATGTACAAGCTCAGGATTTCGTTAGCAATGTATTGACGAATAAGAATGATTGTTGATAATAAACAAGGCTTGTAGCTGAAATAATTAAATAAATTCAGCTTAAGTAACATCGTTGTTTACACTTCAGTTTTTGTAGTGGATGTAGCGAAGAGGATTCGGCGTTGTGTGGCTTGGATGTTCCATGTTCCATCCTAGATGCAGATTGTTTTCCAAATAGCCCCTGTTCTGACAATCAGCCAGAGCCTTGTGAAGTAGATCAATTCTTGCATGAGATGTCTGACCCTGAAGACAATAAGTCCAATAACGATGAAAGCGAAGAAGACGACGAGCTTATTTCTTCTCAGATGTGAGTCAGTGTTGGTGGTTATTCATTTCCTTTAAGTCCATCCTTCCTAATCTCTAGTAATTAATTAATTTCTCTTCTGAGTTAACAATCAAGAACAAAAATTCAAAAATTGTGTTGTTTATTATTTATTTATTTATTTGTTTTTTTAGTTGTGTGGAAAATGCCCACCCTTTAGCTATAAAGCTGAACGCATTGCTCAAAGAAGGAAAAATTCCTGAAGATTGTATGTATTATAAATTCATGGACAACACTACATCCTTTGCCTTGGTTGATTCAACCTCTGCTTCCAGCTTCAAATGGGATGATGATGTCTGTGAATTTTTTGATACGATCAAATACCTTGGAGGAGAAAGGACAAGGAAATTTGTGCGTGGTCCAGGATTTCATGGAACTGGGAAGGGAGGACTTGAAAATTTACCACGTTTTCTGATTTTAATTTATGCGGGCCTTCAATAAATGCTTCGAGAAGGTATCACGCTGGCTACACCACGGACAGTGGAGTTATAAAACCACATTTATTATCACTTCATTCCTTTGCTCAACAACCAAATGCAGAAGTGGCCAAGTTAATTGATACAGAAAAGCTGCAAGTTATTCCCGTTGCTCACGCCAGTGACGGAACCGCACTTAATCCGGGTCTTGAGTTCGATGCCCGACAGAAACTTATTATTGGTCTCGTTTATAAGGTAGATTCTCAATATGTAAAGGACCATCCGTCTCCCGAACCTGAGGAGATAAAAAACAATCTGATAACAAGTGCAGATGTGACTTATATAACTTCACTTGACAATGGTGCAACAATGCCTGTTGCTGTTCATTACCTCCGAAAATCTGTGAAAGGAGAAGACGTTCTTGCGAGTGTTGAAAATGTTGTGAAAACTATACAGCGTTGTGAGATGTGCTTAAAGCATCAAGAGTGCAAGAACAATATTGTAACCAGTGAATCGTCAAAATGCAGCAGCGTTTGTGAAGAGTGCTTTACTCACAAGACAGTGTGTGATAACTGCAAAGCTAAAGGTCAGGTGTCACACGTTCCATCTTTGAGAGCGTGTGACTTTTGTCTTGAGAAAAAAGTATTGTGTAGAAAACTTGTGATCCTTGCAGTGGTTACAGACTGCGAAGAGTGCAATAAGAAGGCACTCCTTGAACTTGACACAATGGCGGACAGTGCTTCTTTGCCACCTGAACTTGCACTCGTTGTGCCCCTGCCAGATGTTGTTCACCTAGGCAAAAGTTTAAAGTGCAGTTGGTCTAACTGGTTCCTTGATTTGGACAGTGAATTAAGCAATTTGGTGTTACTGCGTACTTTACGTGACGATGCTCATACGGAAATCAGAAAAAAAACTCCGAAAATTGCTCTCTCTTGAATGTGTACGTAATAAAGACAGGATGGCTGTGGAACCAGTAGTTCGTCTCACACGACCTGAAGTACTTGAAGTGTTAAGGCAAATACAGTTTGTCGCTCATACAATAGTGCCAGAAAAGTACAGATTCTGGAAGAGTAACCAGACTGGTGTTTGCCCTCGACCGATAGCAATCACTTATGGACCACAAGGAACTCTCCTAGTGCTTGATTATGATTTTGAGTCTTCTACAGCCAAACTTGTAACAGTTCGTCTCCACCAGCCTGCTGACGTGTCAATTAAAAAAGAGGGCTATAACGATGCACGAGATATATGCTACAACAATGGCATTGCATTTGTTCCAGAAAGAGGTAGTGGAGTTATCTCCTTTGTTGACTTCAGAGGTAGCGTGACGGTTAAAGTGGACGCACTTAAAAAGCGGGCAGATATAATAAGTCATCTTGAAAAGAACGACCTACCACTGGACGGCACTGTACCAATTCTACGCGAAAGACTGGAAAACCATCAGGCAAAAGTCGCCAAGAAGATAAGACATTACAAGATAAGAGTTACAACCAGCACTTACCAAACCATCAGTCATCTGTTCCGCGAGTCAAGATATATTGTTGTGTGCTGATGATGAAATGCGTGCAATTTTCGAGATAAACATGATTTTCGATGGTGTTACCATTCATGGTGATGCTGTCAAATTTATCAGCTACCCCTCAGCTGCAACAACTCTACAGTCAGTAGCCGTTCTTGAGAACGTTACCTATTTTTCGGCACAAGGAAGTTTGTATCGATGTTCTCTGGAAACGAAAGCGTTAGAGCTGGTTGTAGACAATTCAACCAATAATCCAGCTTCTGAAGTTAACAAGATTTCTGTGTTCGGAAGAAACATTGTATTCACGGACCCAAAAGATCGTCAAATTTAAGGATACAACCCAGAGAAAAATGCTGTGACTGTTATCGTTGGATCTGGTCTAGAAAAAAATTCTGATGGCTCAGAGAAATCAGCCTCTTTCGTTCAAGTACATGGAATTTGCACTTACGAGAACTCAATTTTTTGTGACTGATGTTGCAATGGGAAACATTAAGCTCGTGACCGGTCTTTCTGAAACGGTTACATTTCTTAAAACCCTAGGATGTCTTTATGACACTTTTGAAATACACACAAAAGGTACGCCTGCAAAAAAGGTAACATTGAGGGAGGCGAAAGAGAACGTTGACAAAGTCTGTAACGAGGTACAAACAACAGTAGCTAGTGTGAAGGAGCGCTTCAATTTGTCAAGAGAAACAAATGGTCCAGAGGGTACAGTTTCCAAGAAAACCCAAGATTCTCTCGTCCTATTACGCAAAGGGATGAACAGGCTGACTGAAAAGATCAGTTCTATAAATCCTTCGTTCGTTGACCAAGTTGAGCTTTCAACACTTCTGACAACGCAGGTGGAAAACCTACACGCTGTTACACACTTCAAGCATGAATCATCCAGTGTTTTAAACTACGCCCAAGACTTTGGAACCATAGTGAAAGAATCGCTCAAAAGAACTACGAAGTGGGCTGCAAAATATTACACCCAAGACAAGTCGCATTATCCCGTGCCTGATACTTCAATGTCTTTGTCAGACATTTGTCAATCTCAATGTCTCTCCCAGCGGTGCAAACAGTGCCGAAAGTAGATGAAGTGGTGATGAGGGACTGGATGGAGAACTTTCGACCTGTTCGACAACGACTTGAACTGTAAGAAACGAAACCACCAAAGATAAAGCAGGATCTTTACCGCCAGCTGTCTACTCTCAGCCGAAGCTAAAAGGACACTCCTATGTCGAGTTTTATAGGGAGCATGCAACTTCTGACGACTCATCTACGCCTGCTCCTATCACTGACACCACTGAGCAGTCTGAGCATTCCCCTGGGACCCCTGGCATCGATGAGCTGCAAGAGGTTAGTTTAGCTTTCATTAATGACTTTGATGTACCTGAAGTACAGATACAGGACATACAGCAAACTGATGAGTACGAGACTGATTCAGATTCGGTAAGTTACGAAGAAAGTGAATTTGAAGCAGTTAGCAAGACATGCATGACCAGGTCAGGAAGAGCAGTACGTGCATTTGTACGTCTGGATCTATAGTACGTAAAGTCGCACAAGAGCCAAGAAGGCCCACACGGCCGGAGCTTATCCCGGTTTCCGTAGCATGAAGCAACTGAGTGTATTGCTACTCCCCCCTGAACGGGATGCTAGTCCTTCGCAGGGCTACCCCCAGGCAGTATGTCGCCGGTACCCATTTATACACCTGGGTGAAGAGAGACAATCTGGGGTAAAGTTTCTTGTCTAAGGAAACAACATGCCTTACAGTTCGTTGTCGAACAGGTCGAAAGTAAGTAAACAACACGATGGCAGGGACTGGCCATCGAACCACCGACCTTCAGATCTGGAGTCCAACGCGTTAACCACTACACCACCGGGCCCCCACCTGGATCTATGAGGTCAGTATTATTTGATAGTTATACGACTTAAAACCTAATGCTGGATTACAGCGAAAATCGATATACAGCTTCACTTCGGTTTATTTTTCTGTTCCTTATAAATCACTATTGGGGCGAAGTTTATGTGACTTCGTGCAATTTATTTCTTGATTTGAGTAAGGTCCACCCCCAAAGATGATTGACGCACTGAAGTGAAGCAATATTCTGGTTATGATGCAATAATTTTCGCTGTAAGAAAAGGAAAGTTAATAGCTAACTACAATTAGTAGTTAACTGACAATTGGCCAAAAAATTAGTAGTTAACTGACATTTTGCCGAAAAATTAGCAGTTAACTGACAACTGGGTACCCCCATTAACACCCTCAAGAATGTGCGGGTTAACTTGCAGTAACTGATAAAAGTATCTCCAAGGTGGTTAAATTTCTTTCTTCGACTCAAGAAAGTTATTCAAGTTGTAAATTGGAGCCATGATTTCTGAACCGTACTGTTGACAAATTTCAGCGATCAGTTCAGTGAACAAGCTTAACTCTATCTTTACGTGCCAAGCTCGCTTCTTTATCATTGAATTCTTAAAGTTTTTAAACTCACGCTCTATTTCTCGAAAACAAAACTCTTTTCTGACTAAGCAGAGGGAGGTAACCCAAGCCAAAAATAATTAACGTAAGCGGTACTGAAGTGTGAAGGAACTTGCAAACTGGCTCCCTTTCGTCAGGCTCACTGAATAACTCCATATTGTAAAGTTAAATGACAAGACTTACCGTTGCAGATTTTCCAAGATTTGCTGTGAACAAACTGGGCAAAAAACTAGCTTATGTTGCGTGAATAGTTTGTTTAAAGGAGGGGCGATTCATCTTATGAGTCAGCGCTTTCTTTGATGTAATATTGAGATTGTATTTAATCGCGTAAATACAAGTTCAACTCACGCTGTTTTTCGAAATAAAACAATACTATTTTTCAGAATTAATAAAGAACAAGTTGAAGCCGAAATGAACGAAACAGTGCTGATATCAAAAGTGCAATCCCTCAGTCTTTGACTCGTTGGTGAAAATTGGAGTGATGATTTAGAGATTTAATTCGTAATTCAGAAATGTTCACTCATTATGACAATAAGCTCAACAAACAAACTAATCGCATTATCTTGCAAGTTCTTTTGAACTTAGAGTACCACCGCCTTCTTTTGTTTTAAGTGACAGCAGATTGTTTTAATTCTTAAAATTAACGAAAATCAGTAAAGTGTTAAACGTGTTTCCAAGCTGATGATTTATCTAACCTGATTGCTTCTTTCACCATAGGACTCCTCATTCAATAAGACAGCGCCCGGCATTTAGCCTGATAGAGAGGATTTCAAGTGCGATTTGAGAAAACGAGCCCCGCTTATTTTCGCGTTCCCTTGTATCTAATTTCCATGCAGTCCCTACTATCTGAGAGCCTGAAACAGGCTACCGGCATTACTTGGGTGTAAATTTAGATTGTTCCATGTGAAATAAACGCTACGTTTCTCGAAAACAAAATGTTCTTCCCCGAAAATTGAGAATTAATAGATGTTACATAATGATCACTTCTGTAACTCTCTGTCTTTTTTAATAACGCTCATTCGAGAGAAAACTACGTAAAGACAGCTCAATTGCGTTCTTTTTATCTCTTATTTTTAAGGGATCCGGACAAGAAAGAGAGTCTTTCATTAAATCAAATGGACGTTGATGGCCATGTAAAAACATTTGGAATGTAGGAATTAAAACATTTGGGTGGTTCACAGGTTCACTGAGTTCCTAAGAAATCTCCGTTGCGGGTCAAATCACATTTTACTGTTTCTCACGCAGGCAAAAGAAGCCCATTTCGAGAATGTTCCCTCCAATTTTAGTGAAAACATTTTTTTTCTGGTAAAGCTAACGAGGCATAATTCAAGCTGAAATGAATGAAAACGTTTAAGTATTAAACGTATCTCCAAGCCGTTGTTCGATCACTTAATTTCTTTGACGCCGGTTCGCCCACGAGTTGTAAAATGGACATTTTGCAACTCAGAGTTGTTTCTCTACATGCTCAACTGAATGATATTAAATTAAGCCAGTATTTTACTCAACGAGCTTAAAATTGAGACTGCTCATTTCGCTAAGCTAAACTAAGGTTCAAGTGTTCATTGAAAAAGGATAAATAGAAAATTGTAAAACCATCTGGAATTTAGTAATAAAACAACTAGGTGGAGCCCTGCCGGTTCTCTGATTTTCTTAGAGAGTTCCGTCGCGGTTGAAATCACATTTTATTAGTCAATGGCTCTTTAAAGGTCAAATAAACCCAAATTTTGATAACTCCGCTTTAGCCGTTTAAACGCGTCTTGACACAAAAAGAAATCATTATAAAGCCAAACTGGACCGAAATTCTCCTTCCTGAGACCTTAAAAGGAGTAATAAAGCCAAAAGTACGAAGAGATCCGAAGGTTTCACGAAATCGTTTCTGAAATGACCGCGCGCTTAAATGGAAGGAATGGAAACGACCTCTGATTCTGTGACGTCACTGTTGATGAGCAGCGAAAGATAGCTCAAGATCGAGCATTGAAGAGTATTGTTGTATTTTTTTGGAAAATTCTCTGTTTTCACCCGTTTTCTTTGCGTTGAAAATGGCCGAGGAGCTCAAACCTGTGGCATTTAACGTAGAACCATACCAGTTTGAACTAATTGCCACAGAATCGGACTGCGAAATCTCAGATGATATTCGACGGACAGCAATGGCTTCGAAAGTAAACGACCGAATTGGTAAAGTTTACTGGTGAGCATTTAAGCTTATTTATTCATTGCACTGTAAAAGTTCGCCGTATAATTGTTAATAAATGCGTTACCACTTCATCTGAGGCATTTTTGTTGTTCTTTGCAGCCCTTTTGTACACTTATCATGATCGATGTTTGTTGTTATGCCTTACTAACTAGACTGACTAGAGTAAAGCAAAGCTAGCTTCTTGTACATGTATCCATTATAGTTCCTGTGTGAGTACGGTTTTCATCCTCGCAGCAACAGCGGCATAAAATCCAGCTCAAATTTTGAACATAGCCGAAAACAGGTTACAGTTCTTGTTGAATGTATTTGAATCTTGTTGAATGTGTGTCTACATCGCAAAGTGTTACTAGTGACTGTGTTTGTTTGTTGTTTTGCATGAATACAATCTTAGGCTCAAAATTTAGGTGCATTTAAATTTTGGCAACTGTGTACCAATGCCAGGTGGGCGAGAAAGTGTTTTGCTGTCGTGCAATTCCCAAATCCTGTGATAAGATACCACCTGCTATGTCCTAGAGACAGATGAAGAGAATTTTACCTCTGTATTGCAAAAATCCAGCTGTCGCTGAGACAGATTATAATCAGTATTTTGGAAATGAAGGACGGAGTACGTACATATTAGCTTTGGGCCAGGAGCCTGTCTGAAAATGATTGTTGACTTAAGAGTCACGTCTGAAAATGGTAATTGATTCGGGGGTGACAGTTATGTTTTGTCAGTTCTGAAAATGGGTAGGAAAAATTACACATCTTGTTCTCAAGATGGGTAAGGAAAATTACATGTTTGGTCTGACAGTGGGCACACTGAGAGCTGCTTTGTGGTTGAACTTTGTTTGGGAAAAGAGAAAGAAAAACCTCTAGGAGCAGGGGAGGAACCAGGGGACCAGTGGGGAGGGAAAATTACATATTTTGGTCCGGAAATGAATACCCTTTAAATTGCGTTCATGAGAAAAGATCCTTCATTAATACGTGATGAGATGTTGCAATGCTTATGAGGTTGTGTGCTAAATACTAAGATATTTGACAAAAGGTGACGTAAAAGCAGTAAAAGATCCAATAATGAGGAACCAATAATGAAATGACAATTACAAAAACCCTTATTACATGAATAAACATGATTACATAAACAGTATACCTTGTTAAGTTCTTAGAAACCTTGTGCACTTTATGACTCCTTTGATGGTTTAACAAGTATTGGGTTTACAATCAGTTGTACTATCAGTACAACATATAAGTCATATAATCGTTAGTTGAAAGCAAAAACAAACTCTAAAATTTTAGCTTAAACAAATCAAAGGTGATTTCATTATTTCTAAGACTGTGAAACCGAGTCAATGTTGTTTTTCTACTGTTGTTACTGGTTAGCTAACCTGTTTATTTATTTAATATAGATTTATTTTTGTAGTTGACATATTTATTTAATCCCTTTGCTGATGAGTTACCTTTTACTCACCTGTGTATCTTTCTTATGAGTCTGTTGTTTCCTTTTTCGTTCTCAGAACATGTATACAGTAATGTTGCTTATAGGCAATACACTTACTGGATACGTATGAAGCTGGGACGACAAATCCCAATAGCCATTCAATCTTGTCTGGTTTTAAGAATTGGAGACAGCTTACCAAGTAAAAGTGGAAACTGTAAGGGATTTGAATATTTCCATTAACAGACTGGCAGTCTTGCTAGATAATATTAACATCATATTTGGTTGACACTCTTTGAAATGTATCTCAACTTTGTATTTTCTTCAATTACTACAGAGTGGTACTTAACCTAGGAGGTGAGAGGGGAGGGGTTCCCATAGTGTAGTGAAGGGGTCACCGTGATTACAATTCATGCTTTGGTACCACTTGGGGTGTATGAATTAAAACCACCATTGTTAGCGTGTTTTGATACTTTCTAGGGTTTTAAGGTACTATAATGTCAGAAATTCATGCTTGCAGGAACAACTTTTCAAGAGGTATTAGTACTTCTTGGAGTGACAAGGAACATATGCCGCATCCAAGAAAGAAGATTTTTTTGTTTCAAACAACAATCAATTCCTTCAGTTTTTATGGGTCAACTATTTCCCTAGCCTCGATCCCACGCAGTCATTTTTAGCGGAGTCGTATTACCCACCTCCTCCATTGTGGGGAGGGGGGTAAAACAGCTCTCCTAGAAACGACTGCACGGGAGGCTACCATTTCCCCCTCGTGAAAGTACTTACCGGTAGATAGCAGCTGTCTGGAGGATGGACCCCATAATTATATTAAGTGATACACCTGTCATAAACTTTATAGGGGCATGTTCGTCTTGATATGATGTCATTTCTGCCTCCCCTAAAAATCATGAACATGGAACAGCCTGGAACACATGCTTCCCAGGGGGGGTACTCCGGATTTCAAGTGACGGGGATGATCGAATGGGGGCAAAACTCAAAACCCAAAAAAATGCCTAGGGCCTCCAAGGAACCCCCCCAAAAAATCCTGGACCAAAAATTAACCCCCAAAATCCCATGCCGACTTTTCGAGCCTCAAAAATTTCCAGAGAGGATTAACCCACAAGTCACAAGCGAAAGATATCAAGAATTCACTACAGCAAAAGGGAATTCCAGTGAGGATACAGCCGGGTGATAAACAGAATGGATGAGAAATCAGTTGAATGAATTGAAGCCTTGTGAAATACACTCAGGACACTTTGCGGACTATTTTATAACCGGTTTTATGAAACAGATGCAATGTAATGCGACACCATCGTTAAATATAATCAAAACAACCGCAAAACAAGTTTGGTTGTCAGTACGTAATATTCGCAGAAACTACGCGGCCAGCATACGCAGGCACTACCACAATTCTTCAGATTGTTTTGAATACCCAAAAAATCTCTACTTAAATCAAGCCACCCCAAAAAAATATTTTCCTACCCAAAAACATCCCGGAATAGAAAATTTCAAACCCAAAAAATCCTTCGATCATCCCCGTCACTTGAAATCCGGAGTACCCCCCCCCCCCCCCCCCCCCGCTGGGACCTGCTTGCCAGTGAAAAGCCACAACACTTAGAAACTAGGCCAGTTTATTAAATCTGGGTTTATGTTGTTGGTTGTCTTGAGTGTTGGCTTGTGAGAGGCTTAAGAGGGGCCTGCAGCCGCTGTATGAAGGCGATAAAACTGAAATATGTTAGTGTGTGAAAAATATTATTCACAGCTCGAAATTTACGTTTGTTTATATTGTAGCCTAATTTATGCGCCAAAAACCCGAGGTTATTGTTAATGCTTGGTAACTGCTATGACTTATAATATTCTCAAATAAACTAACTGAAAGAGCTAACAACCATCAGAAGATACAAGCTAGTCATACTTATATTAAGCAAAATGCAAAATTCTTACCTCTGAATTTCTACGTTGTGCAAATGCTGAACACGGAATTGGAATTCCCGTGTGAAGTTGCTCCGTTCATCGACGGACATGGATGGCTTATACCGCTGTAACTTATCGCTCAAAACAACCTCCACATGCTCGGAAGACCGGCAAAAACACAGCAAACACATAACAGGTAAGGTTCTTCAAACTTTATTTGGATTTTTAGGTATTTTCCATGGAAAACCGCCGATTGTTTTCGATCGAATCGCTTTGGTTACCTGTGGTGTAAACTGGTCTGCAAAGACGCGTGAATCAGTGTTTTGTGGGTTGAAACGATCCTCC
Organism: Siderastrea siderea; assembly: GCA_964030785.1. Taxonomy (NCBI): domain Eukaryota; kingdom Metazoa; phylum Cnidaria; class Anthozoa; order Scleractinia; family Rhizangiidae; genus Siderastrea; species Siderastrea siderea. Next base: position 32,809,492 of record OZ034974.1, read on the forward strand.
TTTCATTCTTTGAGCCATTCTTGAGGCAGTTCTGGATCTTCTGGAAACTTAAAATTACTTACTTTACTCTTATAGCAGCACAAAACACCATGATTTTCCGCTCAAGTCCGCACACTTCGAATCCCCGCAATTTTCCAGCTCGCCAACAGTGACGTCACTAGTGTTATTTCCGACAATCTACCGACAACTTTCCCGACCACTCTACGATTATGAGAGCCAAAAAGTAGCACTTTTCACGTGCCATTATCTCTGCGATCCTAAGTCCAATTGACTTGAAACTTCAGAATATGTTTATTTGATACCTAATCAACACATAACAAGGAAATTGGATTGAAAGAAAAAATGTCGAAATTTTGGTTTATTTGACCTTTAAGCCGCAGTTTCCAGAATGTTTTCTCCCTTATGTTTGTTCGACAACATGGCACTAATGATATAGGAGATGAACATTAGAAAAGCGTGGAGATTCCGGCGTCACTTTGTTTGCTTGAATGACTGTTGCAAAGCCTAATGGGTCCTGCATTGGTGGCACTAAGTTAGTGGTTGTCATAAAATTGCTCTTAAGTTTACCTCTGGAATAGTTTTCATTGGGAAACGAGCGAAGGACCTTAAGAAAGTCTTCAATTCTCATTGTGGCAAACAGATACAAACAATGGTAATTACACATTATATTTTTGTATCCCTTTTGTGTTTCGTAAGAGCGGCAACAAGAATGTAGGGTAGACTTTTGGTTCAGTGATTTTGCTTGTAAAGAAAACACCGCTACGCTGGGATTAATATCAGTTTCAAAGTGGTTTTCACTGTGACAAAATAAGAAAGCCACTTTCTAGAGTGTTTTTTGTTTTATGCTTGGTAGCTATAGACTACACGGTGCCAAGATTCGAACTCTTAGAACACGCTGAGTTCCTAAAGATCAAGTCTGTTCGACCATCGTGCCTGCGCTGAAACGATGTCACTGAATAAAAAGTGTAAAATTTTTAGACAGCAAATAATATTTTTATGATATAATTTTCTAGGAAAATTGCTTGAGTTAAAAATAAATATGGTAGTTTTAAAGATAAGCTTTTTTTCGTGTTTCGCATTGTTTGGAAAGTGATTCAGTCCCGAAGGTATATCGGCAACCATTTAGTTAATTGTAACTATAATTTATTCAATGTTGGCAGTTGAAACCTCTAGTTGAGAATATAATCTTGTAAAGAAAACCTGAAAGGAGAGTCAAACCCAGCAAATTATAGAGTCTTGGTCACACAAATGTAGAAAAGTTTTATTGCCATAATCTTATAATTAAAGCCCATTACAGTTCTTTTCAGCAATCAGCAGAGTCTCTATCTCTGACCCTTATCAGTTTGCTTGTGTGCCTGTGTGCATGTTTAAATCGTAAATAAAGGCCAAGTTAAATACGGGCAACATTATCGTGCAACTCGTCGCGCAAGTCTTGCGTTGCAAGTTGAGAATGATTGTTGCGCTTATTGCCACTACATTTTCGTGTGGTAGAAAGACATACGACGCAAATTGTTGCGCGACAAGTTACCTGCAAATGTTGACCGTATTGCTTGTGAAAACGAATAAAATTAAAACTTAAGGTGCGATGACTGCTCTCTGAAGCCTTCTTTCTTTGTGTCATCTACAAGCAGGTCCATTCACTAAAAATAAACTCACAGTCAGAAACATAACAGCGGGAAAATACGAAAGAACACTGCATGGAATGTAACCTCGTTCCAGGGTCTCTGGGGGACGGGAAAAGGAGAGACAATGGGAGTGAGGTTGCCTAGAATGAACACTCAACTACTTCTTCTCGTGAGCAGTATCGAAAAGCAGAAAACAAACCGTGTGTATCGATATTTGAGCCATGTCCAGGTATTGATGAAATAGATAATGGCACCGATGTTGTCCCCCCCCCCCCCCCCCCTCACCAACCTGCGTAAGCGAGAGGTTAGGATTACTCTACGAGTGCTTTACAAGGAAGCCGTGCGCGAAAGAAAGGAAATAACTGTATCAACTATTATAGTTCGCTCTGGAAATTACGACTGCTGAAACCTTAATTTCAATGGAATTTTTTGTGGGCCTTATTTTCGCGTTTTTAGCAAAAAAAAAATGAAAAGGGCATTAGGTGGCATGGTATTTAGCTTATTTGCAATTTTTCCACATAAAAAGAATCCCCTCCAACCCCCCCCCCCCTCCCCCCAAAAAAAGTGATCTAAATCGATAACATCATTAGAAGGCTTACAAAATAATAGTTCCGAAAATTAGTTCTGGTGATTTGCTAAGGAATTCTAGTCTGTGAAGAATGGGGAATGGAGGTAGGCACACACATTTTAGGAAAAAAAAGGTTATCTTTTATAACTTGTAATCTGCCGGGTCTATTTTCGTGTCACTTGGTACTGCATTCTTCTTCTCCAGGGATCCCTTCACCTTCCCGGCAACCCCTTGTGCGTGGGATTACACAACCCGATGTCATTTTGTCAGGGGTTCGAAAAGCTTTCATCTTCCGCCATCTCAATTCTCTCGATTTTTCCAGTAGCAGATAGTGTCAAAAACTGGTTAAAAGAATGCTTAAAAAATGTGTAACATGCAGTATTACTGCTTTGAACAACCGGAGAGTGCTAATTTGTTACAGTAACTAACTAAAAAATACTTACTCATAAGGGGGATTGGACCCAAGATTCTTACAACTTGTAGCTCTCTGATCACTCTTGTCATATATGCTGGCCTCTTTGCAGCAGTCGTCCGCTGTTTTGCAGCCTGTACGTCCATAAGGAACACAAGGGTATCCCTGGGAGAGTTTAAAAATGGAAAGGACCATCAACCAACTTATAAGGAAATAAAGCATTGGTGCCCTGTATTCTTCTCGATATATTACCAAGTAGGAGAGTTTTCCAACGATATTTTTCGAAAATTTCTAACCATTTTCCCTAAGAACGTCCGGCGGTGGTGACGTTCGGTACTCACTTAAAGTTCAGGTGCGGTAATAATTTCAGCGGGGAAAAGCCCTAGTAATTTTCACTTTCTTGATCTTTTCCATCAATATAGATAGCTTAGAAATCTAAAAATTAGAAGTAAACTTCAAGTTACCGGTGGGGCCGGATTGTCGGCTAACGGGTCCTGGTAGCGTTCAGGCAGGCGACGTCTGTAAAAGGGCATCCTCGCCGCCTCCGCCATCATGAAACAGCCAATTAAGAAGCAGGCCAAAATTAACTTGAACGCCATGTCAGTTGTCTTTGTATTCCTAAAAAAAGTGAAAGAGAAATTAAAGCGTTTTGTTGCTGGTTAAGAAAGCAGATGACTCTAGCTTTTGATTTCCGATGACTCAGTACTTTTCTGCATTGTTGTTTATTATGCTGCTGCACGAGGAGGTTGTAAGTTTTATAACCTGCGATCAGGCTCTATTTTCGTTTCGCTCGGCGAAACATTCAGGCAGGAAGGGATGAGAGCGATGCCAAAATTCGGCTTGACCGTAGGTTGTAAGTTTTAAGACTGTGCATGAAATCCGTAAGTGTGACCATTCAAAAATGAAGGCCAATGAAACTGCCAAGTTCTTGTTGTACTATTTATCATGCGCCTTACTATCAAATCGTCCGGCGTGAAATCGCACTGACAACTGTCGGTTGTTTTGGTTGACTCCAATCGAATTCATGCATATCGTTACCGTGATTTGGAAAGCGATCGTGGCTTTTGATGTCGGATGGAAATTCAAATAAAAGCAGAACTCTTATGTTTATTCTGGTGTACATTTTGAGGCTTAGTTTTGCGTCTGTGGACGAAATTCTGCCATGTTGGAGCGTTCGCATGAAAGCTACTGGGCAGTACTTTCTTGTGGTGCTGTTTACTATGTTTCACAAGTTGGTTCTAGCTTTTGAGTCTGTGGAAGAAATCCTAAAGTGTCACCACTCAAATGAAAGCTACTGAGCAGTACTTTCCTGTGGTGCTGTTAATTGCGCTGTACAACTTGTTTCTAACTTTTGAATCTGTGGATGAAATCCTAAAGTGTCACCATTCAAATGAAAACTATTGAGCAGTACTTTCCTGTGGTGCTGTTTATTATGCTGTACAAGGTGGTTCTACCTTTTGAGTCTGAGGATGAAATCCTAAAGTGTCACCATTCAAATGAAAGCTACTGGGCAGTACTTTCCTGTGGTGCTGTTTATTATGCTTCACAAATTGGTTCTAACTTTTGAGTCTGTGGATGAAATCCTAAAGTGTCACCATTCAAATTAAAGCTACTAAGCAGTACTGACTTTTCTGTGGTGCTGTGCGCTGTTTACTATGCTTTAACACGCAGTTCACGCTTTTGAGTCTGTGGATGAAATCTTAATTTAAGTGTGACTGTTCAAATGAAAGCCATTAGGCAGCTTTCCTGTGGTGCTGTTTATCATACTGCACGTTAAGGTGGTGCTATCGTTTTCAGTCTGTGCATGAAATCCCAAAGTGCGACCATTCAAATGAAAGCCAAGCAGTGCTTTCCACTCTTTCGTGTGGTGTTGTTTATTATGCTACACAGAGTGGTTCTATCTTTGAACTCTGTGGATGAAATCGTAACCATTCAATTGAAACGCTCAGCTGAGCAGTACTTTTCTCTTTCCTGTGCTGTAAAATCTGTGCACCAAACTCAATAATACAGAGGATATCTTGGTCATAGGTCATCTTGCTATGTATAAAGCAATCGGCACTTTGTTCCGCATTTGGAAAGCCCCAAGAGAAAATAATAGCAATTACATTCATTGCCCTGGTTGGAAAACGATATTGTAAGTTTTGCAAGAATCGATTAAAAATGCCCCAGATACCAGCGGGTTTAATACAAATGTATCTCGCACACCTTCCCGCGGGAAGCGGTCGCTGGCAGATACAGAAAATACAAGAAGTAAACACAAGGTACCAAGGCACCAAGTTCGTGCGAGGTCGCACGCACTAGAAATGCAGCTGGCAGCCTTTAACATGCATGCATGCATGCAAGACAAAAGACTTAATATTTATCAGTTAATTTCTTATTAATCATGCATCTTTCATTTCGCCCACCAAGGGGACCGCGTTTGATTAGTTTTTAATCGGCAGGGCCGGTATCTTCAAAGTGCATTGCTTGCGACAAGTTTAGCACATCGCCTGGACTGAGATGGAAACATCTGCTACAAGAATTCTTCGTCGCAGATTTGTTCCGGTTATTCAACAAGCTGTCTTTAAATTAAACTTCAAAAACCCGCTTTACCTATGTTCGCGCCTGCATTGATTGGAGATATTTCACCTTAGAACTTTTTTAACAGGCCAAAGCACCGCGATCTCGTGTTTTGTACAAATTTATTATACGGGATGAAAGGAGTGTTATATTTAGAGCGAAATCAACAGGCAGTTCACAAGCATCTGTCCTTGAGAAAGAAAGTTGTATATTTCGAACACCTCACTGGATCCAAAACTCGAACAAATTGCTACTCATTATTACTTTCTATTGGTTCGATCGATGTTTTCTAGGGTATTGTTTTCCGAAAAGTGTCTTCATAACTTAGAATTGCCGGTTTTTCCCCTGAAACATTAACTTATTTGCTGCTTTAATGGCATCCTGGCAATAATATTATTTAATTTCATCTCCCAGTGAATAGGGTGGGTTCAGTTAGGAAAAGGCAGTGGGTATTGTGAAACGATGTGATGGCTAAACCAGAAGTCGGTTACTAGGGTAATAGTAGCTGTTTTAAAACTTTGGATTTGACGTTTAAGCAGTTAACGTGCTTGAATTTACAGACATTGTTAAAGTAATAACATAAAGAAGCCGAGTGCCTTACCAAGCGAATGACACTTGCGAGACTGATGTCAGCGAGGGCTACCCTGACAAAATACTTCGGCAATTTTGAGCCGAAACTGTACCCAAACAGTAATCTGTAAGAAATCTCTACAATTCCTTTCTTCGAATCGGTCATCTCTGAGGTTATGTACGAGTCTATTAAGACAAGGGCGATGTTTGCTGACTTACCCGTACGGATGAAGATTTCGTACTTCAGAGATGTTCAATCCACAAGCTCAGCAAACAAACTAATTTAACTTGCATGTTTCGCTCCTTAAATCCTAGCACTCTTCACTGAATAAGACAACGCCTTCTTTTGTTTCAAGTCAGGTGATTATTAACTCAAGCTCTGTTTCTCGAAAACAAAAGTTTTTCTTAATTAGATAAGGAGGCAATTCCTGCATGAAGCGCCACCAAGAATGTAGGATTTAACATGCAGTTACTGATAAAGGTATCTCCAAGGTGGTTAAATTTCTTTCAATTCGACTCAGTAAGCTATTGAAGATGTAAATTGGGGCCATGAGCATTTAACTGCATTTTACTGAGCATTTAACTGTTGACAGATTTTCGGGGATCAGTTCAGTGAACAAACTCAATCTATCTTTACGTGCCGATCTCGCTTCTTTATCATTGAATTATGTGCCGGGTCTTTTTTTGTTCCAAGTTAGATTGTTTTTAATTCTTAAAGTCTTTTAACTCACGCTCCACTTCTCGAAAACAAAACTCTTTTCTGAATAAGCAGATGGAGGTAACAGACTGAAGTGTGAAGGAACTTGCAAACTGGCTCCTTTTCGTCAGTCTCAATAACTCCATATCGTAAAGTTAGATAACAACAAGACTTACCGGTGCAGATTTTTCAAGATTTGCTCTGAACAAGCTCAGTAAAATAAAAACTAGTTTATGTTGCGTGATTCGCTTGTTTAAGGTTCAATTCATCGAATGAGTAGGCGCCTTCTTTGATGTAAAATTAGATTTTTCTTATCGAGTAAAAACAAGTTCAACTCACGCTCTGTTTCTCGAAAACAATTTTTTTTTTCTGAATAAGGTAAAGGGGCAATTCTTGAAACTAAAAATAAACGTTAACATGCAGTAAGTGTTAAAAGTATCCCTAAGGTGATTAAATTACTTTCTCGGACTCAGTATATACAGGCGGAATTAAAATTGGGGCGATGATTGCTGAACTTACTATTGGCAAATTTCGGAGATGTTCAGTGAACAACTGCTCAATCTATCTTAAACTTCACGTGCCTAGCTCGCTTCTGTAATGTTGAATGTGTACCGAGTCTTCTTTTTTTCTAAGTCAGATTGTTTTTAATTCTTAAAGTTCTTAAGCTCACGCTCTATTTGTGGAAAACAAAGCCTTTTTTCGTTTGAGCCGAGGGTCAGACATTCCAATTGCAAGCCAAAAATAATTAATGAAAGCGGTACTGAAGTGTAAAGGAACCTGCAAGCTGGTTTATTCCCTTTCGTCAGGTTTAATAACTACAAGTTGTAAAGTTAGGTCGATGATAAGAGGAATTATCGTTGCAGATTGTCCAAGATGTTCTCTGAACAAGCTCAACAACGACAACAGCAACGACAAAACTACTTATGTTGCGTGAATCGCCTGTTTAAAGGGGCAGTTCATCGCATGGTTCAGCGCCTTCTTTGTTGTAGAACAAAATTATTTCTAATCACGTAAAAACATATTCAACTCATTTTTTAATATATTTTTGTTGTACATAATAAACTATTTTGTTGTTGTAGTTGTTTTTTGTTGTTGCTCTGTTTCTCGCAAACAACATCTTCCGAGTGGAAGGATAAATGGAAACGTAAAACCGTGTGGAATTTAGTAATAAAACAACTAGGCGGTTTCAAGAAGGATTCACTTCACTGAAATGCTAAGAGAGCTCAACTGCGTTTGAAAATGCATTTTTAGTGAATTTTTACGTTTCGCGCGCTTTCTGTACAATAACTAATACAGTTGGATAATAAATACAAGAATTAACTTGGAGCAAGTACTGAACGTACTGTTGACAAATTTTGGAAATGTTCGGTAAACAAGCTCGAGTTTTCTGAAACTGTACGTGCCAAGTTCGCTTCTGTATCGTTGAATATGTGTGTTCGAAGTAAGATTGCTTTTAATTCTTAGAATTTTTGAACTCACGCTCTTTTTCTCGAAAACAAAACTCTTTTTTCGATTAAGCCGAGGGAGCATTCCAAGCCAAAAATAATTAACGTAAGCGGCCGTATTGAAGTGTAAAGGAACCTGCAAGCTGGTTCATTGCCTTTCGTCAGGTTTAATAACTACAAGTTGTAAAGTTAGGTCGATGATAAGAAGACTTATCGTTGTAGATTTTACAAGATGTTCTCTGAACAAGCTCAACCACGACAAAACTACTTATGTTGCGTGGATGGCTTGTTTAAAGGGGCAGTTCGATTCATCGCATGGTTCGGCGCCTTCTTTGTTGTGACTGAAACTAAATTATTTCTAATCGCGTAAAAACATATTCAAATCATGCTTTTATGTACCTTTGTTGTACATAATAGACTATTTTGTTGTTGCTCTGTTTCTCAAAAACAATATCTTCCGAGTGGAGGGATAAATGGAAATGTAAAACCTTGTGGAACTTGGTAATAAAACAACTAGGCGGTTTCAAGGATTCAGTTCACTGATTTCCTAAAAGAGCTCCGTTGCGGTTCAAATCGCATCTTTAATAGATTTTTCTTTAAAGCAGTAGCCAGAATGGTTTCTCCTTTATCTTTGTTAGACAGCACGGTACAAAAAATATAGGGGATAAACATTTACAAAAGCATCGGGATTCGTCTTCAATGATTCGCTAAGCCTCAGTGATTTTTCAGCTGGCCGGCGGGTCCTTTACTGTCTAATTAGCGGAGAATTATTTTTCTCGTGGATCGAGCGAAGGACTTTAAGAAAAGTCTTTGATTTTCATAGTAGCAAACAGCTAGTGCCAATTAAACTGTATATTTTTGTTTCCTTTTTGTGTTTCAAAAAGAGAGCGCCGCGAAGAATGTGGGGGTTAACATGCAGTAATTGATCTCCAAGGTGGTTAAATTTCTTTTTTCGACTCAGTAAGTTATTCAAGATGTAAATTGGAGCCATGATTTCTGAACATACGGTTGACAAATTTCGGAGATCAGTTCAGTGGACAAGCTCAATCTATCTTTCCGTGCCAAGCGCGCTTCTTAACCATTGAAAGTGTGCCGCGTCTAGATGTAAGACTGTTTTTAATTCTTAAAGTTTTTAAACTCACGCTCTATTTCTCAAGAACAAAACTTTTTCTTTGAATAAGCAGAGGGAGGCAATCCAAGCCAAATATAATAAACGTAAACGGTACTGAAGTGTAAAGGAACCTGCAAGCTGGCTCAACTACACTAGAGATATGTTGTAAAGTTAGATGACAAAATTTATCGTTGCAGATCTTCCTAGAAGTGCTCTGAACAAGCTCAGCAAAAAACTAGTTTATGTTGCGTGAATAGCTTGTTTAAAGGAGAAGTTCATCGAATTAGTCAGCGCCTTCTGTGTTGTAAAATTAGATCCGGTTATTTATCGCGTAAAAACATGTTCAACTCACGCTCAGTTTCTCGAAAACAATAGTTTTTTCCTCGTTGAGCTAAGGAGTCGATTGAAGCCGAAATGAGCGAAAATAGTGCTAAATCCCTTCCTTTGACATCGTTAGTCACAAGTTCTGAAAATTGGAAGGATGATAACTGAATCTACCTTTGGAGACTTAAATCACTTAATTTACAATTCAGAAATGTTACTCAACAAGCTCAACAGACAAACAAACTAATTTATTATCTTGCGTGCCGAGTTCGCCTTCATTGAACTTAAACAGCGCCTTCTGTTGCTTTTAATCAGCAAATAAATTAACGAAAAATTAACGCCATTTTTCTGCAACGTTAGATGGATCCATTTGCAATTAACGCTCTCTTTCTCGAAAACAAAGTTTTTTTCCAGAATAATGAGAATAAGTACATAATCTCTCTCTCTCTCTCTCTCTCTCTCTCTCTCTCTCTCTCTCTCTCTCTCTCTCTCTCTCTCTCTCTCTCTCTCTCTCTCTCTCTCTCTTATGTAATAACGCTCACTCGAGAGAGAATTGACTACCATAAAAATAACTCTATTGCGTTCTGTTCACAAGAAAGAGAGTTTCCACTAAATCGAAAGGACATAAGGGCATGTAATAATGTCTAGAATTTAGTAATTAAAAATTTAGGGGGCTGGCAGGTTGCGGCCATTGAGTTCCTAAGAAATCTCCGTTTCGGGTTAAATCACAATTGACTGTCTCTCACGTAGGCAAAAGAAGCCAATTTACAGAATGTTTCCTCCAGTTTTAGTGTTCATTGAAAAAGGATAGATAGAAAATTGTAAAACCATCTGGAATTTAGTAATAAAACAACTAGGTGGAGCCCTGCCGGTTCTCTGATTTTCTAAGAGAGTTCGATTCCGTCGCGGTTGAAATCGTATTTTATTAGTCAATCGTTCTTCAAGCCGCAGTTTCCAGAATGTTTTCTCCTTTATGTTTGCTCGACAGCACGACACCAAGAATATAGGAGATAAACATTAGAAAAGCATGAAGATTCCAGCGTCACTTTGTTTGCTTGAATGACTGTTGCAAAGCCTAATGTTTCAGCTCGCCGATGGGTCCTGCATTGGTGGCACTAAAATAAGATAAAATTGCTCTTAAGTTAACCTCTGGAACGGTTTTCGTTGGGAAACGAGTGAAGGACTGAAAGTCTTCAATTCTCATTGTGGCAAACAGCTACAAACAATGCTAATTACACATTATATTTTTGTATCCCTTTTGTGTTTCGTAAAAAGAGCGGCAACAAGAATCAGTAGGGTAGACTTTTGGTTCAGTGATTTCACTTGTAAAGAAAACACCGCTGCGCTGGGATGAATATCAGCTTTAAAGTGGTTTTCACTGTGAATGAATGTTGGCAGTTGAAACCTCCCGTTGCGAATATAATCTTGAAAAGAAAACCTGAAAGGAGAGTCAAACCCAGCAAATTATTGAGTCCTTGTCACACACTGAAATGAAGAAAAGTTTTATTGCCATTATCTTATAATTAAAGCCCATTACAGTTCTTTTCAGCAATCAACAGAATCTCTATCTCTGACCCTTATCGGTTTTGCTTGTGTGCCTGTGTGCATGTTTAAATCGTAAATAAAGGCCAAGTTAAATACGGGCAACATTATCGTGCAACTCGTTCCGCAAGTCTTGCGTTGCAAGTTGAGAATGTTTGTTGTGCTTATTGCCACTACATTTTCGTGTGGTAGAAAGACATACGATGCAAATTGTTGCGCGACAAGTTACCTGCAAATGTTGACCGTATTGCTTGTGAAAACGAATAAAATTAAAACTTAAGGTGCGATGACTGCTCTCTGAAGCCTTCTTTCTTTGTGTCATCTACAAGCAGGTCCATTCACTAAAAATAAACTCACAGTCAGAAACATAACAGCGGGAAAATACGAAAGAACACTGCATGGAATGTAACCTTGTTCCAGGGTCTCTGGGGGACGGGAAAAGGAGAGACCCTGGGAGTGAGGTTGCATAGAATGTACACTCAACTACTTCTTCTCGTGAGCAGTATCGAAGAGCAGAAAACAAACTGCGTGTATCGATATTTGAGCCTTGTCCAGGCATTGATGAGATAGATAATGGCACCGATGTTGTCCCCCTCCCGCCCCCACCAACCTGCGTAAGCGACAGGTTAGGATTACTCTACGAGTGCTTTACAAGGAAGCCGTGCGCGAAAGAAAGGAAATAACTGTATCAACTATTATAGTTCGCTCTGGAAATTACGACTGCTGAAACCTTAATTTCAATGGAATTTTTTGTAGGCCTTATTTTCGCGTTTTTAGCAAAAAAAAAAATGAAAAGCGTATTAGGTGGCATGGTATTTAGCTTATTTGCAATTTTTCCACATAAAAAGAATCCCCTCCAACCCCCCCCCCCCCCAAAAAAAAAGTAATCTAAATCGATAACATCATTAGAAGGCTTACAAAATAATAGTTCCGAAAATTAGTTCTGGTGATTGCTGAGGAATTCTAGTCTGTGAAGAATGGGGAATGGAGGTAGGCACACACATTTTAGGAAAAAAAAGGTTATCTTTTATAACTTGTAATCTGCCGGCTCTATTTTCGTGTCACTTGGTACTGCATTCTTCTTCTCCAGGGATCCCTTCACCTTCCCAGCAACCCCTTGTGCGTGGGATTACACAACCCGATGTCATTTTGTCATGGGTTCGAAAAGCTTTCATCTTCCGCCATCTCAATTCTCTCGATTTTTCCAGTACTAGATAGTGTCAAAACTGGTTAAAAGAATGTTTAAAAAATTTGTAACAAGCAGTATTACTGCTTTGAACAACCGGAGAGTGCTAATTTGTTACAGTAACTAACTAAAAAATACTTACTCATAAGGGGGATTGGACCCAAGATTCTTACAACTTGTAGCTCTCTGATCACTCTTGTCATATATGCTGGCCTCTTTGCAGCAGTCGTCCGCTGTTTTGCAGCCTGTACGTCCATAAGGAACACAAGGGTATCCCTGGGAGAGTTTAAAAATGGAAAGGACCATCAACCAACTTATAAGGAAATAAAGCATAGGTGCCCTGTGTTCTTCTTGATATATTACCAATTAGGAGAGTTTTCCAACGATATTTTTCGAAAATTTCTAACCATTTTCCCTAAGAACGTCCGGCGGTGGTGACGTTCGGTACTCACTTAAAGTTCAGGTGCGGTAATAATTTCAGCGGGGAAAAGCCCTAGTAATTTTCACTTTCTTGATCTTTTCCATCAATATAGATAGCTTAGAAATCTAAAAATTAGAAGTAAACTTCAAGTTACCGGTGGGGCCGGATTGTCGGCTAACGGGTCCTGGTAGCGTTCAGGCAGGCGACGTCTGTAAAAGGGCATCCTCGCCGCCTCCGCCATCATGAAACAGCCAATTAAGAAGCAGGCCAAAATTAACTTGAACGCCATGTCAGTTGTCTTTGTATTCCTAAAAAAAAGTGAAAGAGAAATTAAAGCGTTTTGTTGCTGGTTAAGAAAGCAGATGACTCTAGCTTTTGATTTCCGATGACTCAGTACTTTTCTGCATTGTTGTTTATTATGCTGCTGCACGAGGAGGTTGTAAGTTTTATAACCTGCGATCAGGCTCTATTTTCGTTTCGCTCGGTGAAACATTCAGGCAGGAAGGGATGAGAGCGATGCCAAAATTCGGCTTGACCGTAAGTTGTAAGTTTTAAGACTGTGCATGAAATCCGTAAGTGTGACCAATTAAAAAATGAAGGCCAATGAAAACTGCCAAGTTCTTGTTGTACTATTTATCATGCGCCTTACTATCAAATCGTCCGGCGTGAAATCGCACTGACAACTGTCGGTTGTTTTGGTTGAGTCCAATCGAATTCATGCATATCGTTATGCAGGGTTCAATTCTACCTGTTACCATCCCCCCCCCCCCGGGCGCACCCCCGGGGATTTGCAATTTTTTTCTTTCTTGGCGGTCTATTCCCCACTCCTGCGCAGGCAGAAAGAGACAATTCCCCACCCCCGGGACTCCTCATCGACCACAAATACGTTGTTTTGTGTTCAAAATATAGGTAACCATATCGATTTCTGTACAAAAGCAAAAGCCGACGTTCTAACAAGAACTTAAACGCTTTTCTAGAGTATACTGAACGAAGGATACTACATGAATAGTATAAAAAAAACACGAACACCACACTGAAAAAGAATACTGAAGAAAAAAGTCTATTCCCCGCACTGAATACGGTCAGAGGTCCGGTGAACAAATTGATGGCAGCATTTTAAAGGAGTTTCTTCTTAGCTTGTTTCACAAGAACACTGGACTGAGATCTCCGTTTAATATAAAGCCGTGCATCTGTTTTTATATAAAGTCTACTTAAGTCATCTTATTATATGTATAAATAAGCTGATTGAAGAAATATTTCTAGGTTTGTGACGAACGCCATCCATTCGAGTACGCATCAAACACACATTCGTTAAACAATTTATAATAAACGTGCCTTCGAATACAGATTTTAATTTTGAGAGAGTATTCTTCTCCAACCAGTCTGCTACAAATTCTAGAGATTTTCCCTGAAAACAGGCAGTCTTCTCTACGCGGTCCAGCACCAATGTGTCAACTGAGAAGTGAGGTGCTTCACAAGAAAATTTCGATTTGCCCCGCCCCCCCTACCCCCGGGACAAGACCGCTTCAAACAATTCCCCACCCCCGGGCCCGAAGGGCTGGACTTGTTCCGGGGGTTGCCCGGTGGGGGATGGTAACAGGTAGAATTGAACCATGCATTACCGTGATTTGGAAAGCGATCCTGGCTTTTGATGTCGGATGAAAATTCAAATAAAAGCAGAACTCTTATGTTTATTCTGGTGTACATTTTGAGGTTTAGTTTTGCGTCTGTGGACGAAATTCTGCCATGTTGGAGCGTTCGCATGAAAGCTACTGGGCAGTACTTTCTTGTGGTGCTGTTTACTATGTTTCACAAGTTGGTTCTAGCTTTTGAGTTTGTGGATGAAATCCTAAAGTGTCACCATTCAAATGAAAGCTACTGAGCAGTACTTTCCTGTGGTGCTGTTAATTGCACTGTACAACTTGTTTCTAACTTTTGAATCTGTGGATGAAATCCTAAAGTGTCACCATTGAAATGAAAACTATTGAGCAGTACTTTCCTGTGGTGTTGTTTATTATGCTGTACAAGGTGGTTCTATCTTTTGAGTCTGAGGATGAAATCCTAAAGTGTCACCATTCAAATGAAAGCTACTGGGCAGTACTTTCCTGTGGTGCTGTTTATTATGCTTCACAAATTGGTTCTAACTTTTGAGTCTGTGGATGAAATCCTAAAGTGTCACCATTCAAATGAAAGCTACTGGGCAGTACTTTCCTGTGGTGCTGTTTATTATGCTTCACAAATTGGTTCTAACTTTTGAGTCTGTGGATGAAATCCTAAAGTGTCACCATTCAAATTAAAGCTACTAAGCAGTACTGACTTTTCTGTGGTGCTGTGCGCTGTTTACTATGCTTTAACACGCAGTTCACGCTTTTGAGTCTGTGGATGAAATCTTAATTTAAGTGTGACTGTTCAAATGAAAGCCATTAGGCAGCTTTCCTGTGGTGCTGTTTATCATACTGCACGTTAAGGTGGTGCTATCGTTTTCAGTCTGTGCATGAAATCCCAAAGTGCGACCATTCAAATGAAAGCCAAGCAGTGCTTTCCACTCTTTCCTGTGGTGTTGTTTATTATGCTACACAGAGTGGTTCTATCTTTGAACTCTGTGGATGAAATCGTAACCATTCAATTGAAACGCTCAGCTGAGCAATACTTTTCTCTTTCCTGTGCTGTAAAATCTGTGCACCAAACTCAATAATACAGAGGATATCTTGGTCATAGGTCATCTTGCTATGTATAAAGCAATTGGCACTTTGTTCCGCATTCGGAAAGCCCCAAGAGAAAATAATAGCAATTACATTCATTGCCCTGGTTGGAAAACGATATTGTAAGTTTTGCAAGAATCGATTAAAAATGCCCCAGATACCAGCGTGTTTAATACAAATGTATCTCGCACACCTTCCCGCGGGGGAGCGGTCGCTGGCAGATACAGAAAATACAAGAAGTAAACACAAGGTACCAAGGCACCAAGTTCGTGCGAGGCCGCACGCACT
Source organism: Siderastrea siderea (assembly GCA_964030785.1). Classification (NCBI taxonomy): domain Eukaryota; kingdom Metazoa; phylum Cnidaria; class Anthozoa; order Scleractinia; family Rhizangiidae; genus Siderastrea; species Siderastrea siderea. The sequence goes on from OZ034974.1 coordinate 32,824,942, forward strand.
AGATATGCGGCTGGCAGCCTTTAACATGCATGCATGCATGCCTGCACGACAAAAGACTTAATATTTATCAGTTAATTTCTTATTAATCATGCATCTTTCATTTCGCCCACCAAGGGGACCGCGTTTGATTAGTTTTTAATCGGCAGGGCCGGTATCTTCAAAGTGCATTGCTTGCGACAAGTTTAGCACATCGCCTGGACTGAGATGGAAACATCTGCTACAAGAATTCTTCGTCGCAGATTTGTTCCGGTTATTCAACAAGCTGTCTTTAAATTAAACTTCAAAAACCCGCTTTACCTATGTTCGCGCCTGCATTGATTGGAGATATTTCACCTTAGAACTTTTTTAACAGGCCAAAGCACCGCGATCTCGTGTTTTGTACAAATTTATTATACGGGATGAAAGGAGTGTTATATTTAGAGCGAAATCAACAGGCAGTTCACAAGCATCTGTCCTTGAGAAAGAAAGTTGTATATTTCGAACACCTCACTGGATCCAAAACTCGAACAAATTGCTACTCATTATTACTTTCTATTGGTTCGATCGATGTTTTCTAGGGTATTGTTTTCCGAAAAGTGTCTTCATAACTTAGAATTGCCGGTTTTTCCCCTGAAACATTAACTTATTTGCTGCTTTAATGGCATCCTGGCAATAATATTATTTAATTTCATCTCCCAGTGAATAGGGTGGGTTCAGTTAGGAAAAGGCAGTGGGTATTGTGAAACGATGTGATGGCTAAACCAGAAGTCGGTTACTAGGGTAATAGTAGCTGTTTTAAAACTTTGGATTTGACGTTTAAGCAGTTAACGTGCTTGAATTTACAGACATTGTTAAAGTAATAACATAAAGAAGCCGAGTGCCTTACCAAGCGAATGACACTTGCGAGACTGATGTCAGCGAGGGCTACCCTGACAAAATACTTCGGCAATTTTGAGCCGAAACTGTACCCAAACAGTAATCTGTAAGAAATCTCTACAATTCCTTTCTTCGAATCGGTCATCTCTGAGGTTATGTACGAGTCTATTAAGACAAGGGCGATGTTTGCTGACTTACCCGTACGGATGAAGATTTCGTACTTCGGAGATGTTCAATCCACAAGCTCAGCAAACAAACTAATTTAACTTGCATGTTTCGCTCCTTAAATCCTAGCACTCTTCACTGAATAAGACAACGCCTTCTTTTGTTTCAAGTCAGGTGATTATTAACTCAAGCTCTGTTTCTCGAAAACAAAAGTTTTTCTTAATTAGATAAGGAGGCAATTCCTGCATGAAGCGCCACCAAGAATGTAGGATTTAACATGCAGTTACTGATAAAGGTATCTCCAAGGTGGTTAAATTTCTTTCAATTCGACTCAGTAAGCTATTGAAGATGTAAATTGGGGCCATGAGCATTTAACTGCATTTTACTGAGCATTTAACTGTTGACAGATTTTCGGGGATCAGTTCAGTGAACAAACTCAATCTATCTTTACGTGCCGATCTCGCTTCTTTATCATTGAATTATGTGCCGGGTCTTTTTTTGTTCCAAGTTAGATTGTTTTTAATTCTTAAAGTCTTTTAACTCACGCTCCACTTCTCGAAAACAAAACTCTTTTCTGAATAAGCAGATGGAGGTAACAGACTGAAGTGTGAAAGAACTTGCAAACTGGCTCCTTTTCGTCAGTCTCAATAACTCCATATCGTAAAGTTAGATAACAACAAGACTTACCGGTGCAGATTTTTCAAGATTTGCTCTGAACAAGCTCAGTAAAATAAAAACTAGTTTATGTTGCGTGAATCGCTTGTTTAAGGGGCAATTCATCGAATGAGTAGGCGCCTTCTTTGATGTGAAATTAGATTTTTCTTATCGAGTAAAAACAAGTTCAACTCACGCTCTGTTTCTCGAAAACAATTTTTTTTTTCTGAATAAGGTAAAGGGGCAATTCTTGAAACTAAAAATAAACGTTAACATGCAGTAAGTGTTAAAAGTAACCCTAAGGTGATTAAATTACTTTCTCGGACTCAGTATATACAGGCGGAATTAAAATTGGGGCGATGATTGCTGAACTTACTATTGGCAAATTTCGGAGATGTTCAGTGAACAACTGCTCAATCTATCTTAAACTTCACGTGCCTAGCTCACTTCTGTATTGTTGAATGTGTACCGAGTCTTCTTTTTTTCTAAGTCAGATTGTTTTTAATTCTTAAAGTTCTTAAGCTCACGCTCTATTTGTGGAAAACAAAAGCCTTTTTTCGTTTGAGCCGAGGGTCAGACATTCCAATTGCAAGCCAAAAATAATTAATGAAAGCGGTACTGAAGTGTAAAGGAACCTGCAAGCTGGTTTATTCCCTTTCGTCAGGTTTAATAACTACAAGTTGTAAAGTTAGGTCGATGATAAGAGGAATTATCGTTGCAGATTGTCCAAGATGTTTTCTGAACAAGCTCAACAACGACAACAGCAACGACAAAACTACTTATGTTGCGTGAATCGCCTGTTTAAAGGGGCAGTTCATCGCATGGTTCAGCGCCTTCTTTGTTGTAGAACTAAATTATTTCTAATCACGTAAAAACATATTCAACTCATTTTTTAATATATTTTTGTTGTACATAATAAACTATTTTGTTGTTGTAGTTGTTTTTTGTTGTTGCTCTGTTTCTCGCAAACAACATCTTCCGAGTGGAAGGATAAATGGAAACGTAAAACCGTGTGGAATTTAGTAATAAAACAACTAGGCGGTTTCAAGAAGGATTCAGTTCACTGATATGCTAAGAGAGCTCAACTGCGGTTGAAAATGCATTTTTAGTAAATTTTTACGTTTCGCGCGCTTTCTGTACAATAACTAATACAGTTGGATAATAAATACAAGAATTAACTTGGAGCAAGTACTGAACGTACTGTTGACAAATTTTGGAAATGTTCGGTAAACAAGCTCGAGTTTTCTGAAACTGTACGTGCCAAGTTCGCTTCTGTATCGTTGAATATGTGTGTTCGAAGTAAGATTATTTTTAATTCTTAGAATTTTTGAACTCACGCTCTTTTTCTCGAAAACAAAACTCTTTTTTCGATTAAGCCGAGGGAGCATTCCAAGCCAAAAATAATTAACGTAAGCGGCCGTATTGAAGTGTAAAGGAACCTGCAAGCTGGTTCATTCCCTTTCGTCAGGTTTAATAACTACAAGTTGTAAAGTTAGGTCGATGATAAGAAGACTTATCGTTGTAGATTTTACAAGATGTTCTCTGAACAAGCTCAACCACGACAAAACTACTTATGTTGCGTGGATGGCTTGTTTAAAGGGGCAGTTCGATTCATCGCATGGTTCGGCGCCTTCTTTGTTGTGACTGAAACTAAATTATTTCTAATCGCGTAAAAACATATTCAAATCATGCTTTTATGTACCTTTGTTGTACATAATAGACTATTTTGTTGTTGCTCTGTTTCTCAAAAACAATATCTTCCGAGTGGAGGGATAAATGGAAATGTAAAACCTTGTGGAACTTGGTAATAAAACAACTAGGCGGTTTCAAGGATTCAGTTCACTGATTTCCTAAAAGAGCTCCGTTGCGGTTCAAATCGCATCTTTAATAGATTTTTCTTTAAAGCAGTAGCCAGAATGGTTTCTCCTTTATCTTTGTTAGACAGCACGGTACAAAAAATATAGGGGATAAACATTTACAAAAGCATCGGGATTCGTCTTCAATGATTCGCTAAGCCTCAGTGATTTTTCAGCTGGCCGGCGGGTCCTTTACTGTCTAATTAGCGGAGAATTATTTTTCTCGTGGATCGAGCGAAGGACTTTAAGAAAAGTCTTTGATTTTCATAGTAGCAAACAGCTAGTGCCAATTAAACTGTATATTTTTGTTTCCTTTTTGTGTTTCAAAAAGAGAGCGCCGCGAAGAATGTGGGGGTTAACATGCAGTAATTGATCTCCAAGGTGGTTAAATTTCTTTTTTCGACTCAGTAAGTTATTCAAGATGTAAATTGGAGCCATGATTTCTGAACATACGGTTGACAAATTTCGGAGATCAGTTCAGTGGACAAGCTCAATCTATCTTTCCGTGCCAAGCGCGCTTCTTAACCATTGAAAGTGTGCCGCGTCTAGATGTAAGACTGTTTTTAATTCTTAAAGTTTTTAAACTCACGCTCTATTTCTCAAGAACAAAACTTTTTCTTTGAATAAGCAGAGGGAGGCAATCCAAGCCAAATATAATAAACGTAAACGGTACTGAAGTGTAAAGGAACCTGCAAGCTGGCTCCCTTTCGTCAGGCTCAATAACTACACTAGAGATATGTTGTAAAGTTAGATGACAAAATTTATCGTTGCAGATCTTCCTAGAAGTGCTCTGAACAAGCTCAGCAAAAAACTAGTTTATGTTGCGTGAATAGCTTGTTTAAAGGAGAAGTTCATCGAATTAGTCAGCGCCTTCTGTGTTGTAAAATTAGATCCGGTTACTTATCGCGTAAAAACATGTTCAACTCACGCTCAGTTTCTCGAAAACAATAGTTTTTTCCTCGTTGAGCTAAGGAGTCGATTGAAGCCGAAATGAGCGAAAATAGTGCTAAATCCCTTCCTTTGACATCGTTAGACACAAGTTCTGAAAATTGGAAGGATGATAACTGAATCTACCTTTGGAGACTTAAATCACTTAATTTGCAATCAGAAATGGTACTCAACAAGCTCAACAGACAAACAAACTAATTTATTATCTTGCGTGCCGAGTTCGCCTTCATTGAACTTAAACAGCGCCTTCTGTTGCTTTTAATCAGCAAATAAATAAACGAAAAATTAACGCCATTTTTCTGCAACGCTAGATGGCTCCATTCGCAATTAACGCTCTCTTTCTCGAAAACAAAGTTTTTTTTTCAGAATAATGAGAATAAGTACATAGTCTCTCTCTCTCTCTCTCTCTCTCTCTCTCTCTCTCTTATGTAATAACGCTCACTCGAGAGAGAATTGACTACCATAAAAATAACTCTATTGCGTTCTGTTCACAAGAAAGAGAGTTTCCACTAAATCGAAAGGACATAAGGGCATGTAATAATGTCTAGAATTTAGTAATTAAAAATTTAGGGGGCTGGCAGGTTGCGGCCATTGAGTTCCTAAGAAATCTCCGTTTCGGGTTAAATCACATTTGACTGTCTCTCACGTAGGCAAAAGAAGCCAATTTACAGAATGTTTCCTCCAGTTTTAGTGTTCATTGAAAAAGGATAAATAGAAAATTGTAAAACCATCTGAAATTTAGTAATAAAACAACTAGGTGGAGCCCTGCCGGTTCTCTGATTTTCTAAGAGAGTTCCGTCGCGGTTGAAATCGCATTTTATTAGTCAATCGTTCTTTAAGCCGCAGTTTCCAGAATGTTTTCTCCTTTATGTTTGCTCGACAGCACGACACCAAGAATATAGGAGATAAACATTAGAAAAGCATGAAGATTCCAGCGTCATTTTGTTTGCTTGAATGACTGTTGCAAAGCCTAATGTTTCAGCTGGCCGATGGGTCCTGCATTGGTGGCACTAAAATAAAATAAAATTGCTCTTAAGTTAACCTCTGGAACGGTTTTCGTTGGGAAACGAGCGAAGGACCTTAAGAAAGTCTTCAATTCTCATTGTGGCAAACAGCTACAAACAATGCTAATTACACATTATATTTTTGTATCCCTTTTGTGTTTCGTAAAAAGAGCGGCAACAAGAATCAGTAGGGTAGACTTTTGGTTCAGTGATTTCACTTGTAAAGAAAACACCGCTGCGCTGGGATGAATATCAGCTTTAAAGTGGTTTTCACTGTGAATGAATGTTGGCAGTTGAAACCTCCCGTTGAGAATGTAATCTTGAAAAGAAAACCTGAAAGGAGAGTCAAACCCAGCAAATTATTGAGTCCTTGTCACACACTGAAATGAAGAAAAGTTTTATTGCCATTATCTTATAATTAAAGCCCGTTACAGTTCTTTTCAGCAATCAGCAGAATCTCTATCTCTGACCCTTATCGGTTTTGCTTGTGTGCCTGTGTGCATGTTTAAATCGTAAATAAAGGCCAAGTTAAATACGGGCAACATTATCGTGCAACTCGTTCCGCAAGTCTTGCGTTGCAAGTTGAGAATGTTTGTTGTGCTTATTGCCACTACATTTTCGTGTGGTAGAAAGACATACGACGCAAATTGTTGCGCGACAAGTTACCTGCAGATGTTGACCGTATTGCTTGTGAAAACGAATAAAATTAAAACATAAGGTGCGATGACTACTCTCTGAAGCCTTCTTTCTTTGTGTCATCTACAAGCAGGTCCATTCACTAAAAATAAACTCACAGTCAGAAACATAACAGCGGGAAAATACGAAAGAACACTGCATGGAATGTAACCTCGTTCCAGGGTCTCTGGGGGACGGGAAAAGGAGAGACCCGGGGAACGAGGTTGCATAGAATGTACACTCAACTACTTTTTCTCGTGAGCAGTATCGAAGAGCAGAAAACAAACCGCGTGTATCGATATTTGAGCCATGTCCAGGTATTGATGAAATAGATAATGGCATCGATTTTGACCCTCCCCTTCCCTCCCCCAACCTGCGTAAGCGACAGGTTAGGATGACTGTACGAGTGCTTTACAAGGAAACCGTGCGCGAAAGAAAGGAAATAACTATATCAACTATTATAGTTCGCTCTGGAAATTACGACTGCTGAAACCTTAATTTCAATGGAATTTTTTGTGGGCCTTATTTTCGCGTTTTTAGCAAAAAAAAAAAATGAAAAGCGCATTAGGTGGCATGGTATTTAGCTTATTTGCAATTTTTCCACATAAAAAGAATCCCCTCCACCCCCCTCCCCCCCCCCAAAAAAAAAGTAATCTAAATCGATAACATCATTAGAAGGCTTACAAAATAATAGTTCCCAAAATTAGTTCTGGTGATTGCTGAGGAATTCTAGTCTGTGAAGAATGGGGAAGGGAGGTAGGCACACACATTTAAGGAAAAAAAAAGGTTATCTTTTATAACTTGTCTGCCGGCTCTATTTTCGTGTCACTTGGTACTGCATTCTTCTTCTCCAGGGATCCCTTCACCTTCCCGGCAACCCCTTGTGCGTGGGATTACACAACCCGATGTCATTTTGTCATGGGTTCGAAAAGCTTTCATCTTCCGCCATCTCAATTCTTTCGATTTTTCCAGTACTAAACAGTGTCAAAAACTGGTTAAAAGAATGTTTAAAAAATGTGTAACATGCAGTATTACTGCTTTGAACAACCGGAAAGTGCTAATTTGTTACAGTAACTAACTAAAAAATACTTACTCATAAGGGGGATTGGACCCAAGATTCTTACAACTTGTAGCTCTCTGATCGCTCTTGTCATATATGCTGGCCTCTTTGCAGCAGTCGTCCGCTGTTTTGCAGCCTGTACGTCCATAGGGAACACAAGGGTATCCCTGGGAGAGTTTAAAAATGGAAAGGACCATCAAACAACTTATAAGGAAATAAAGCATAGGTGCCCTGTGTTCTTCTCGATATATTACCAATTAGGAGAGTTTTCCAACGATATTTTTCGAAAATTTCTAACCATTTTCCCTAAGATCGTCCGGCGGTGGTGACGTTCGGTACTCACTTAAAGTTCAGGTGCGGTAATAATTTCAGCGGGGAAAAGCCCTAGTAATTTTCACTTTCTTGATCTTTTCCATCAATATAGATAGCTTAGAAATCTAAAAATTAGAAGTAAACTTCAAGTTACCGGTGGGGCCGGATTGTCGGCTAACGGGTCCTGGTAGCGTTCAGGCAGGCGACGTCTGTAAAAGGGCATCCTCGCCGCCTCCGCCATCATGAAACAGCCAATTAAGAAGCAGGCCAAAATTAACTTGAACGCCATGTCAGTTGTCTTTGTATTCCTAAAAAAAAAGTGAAAGAGAAATTGAAGCGTTTTGTTGCTGGTTAAGAAAGCAAATGACTCTAGCTTTTGATTTCCGATGACTCAATACTTTTCTGCTTTGTTGTTTATTATGCTGCTGCACGAGGAGGTTGTAAGTTTTATAACCTGCGATCAGGCTCTATTTTCGTTTCGCTCGGTGAAACATTCAGGCGGGAAGGGATGAGAGCGATGCTAAAATTCGGCCTGATCGCAGGTTATAAGTTTTAAGACTGTGCATGAAATCCGTAAATGTGACCATTCAAAAATAAAGGCCACTGAAAACTGCCAAGTTCTTGTTGTACTATTTATGTGCTTTACTATCAAATCGTCCGGCGTGAAATCGCAATGACAACTGTCGGTTGTTTTGGTTGAGTCCAATCGAATTCATGCATATCGTTACCGTGATTTGGAAAGCGATCCTAGCTTTTGATGTCGGATGAAAATTCAAATAAAAGCAGAACGCTTATGTTTATTATGGTGTGCATTTTGAGACTTAGTTTTGCGTCTGTGGACGAAATTCTGCGGTGTTGGAGCGTTCACATGAAAGCTACTGAGCAGTACTCTCTCGTGGTGCTGTTTACTATGCTTCACAAGTTGGTTCTAGCTTTTGAGTCTGTGGATGAAACCCTTAAGTGTGACCATTCAAATGAAAGCTACTGAGCAGTACTTTCCTGTAGTGTTGTTTATTATGCTGTGCGAGGTGGTTCTAACTTTTGAGTCTGTGGATGAAATCCTAAAGTGTCACCACTCAAATGAAAGCTACTAAGTAGTACTTTTCTGTGGTGCTGTGCGCTGTTTACTATGCTTTAACAGGTGGTTCACGCTTTTGAGTCTGTGTTGTTTATTATGCTACACAGAGTGGTTCTATCTTTGAACTCTGTGGATGAAATCGTAACCATTCAATTGAACGCTCAGCTGAGCAGTACTTTTCTCTTTCCTGTGCTGTAAAAACCGTGCGCCAACCTCAAAAATACAGAGGATATCTTGTTCAGAGGTCATCTTGCTATGTATAAAGCAATCGGCACTTCGTTCCGCATTCGGAAAGCCCCAAGAGAAAATAATAGCAATTAAATTCATTGCCCTGGTTGGAAAACGATATTGTAAGTTTTGCAAGAATCGCTTAAAAATGCCCCGGATACCAGCGGGTTTAATACAAATGCCGGGATCTCGCACACCTTCCCGCGGGGAGCGGTCGCTGGCAGATACAGAAAATACAAGAAGTAAATACGAAGGTACCAGGGCACCACGTTCGCGCGAGGCCGCACGCACGAGAAATGCCTCTGGCAGCCTTCAACATGCATGCATGCATGCATGACAAAAGACTTAATATTTATCAGTTGAATTCTTATTAATCATGCATATTTCATTTCGCCCACCAAGGGGACCGCGTTTGATTAGTTTTTAACCGGCAGCGCCGGTATCTTCAACGAGCATTGCTTGCGACACGTTTAGCACATCGCCTGGACTGAGATGGAACTGCACACTGATAGACCGTTTGCTGCAAGAATTCTTCGTCGCAGATTTGTTCCAGTTATTCAATGACAAACTGTCTTTAAATTAAACTTTAAAGACCCGGTTTACCTATGTTCGCGCCGGCATTGATTGGACATATTTCACCTTACAACTTTTTTAACAGGCCAAAGCACCGCGATCTCGTGTTTTGTACAAATTTTATTATACGGGATGAAAGGCGTGTTATATTTAGCGAAATCAACAGGCAGTTCACAAGCATCTGTCCTTGAGAAAGAAAGTTGTATATTTCGAACACCTCACTGGATCCAAAACTCGGGCAAAATTGCTACTCACTGTTACTTTCTATTTATTTGATCGATGTTTTCTAGGGTATTTTTTCCGAAAAGTGTCTTCATAACTGAGAATTGTCGGTTTTTTCCCCTGAAACATTAACTTATTTGCTGCTTTAATGGCATCCTGGCAATAACATTATTTAATTTCATCTCCCATTGAATAGGGTGGGTTCGGTTAGGAACAGGCAGTGGGTATTGTAAAACAATGTGATTGCTAAACCAAAAGTCGGTTACTAGGGCAATAGTAGCTGCTTTAAAACTTTGGATTTGAAGTTTAAGCAGTTAACGTGCTTGAATTTACAGACATTGTTAAAGTAATAACATAAACAAACCGAGTACCTTACCAAGCGAATGACACTTGGGAGAAATGTCAGCGAGGGCTACCCTGACAACTGCACTTAGGCAATTTTGAGCCGAAACTGTACCCAAACAGTAATCTGTAAGAAAATATCTACAAGCTAGTTCAATTCCTTTCTTCGAATCGGTCATCTCTAAGGTTATATACAAGTCTAAAGACTATAGGGCGATGTTTACTGACTTACCGTACGGATGAAGATTTCGCACTTCGGAGATCGGTTTACTCCACAAGCTTAGCAAAGAAACTAATTTATCTTGCATGCTTCGCTCCTTTAATCCTAGCACTCTTCACTGAATAGAACAACGCCTTCTTTTGTTTCAAGTCAAATTTTCAACCCCAGGCTCTGTTTCTCGAAAACAAAAGTTTTTCTAAATAAGGTAAAGAGGCAATTCTTGAAGCTTAAAATAAACGTTAACAAAAGTATCCCTAAGGTGGTTAACTTCCTTTCTCGGACTCAGTATAAACAGGAATTAAAATTGGGGTGATGATTTCTGAACTTACTGTTGGCAAATTTCGGAGAAGTTCGGTGACCAAGCTCAAGCTTTCTGAAACTATATGTGCCAAGCTCGCCTCTGCATCGTTAAATATGTGCCGGGTCTTCTTTTGTTCTAAGTTACATTGTTTATGATCCGTAAAATTTTTTAACTCGCGCTCTATTTCTTGAAAACAAAACTCTTTTTTGATTAAGCCGAAGGAGGCATTCCAAGCCAAAACTAATTACCGTAAGCGGTACTGAAGTGTAAAGGAACCTGCAAGCTGGCTTCCTTTCGTAAGGCTCAATAACTTTAAGTTGTAAAGTTAGGTCGATGATAAGAAGACTTATCGTTGCAGATTTTCCAAGATGTGCTCTGAACAAGCTCAACAACGACAAAACTACTTATGTTGCGTGAATCGCTTGTTTATAGGGGCAGTTCATCGCATGGTTCAGCGCCTTCTTTGTTGTAAAATTAAATAGTTTCTAATGGCGTAAAAACATATTCAACTCACTCTCCGATCTGCTTCTCGAAAACAGTATCTTCCAAGTGGAAGGATAAATGGAAATGTAAAACCGTGGGGAATTATGTATAAAACAACTGCAGTAGGCGGTTTCAAGAAGGATTCAGTTCACTTTTTTCGTAAAAGAGCTCCGTTTCGGTTCAAATCGCATTTTTAATGAATTTTTCTTTGCACCAGGCTGAAACAGGCTCTCAGATAGTAGGGACGCTGAAACATTCACGTTGAAACAAATAAACGCTATGTTTCTCCAAAACAAAAGGTTTTCCCGAATAATGAGAATTTAGATGGTGCATAATGATGTTAAGGGACAAGAAAGAGACTCTTTTATTAAATCGAATGGACATAAGGGCATGTAAAAACATCTGGAATGTAGTAATTACAACATTTGGGTGTTTGACAGATTCACTGAGTTCCTAAGAAATCTCCGTTGAGGGTCAAATCACCTTTAACTTTTTCTCACGCAGGCAAGGGAATATGTGTCGCGTCGTCTTTTGTTCTAAGTTCGATTGTTTCTAATTCTTTGTTTTCAAACTCACGCTCTATTTCTCGAAAACAAAACGTTTTTTTTTTCTGAATAAGCAGAGGGAGGCAATCTAAGCCAAATATAATTAGCGTAAACGGTACTGAAGTGTAAAGGAATTTAAACCTGCAAACTGGCTCCCTTTCGTCAGGCTCAATAACTACAAGTTAGATGATAACAAAATTTACCGTTGCAGATTTCCCAAGATGTGATCTGAACAAGCTCAGCAAAACAACTAGCAATGTTGCATAAAACGCTTGTTTAAAGGGGCAGTTTATCGAATGAGTCAGCGCCTTCTTTGATGTAAAATTAGATTGTCTTTAATCGCGTAAAAACATGTTCATCTCGCGCTCTGTTTCTCGAAAACAATAGTTTTTTTTCTCATTGACCTAAAGAATCAGTTAAAGCCGAAATGAGCGAAAACAGTACTAAGGTCAAAAGTGCAATCCCTTTTTTGGACTCGTTAGTTATTCATCACCTATAGGGCACTTCGACATTGCTGATCCCAGCAGTATGCAGGACGCGTGTCACCACGAACTCAGTAAATATGACCTATGCTCGCCACGAGTCTCCCAGTAGCTCAGTGGTTAGAGCGTCCGACCGGTGTACGGTGTAGTTGTAAGTTCTGAAAATTGGAGCGATGATAACTGAACCTACCTTTCAGAAATGGTTCACTCAACAAGCTAAACAGACAAACAAACTAATATTATCTTGCGTGTAGAGTTCTTCATTGAACTTAAACACTGCCTTCTTTTGCTTTAAATCAGCATATTATTTTAATTCTTAAAATTAACGAATATCAGTGAAGTGTTAATTAAAAGGTATTTTCCAAACTGATGATTTATCTAACGTGATCGCTTCTTAACTTCATCGTGACTCCTCGTTAAATAACATAGCGCCATTTTTCGTGTAAATTTAGATTGTTCCATTCTCAATTAACGCTCTGTTTCTCGAAAACAAAAGGTGTTTCCCCGAAAGTTGAGAATTAATGGATGTTACACAATGACCACTTCTGTAACTCTCTGTCTTTTTTTAATAACGCTCATTCGAAAGAAAACTACGAAAAGAAAGCTCAATTGCGTTCTTTTTATCTCTTATATTTAAGGCACAAGAAAGAGAGTCTTTGATTAAATCAAATGGACGTTAAGGGGCATGTAAAAACATTTGGAATGTAGTAATTAAAACATTTGGGTGGTTCACGGGTTCACTGAGTTCCTAAGAAATCTCCGTTGCGGGTCAAATCACATTTACTGTTTCTCACGCAGGCAAAAGAAGGCCATTTCCAGAATGTTCCCTCCAATTTCAGTGTTGATTGAAAACCCTTTTCTTCTGGTAAGGCTTAAGAGGCATAATTCAAGTTGAAATGAATGAAAACGTTCAAGTATTGAACGTATCTCCAAGCTTGTTCGATCACTTAAAGTGTATATGAAGCCAAATTTGTTTTTACATAGTTGTAAAATATATCGTTTAAATTGCACGACTCCAAAATTTGAGATGGCTAGGACAAAAATTGACGATTTTACAAGCGCTGAAATTTGGGCCATTTTTCCCCGAAAAATGGTCAGAGGACTCGATCGAGTTTGTTGCGAAATTCCTTGGTTGTGACGTAATTTTGGGGACAGAGGTTTTGTTTACGCTCACTGATTTTATGTCACGAAGGAGTATTTTTAGGAGAACGGCCATGTCCAGTGATTCGGAAATGGGTAATAAATGTCTGAATCATCGAGTAGCCGCGACGAAAAGGATATTGCAGAGGAGGGCAAGCAAGATGTTGAAGTAATTTACGACCAAATCAGATCAGGACGAACCACTAGCCGAAGTTGAAGACGATAAAGGAATCGAGAAGCCCAAGTGGAAGGACTTACGCGAGCAGTGTTAGAGGCAAGATACCGTAAACGCATGGTACGTATAATTGCGAAATTTTTTTTTTTTTAACATATACAAGTCCTGGCTACTGGAACTTGGCTCTCGCTATATCGACAGGCGACAAAACCCGGACCCGTTCGACCTATATGATATTTGCATTGCATTGTCCGGTCGCTCTCGTCGCGTTACCTCGAATTAGTTTTTTGCTTCTACAATGCAGTCACGAACAAAACGGCTGCTGATTAGTCGCTTAATCGTCCTCCCATTGGGTCAATGAAGTAATTACGACAGAAAGTTTTGGTCTGTTTATATCTTTCTCACGTATACACTCCATGAACTATTGACATACAGTGACAACATTTATTTGTTTATATATCTCGCCCGCGGGCGAATATTCTTGTTTACAAGCCGCGCTTGTCCATGCGGGCTATATCTATTATCTCGACTTTGATTCTTTTTTTTTTTGGTTGACGCATTGCATTTATCAATTTTGTTATGATAAGCAGAATGTCGTATAGCTCCACGTTTTCTTCAATTTACTGACACTTAGTCACAGCCTGAATTCAATGGAAACTATTGTTATTTGGGGCTCATAGTTTCTTTTCTTGCAGATTCATCCGGGCTGTCGCTTATCGATGGACCATCCACTGACTTTTATGGCTCTCCACAGACAAGCAAGAGGATATAATAATTCTTAGTAATTTTATCTATAACAAAATGCTTGCTTGTGCATCGTTGCCTTTACTGTGCACCTGTTGCTAGGTAGCTGGAGTGCAACCACTTAGGTGCCCAATAAGGGGTTAGCAATATATGCATCAGTCATTCCAATCAGGTTCAGTGAGATGGGCAGTTTCTCGACTGTTTGTAAAATGGATAAAATATATCTAAAGTTTTGATTAAAAAGAAGTTCACATAGACATTCTAATCGTGCATTTGCTATTTGCACAACATCATTGCCCTGCTGAATCCCAATTTCTGGAACCTTCAAGGGAAAGCAAAACGAAAATGGGAGTTTTGAATATCAGGTTAGAATTGCAGTGGAACAAATTAAAGGGAAATGACCTTTGGTCTGAGTTATAAGCCGGGAAGGGTGGGGGGGGGGGGGCTGACTTATACAGGGATGTGCCACTTGACAGGGTATGGCTTTTGGCCTCTTTGTCCTAAGCAGGGTACATAATTTTTTCTGTCTGTGACTTATTCAGGGATGTGCTGCTTGACAGGGTATTGCTTTTGGCCTCTTTGTCCTAAACAGGGTATATAATTTTTTCAGTCTGTCCTGAACAGATTGTATTTTGTGTCATTTGCCCTATACAAGGACCTAAAATGAAGGGTGTTGTCTTAAACAGGTTAGGTATTTTGGGCGTTTTCTTGTCTTAAACAAGGTCAGGGTTTCAATCCCTCAGTAGCATCCCTATACCAAAACATGGGTCAAGTCCCCCCCCCCCCCGGGGGGTTATGAGGAGGTCTGCTAAATCAAGGATTTGAGAATGGGAGAACAATCGGGGGGAATCCTGCTTGTTGTTTCAAATCAATCCCGACTACTCTTTTGGCCAATTTCAAATTACTTGTCTGATGACTTCCTGAACTGTACTGCACTCAGTCCAGTCACCATTACATGCTACATACTACCCATAGGATATATCCAGTTATGCTGCTCTTTCGTGTAAATGTATTGAGAGTTACATGTATGTTTTTCACGGCATTCAGTTTTATTGATAACCCTGATATTGAAACTTGAGGGGAAGGAACGATAACGATGATGCTGAATGAAACCCATCAGTACTGTTCGAATTAAACAGATCATTTATTTGTTACAATTATTTCACTTGTGATTTAGAGGATGACTAGACTCTCTCAAACCAGTCAAGTACTGAACATTTGTGCTGGGCCATTCCTTGTAATTGAGCCCACCCCCCCCCCCCCCCCCCCACACACACACACACACACCCTTGTTAGAGACTGGACTTTTTGGCATATAGTCTCACCCACTACGTGAGTCAATGTGTCATTTGTGTTAATTGAGACCACTGCAAACAACTACTCAAACCATAACTGTAAAATGTATGTTACATGCCGAAAATATCCAAAAGGTATCCAAAAGTACTTATTTACAACAATTTTTAAAAATGACAGTTAACACTGAAACAACAATGGTAAACCACTGGCTTGGCTTGTGTATTATGGAAGTGGTGTGCACATAATAAAATAGCAAACTAAATTTGACAAAGTAAGAACAGCAGTTTTCTTATGTTGACAAAAGTAATAAAACATGCATGTCATAATGACAGTATTAATGTTACTTGGCAGCTTGTCCTGGTATGACCTTGGTTTTGCATTTGGACAGTTCTGAGGTTTTTGAGCTGTTCTGGTACCAGTGGTTGTTCTCTCAACAGAAACAGTATTGCTCTGCTGTAATACCTCTTGCTCTACACATGAATCAGAAAACAACAATAATTATTGTACATATACTGTTTATTCAGGTGGTTTCAGAGAAATTAAATGGGAGATGAATTAATGTCAGTCAGACCACTCTGAGAACAAGGGAAAAAAAGGATTTTAGTGATAACTGAACAACAGGAGAATTTGCACGTTGATGTCAAGGCTTTTGTTAGAAAAGCACAGACCGTAATCTGTCATTAGATAGCAACAGAATCCCATATGAGCACCATCCTTAACACGGGTTATTACTAACACAATGAATGATGTATGCCTGTTCTTATCTATGTATCAACAGTAGCGTGGGCTTAGCCTACCAAACAATATCAGTTTCCCGGGGATCAGTTTATACCATTGAATACATGTGCTACGTAACTGATCAAACATGTAAGTCTTAATATCGCAAATATTTGGCTTACTTGTCCTTTCGTTCGATCACTGGGAACTTCTTCTGGAGTTGCAGGAACAACAGTATCTCTCGTGGGCACAGCGGTCCGCTTTATATAATCTCGGATATTTACTCTCCCACTCTGCTCGATTGTATCAATCACCGATGATTTGTACTCGTAGCAATCGTCCTCGAAGTGCGCCGAGCAGAGCGCAGTGCGCTTGGAAGTCACTGGGATCTTTGAAGGTCAAATAAACCCAAATTTTGATAATTCCGCTTTAGCCGTTTAAACGCGTCTTGACACAAAGAAATCGTTATAAAGCCAAACTGGACCGAAATTTTCCTTCCTGAGACCTTAAAAGGAGTAATAAAGCCAAAAGTACGAAGGTATCTGAAGGTTTCACGAAATCGTTTCTGAAATGACCGCGCGCTTAAATGGAGGGAATGGAAACGACCGCTGATTCTCTGACGTCACTGTTGATGAGCAAAGAAAGCTCAAGCTCCAAAGGCGAGTATTGAAGAGTATTGTTGTAATTTTTTGGAAAATTCTCTGTTTTCACCCGTTTTCTTTGCGTTGAAAATGGCCGAGGAGCTCAAACCTGTGGCATTTAACGTAGAGCCATACCAGTTTGAGCTAATTGCCACAGAATCGGACTGCAAAATCTCAGATGATATTCGACCGACAGCAATGGCTTCGAAAGTAAACGACGGAATTGGTAAAGTTTAATGGTGAACGTTTAAGCTTATTTATTCATTACACTGTAAAAGTTCGCCGTATAATCGTTAATAAATGCGTTACCACTTTATTTGAGGCATTTTTTTTTTTTTTTTTTACAAAATATTACTTACTATACAAAGCTAAAACTGTTTACAACAGAATACTTACAGTATAGTACCTATGCTACAAGATATTATTATTATATAAGATATTATTATAACTTAGCACGCGGTACAAACGTTAACAATGCTTACAAAATTTACGAGACATTTTAACAGACTAAAGCTACGATTACATACTGATGCTATACACTACATATACATAATAAGGCTACATTACTTGTGCGATACTGCGATACTGAAATAAGCAAATGACAGAAAAAAATAGAAAGAAATAGAGAGGAAAAAAAATTAACAAGACGGATAGCCAAACAAAAGGAGGCTCAAATACTTATTTGTGATTTGGATTTTTGTTTTTCAATTTCAAGGTGGCTTTTAAGTATAGCAAAAAAAGCTTCCCAGATATAATCCTCTTCTCTTCGTGACGTAGTATAAATATAATATTTGGCGATGATTAAACAGAGGTTCAAACCAAGGCGACGAGGAAGATCTTGAGTGAATCCATAGATTATATTCTGTTCTGATAGGGTGATAGAGTCTGGGTGCTTTCTGTTCCACCAGAGAGCAAACTGGGTCCAAAAGGTTTGTACAAAAGAGCATGTTACGAGTGATCGGAGAAAGTGGGGCTTGTAATATCTGTCTTAAGAAGAGATGAGGAAAGATTTTTAGAGACAAGCCAATAATCTAATCGGCATTGAATTTTTAGAGAATGATTGCGCCACGTGAATTGTGATAGATTTGGATGTTGGCTTCTCCAAACATCCTGCAATTTATGATTGCTGCATAAACTGTTTATTTCTCTAATTACTGACTTTTTCTTTTCAATAGAGGTGCCGCCGGTTTTGTCTAGCGGTGTTAGTGCGCAGTTGAGGTCGCCGCCTAAAATAATATGCAAGTTTATGTGTTGTTTGTATCCAAGCCTTCCACCATTCTATACAGACAACGAGAAATTTTATCGCCGATGGAGACACATATCACACTTCGCTGCCTACCGTCACATAAAACTTCTTATTGCCGAATGCAAACACAAGATCAAGACACTCACAAAGGAACTCTCGCAGCATTTGGAACTATTACGCAACTCTTGCTCAACAGATGCTTTTAATTTTTACAAAACCAAACTGGATACTATGGCCTTATCGCTTGAGTCCCTGCTTGCGAGAAGACGTGCCAAAAAGACTGCTCCCATCCGCCGTATAATTAACCACAACCGTACCGATAATAGCATTAACCCACAGGTCAACACTAACGCTAACAATAACGACATATCTGTACCATCTAATGTTACACATAATGCCTCCACCTTAATTCATTCAGCAACTGTCACTCCCACACGCAAACGCTCTCGCCGTAAAACTAAACCTACTAACATTCAACTTGATAATTCTTCTGTGATTAACCTCTCTAGTTGTTCTCTGTCTACCGACGAGATATCTGTTCTCTCACGTGGACTTACATTCTGTCCCACACCACGACATATCAACTGGCCGGAAGTCTCAGCTGACATATACGATTTTTCACGACGTATGCGACTAACCGAATTCTTTTTTGACAAAAACAACCGAACGCCCGACACTAACGAACCCGACTGTCCTTTCCGTAACAAGAGCACTTGGAACCCCCCCTACAACAGAGAACGAGCTCTTAATACTTTTTTAGACGCTGTTAAACTCGACATAACTACCTACAAACCTAAAACTATCCGTGACAACCTTACCGCTACAGAACGACAGGCCATCCGCCAACTGCAGCAACGACAAGACATAATTATCAAACCCGCCGATAAAGGTTCCGGTACTGTTGTTATGGACAAAACTTGGTACATCGATGAATGCAACAGACAACTTTCTGACATCAAATTTTACGAACGCTTAGACAAAGACATCACTGCGAACGTACAAGAACGAGTCACAATTTATGTTAACGGTATGCACGATGACGGATTTATTGACGACAAAACCAGAGAATACCTTATACAGACCGACGTAAAACCAGGACGATTCTACATACTACCCAAAGTACACAAACCCGGCAATCCAGGACGCCCCATCGTTTCATCTAATAGCCATCCCACTGAACGCATATCCCACTTCGTTGACTACTACCTTCAACCTTTAGTTCATAAACTACCATCCTTTGTTAAGGACACTAACGACTTCCTTAACAAACTCCTCACCATCAGTACTTTACCCGCCAACCCTCTGTTAGTCACACTCGACGTTTCATCACTATACACTAATATTCCACATAATGAAGGTATTTATGCTTGTGACCACTTTCTAACTACTGCCTCTCATAAAACCATTTCAACCACCAAACTCTGTGACCTCATTCGTATGATTCTCAACTTTAACAACTTCACTTTTAACAATAACCACTATCTTCAAATCCACGGCACAGCCATGGGTACCAAAATGGCCCCATCTTATGCCAACCTTTTCCTGGGCTATTTCGAAGCCAAAGCTTTAGAAAATGCCCCATTCCAACCCCACACTTGGTTTAGATATATCGATGATATTTTTATGATCTGGACTGAAGGTCTGGATAACCTAAAAGTCTTCATCGATTATCTCAACAGCATTCATCCCACCATCAAATTCACCAGCTCACATTCTTCAACTAACGTACCTTTTCTTGACGTTAATGTCTCTTTAACTGACAACGGTGACATCAGTACTGACCTTTACACCAAACCTACCGACAAACACCAACATTTACTTTACTCTTCTTGCCATCCCTCACATACTAAAAAAGCCATTCCTTTCAGTCTAGCACTCCGTTTACGACGCATTTGTTCTACCGACGAAACGTTCAATACTCGCGCTGCCCAACTTACAACGTACCTTCTCAAACGAGGTTACAACCGTAACCTTGTCACCAAACAAATACAACGCGCGACCGACATCCCCCGTAGACTTGCCTTACAAACGAAAGACGTCAACAAAAATAAACGTGTACCATTTATAACTACTTTTAATCCATCACTTCCTCACATCTCTAACATTATCAAAAGACATTTTCATTTACTACTCTCTTCTAACCGCTGCAAAACCGTTTTTCAACAGTTGCCTGTTGTTGCTTTCAGGCGCTCCCCTAACCTTCGCGATTTACTAGTGAAGGCCAAACTCCCTTCTAATTTGACTAATCCGTATCCACAACTTCCATCCGGTTCTTTTCGTTGTGAAAAGAACTGCGCTACTTGTCCTTATATTACTGACGGACTAACTACCTATACCTTCCTTTCTACTGGTGAAACGCGCCACATTCAATCTAACCTGACCTGTGACACTCAAAACCTCATCTACATGATTCAATGTAACCGCTGTAATTTACAATACATAGGAGAAACTAAACGACGTTTAAAAGACCGATTTAATGAACACCGCCGTACCATAGATAACCCTAACAGTAAATCTAAACCCACTACAGCCGCACAACATTTCATTTCCTCGCCTAACCACACTGCTAATGACATACAATTAATCCCCATCGAAAAAGTCTTCTCCAACCGAGACTCAATCCGTAAGGCCAGGGAAGCTTTTTTAATTTTAAAAGGCAGAACACTTGTTCCCGATGGCCTTAACATACGCGAAGAAACCTATTAGTTTTTCTACTTTTACTATTTTATTGTCATTTTTAAGCTTAGCATATTTTAAATTTTTTATTTTACACTGTTTACATATTTCCTGTATTTAGTTTTACGTATTTCCGGTATTTCGTAAGATTCCATTATCACCATATAAATTTAAACATAGCCAATGTAAACTCCATTGTACCTGAAGAAGGCTGGTTTGGCCAGCCGAAATATAGTACAAAACTAATTCTCTTATTCTACGTTGTATCGGTCTCTGCTTTTCAATTTCAGTTTTGGAGAAGAAAGTATTTTGTGATGAATTGTCATTTGGAGCATAAACATTGCATAACAAGAAAGTAGAATCGTGGATAATGATTTCAAGCATCAAGTATCTCCCGTTTTTATCTGCGATAGTATTATCTACTTGAAAGTCGAGTTTTGGGTTAAAGGAGAACTGAAGTCAAAAATCAAGTATTTTTTTCTTAAAGCTTAGACCATAAATATTAATGTTTGAAACTTTTTTTTCTGTCTACTGGCTTGCTTTCGGTCTCAAAAAAGTAATTTTACTGCGAGTTTGGGCCAACAGCATTGCGGCGCAGAATGGGTGTGTCAGCGGTCATTTTGGTAGCCTATGACGTAAGTGGTGGGGAACGAATGCAAGATTTTACAAAGAGAAGTACCGATTTGACCCATGTAGAACTTGTACTTTGAGAGCATATTAGTACAAATGCGACGGAAACGCCGGAGAAATACCCGTTTGGAACGTTCTTCTCTTCTGCTATCTCTACTGGAATACTTCCACTTGTCCTTGAACGCGTAAGTTACATTTTCACCGCGGATTGATGGCGCGTCTTCAATAACAACACCCGCGCAAATTTTCCGAAAATATCAACTCTGTTTATTTGGAGTTTGCTTCTCTTTCCGAAAAAAAAATATACTAGGTTAAAGTAAGTTATGTCTAATTAACTGATTTGCCTGAATTTACCGATAGCCTTGCCTTTTGAACGGCACTGGAGTTCGCTAGAAACTTGATGACTGTAGTCAGTTCGTGTAAGTCTTATAAACAATCACAGATACTGGAACACATCAGTATATCTTTGTGTTACAAGTCTCTGCAGCCTACTCTACTACATAAACATGCATAATCTTGTACTCATTTATCGTAAACCTTGCCATTTTTTTTTGTACTTCAATACTGGATTTCGGTTCGAACATTAACATTTAGCGCTCCGCTCATCGGGCATCAAATACCTGCCGTAATCCATAAAGCCTGTCGTGTTTTCATTACACTGTGAATTACCTTCGCAATTTTTCAACTGAAAGCGGCATAATTTTTCGTTCTTGCATCAGGTATTTGAACTGATAGCCTATATAACAGATTCACAAAAATAAAGCTACAACATGTACCTTGCTTTCGGCGCACTCACAGACTGTAATAATTATTTATCGGTTTTTATACTGTTTTGTCACACCACTTTTCTCCGTAACTGAGTTCGTTTCAAAATATCTTCACAGTCAACGCTGGAGTTATTCACCAGTTTATTCTACCCGGCACGAAGCTCTAAATGCTATATTGTAGAAAAGCTGGAAGCCAGGGGAAAATATCGCAATAACAGGGAAAAATCCGATTTATGGAACGTGAAATGCAATACGCGATAAGCGGCTGTTGTATGACCATGGTGTCAAAACAATGTCGGATCTGTTGGGATAGATTATTTATTTGCCGCACAGGAACGATTCAGAAGAATTCTTAACTTAGCAGACTCAGTGGTAGTTATACTGCGGCATGAAGGGGAAGATATTCGCATGCAAACGTGAACATGTGCCCCGGCTTTACCCACAACCGATAGCCGGGCGTATAGCGTGGAGCACGGGATCGATGATTTTAAATCCAACTCACTCACTAACAAAATAATAGAAATACCACACGAGTGGAAACAAACCTGATTGATCACACTTTTAATTGAGCTCCTCAACGTCTTGATAAATTAATTGTCAGCCCTCAACATAGCTTGAATTATCCTCGCCTACATGGTCTTCGCAATTGAGCGCAAATCGTCGCTAATTCAGCGTTCCCGATTCTCTCAAGCACGGGATCGATCGATTCTAAATCCAAATCACTCACTAAGAAAATAATAGAAATATCACACGAGTGGAAACAAACCTGATTGATCACACTTTTAATTGAGCTCCTCAACTTCTTGATAAATTAATTGTCAGCCCTCAACATAGCTTGAATTATCCTCGCCTACATGGTCTTCGCAATTGAGCGCAAATCGTCGCTAATTCAGCGTTCCCGATTCTCTCAAGCACGGGATCGATCGATTCTAAATCCAAATCACTCACTAACAAAATAATAGAAATATCACACGAGTGGAAACAAACCTGATTGATCACACTTTTAATTGAGCTCCTCAACTTCTTGATAAATTAATTGTCAGCCCTCAACATAGCTTGAATTATCCTCGCCTACATGGTCTTCGCAATTGAGCACAAATCGTTGCTAATTCAGCGTTCCCGATTCTCTCAAGATTTGGGTCACAGACTTCTTCTTCCCCGCCAATTAGTTATTCACAAGGGAAATATACTATTCCAAACTGGAAAGGGTGTACACAGTTCATGATGGGAAGCAATATTTGTGAAATAACAAAGCCTTGGATTTGAAGCAGCTAGTAGCACTCTTTGGACAAACGGAATATCTTTCCCCATCACTTACGTCACAACATACCGCTGACATCTGTAGCGAGCCCACAATGACAAAGCCCAAAAAGCGGGAAAATCCCAATTTCAAACCAAATTTTTTCGAAAATAACAAGTCGCAAGTGAAAATAATTGCCAAAACTTGATTTTATATGTCTAAAGCTTCCAACTAAAATAATAAAAACAAACATGATTTTTGGACTTCAGTTCTCCTTTAAATAAAATCATCACACCCCGGGAATGTCTAGATCCATGGCTGTAATGGATTTTGCCACCCCATTCTGATCTCCATATTTCTTCTACGCTTTCCGTGGAGTAGGTTTCTTGCAAAAATATGATATCAGCTTTACTATTGTGGGCCCAGCGAAAAACTTGTCTCCTCTTTCGCGCCTGGTTCAAACCTCTTGCGTTAATTGACAGAAATGATAATCTAAGTGGCGTTGCCATGGCTAGTTTTAAACATTATTGTGCTTTGAAGAGGAGAATGTTTGCGTGTATCAATTCTGTTATTATCTGTTTTTAAGCTTATATGCCCTTGAGAATAAGTTGAAATGCAAATTTTTGAGTATAGTATCCAAGTGCTTGTGACTTTTATGCGAGCGAAAACAAAGCGACAAGAAATAACATAAAACACCAAAAAATAAATGAGCACCAAAATTAAGCTAAAACAGGAAACATATAATGGGTACATCGACAACACGAAGAAAAGAAAAATTAAACGAGCCCCTACAGTTGGGCTTAATTTACGCACTTCTTTGCGTTTCGGCGGACTGGATCCAGCAAATAAATAATTGCCTGATTCGCTACGTATTGCAGCGTTCGCCCGACCGCTAAACTCGATTAACAATTGCGTTAATTTTGGAAAAGGTAGGACATGCTAGCGGATTTCAAGTGTTGATAAGTTACTTCTAAGGCGAGACTATGGTGTTAGAGTGGTTTAATAGACTTAAGTCAAAGGGTTTGCCAATAGGCCATAACCTCCCTCTTATATAAAGTTTGTCAGGTTGCGACTTACTGAAAGCTGCTGGGATGTTGTTTCTTCTGGCTGTTTTGAAGATTTCCATCTGCTTTCGTCTTCTTTCGACGATGCCGTAGGGCAAGTCTTGGTACATTTTATAGTCCGTATCTTTTAAACGGCGGCCCATAGCAAGAATTTGCTCGCAATCTTTGTAGCGTAAAAACCTTGCGATAATTGGTCTGGGTTTTGCATCTTTCTTGCTGTTAAGACGGTGAACTCGCTGAATCTCTACGCTTCTTGCGTCTTTGTATCCGAGCTCCGTTTCTAGGAAATTACGA
Source organism: Siderastrea siderea (assembly GCA_964030785.1). Lineage (NCBI taxonomy): Eukaryota > Metazoa > Cnidaria > Anthozoa > Scleractinia > Rhizangiidae > Siderastrea > Siderastrea siderea. The sequence goes on from OZ034974.1 coordinate 32,849,575, forward strand.
AGGACCGTTTCTGTGTCTTCTTGTCTCCCGTTCGGTTCGGGTTCCTCTTCGATATTTTCAAACTTGATATTCTCTCTTCTGGAGTAAGCTTCCAAATAAAGGTTCTTATTTTCCAGGTCTGCAATTTTTTCTTCAAGCTGGCTTTCTTGTTCGGACAGTTTTAAGCAGATCTGCTCTTTGTGCTCCTTAAAGCTCTCGGTGGTTTTCTTGTATTGGTCTTCCGCGGAATTTAGACTTTCTTTGAGGTCGTTGATGTCTCGGTTCGCCGAGGCTTGCGCGAGCTCTAGTGATTGGATTCGCGTGTCCATTCTGGAGAGCGTTTCTTGGAGGATTTTAACCGATTTTTCTATCGCATCAAGCTTTGCAAGTTTAGTCAGGATCGCTTGCAGCTTCCCGTCTAAGGTCTCAGACATTTCGAACACTGACAACGGGTTCTCTTCACCCTCGTGGTTGGTTGACGAAGAGTTTTCGTTTCTTGATTTCTTGTTTTCTTGCGTTAGGCGAGGAGGTGACGACGATTCTTCCGAGGATGATGAACGAAATCTTTTTTTTTCTATTAGTTTCCGCCAAGTTTCGGCCATAAAGAGCCGGTGAAAAATGAAAGTTTTGCGGCCGTTCGCGAAACGCGTCTTTACGCGGCCATTGTTCGTCCCAGTCCCTATTTGAGGCATTTTTGTTGTTCTTTGCAGCCCTTTTGTACTCTTAACATGATCGATGTTTGTTGTTATGCCTTACTGACCAGACTGACTAGAGTAAAGCAAAGCTTCTTATACATGTATCCATTATGGTTCCCGTGTGAGTACGGTTTTCATCCTCGCGGTAACAGCGGCAGGAAATCCAGCTCAAATTTTGAACATAGCCAAAAACAGGTTACAGTTCTTGTTGAATGTATTTGAATCTTGTTGAATGTATCTGTCTACATCGTAAAGTGTTACTAGTGACTGTGTTTGTTTGTTGTTTTGTATGTATACAATCTTAGGCTCAAAATTTAGGGGCATTTAAATTTTGGCAACTGTGTAGTAATGCCAGCTGGGCGAGAAAGTGTTTTGCTGTCGTGCAATTCCCAAATCCTGTTATAAGATACCACCTGCTATGTCCTAGGGACAGATGAAGAGAATTTTTTAAATCCAGCTGTCATTGAGACAGATTATAATCAGTATTTTGAAAATGAAGGCCGGATTACGTACATATTAACGTCATTTACCTTTGGGCTCTTTTTTTGGGGGGGGGGGCGTGGGGGGTGGGGGTTCAGAGAAAAAAACCCATGTAAAGATTGGTGCAACCCAAATGAGTATGGTTTTAAAGCCTTTTTGGTCTGAAAATGGTTGTTGACTTAAAAGTCAGGTCTGAAAATGGTAATTGATTCGGGGGTGACAGTTATGTTTTGTCAGTTCTGAAAATGGGTGGGAAAAATTACACATCTGGTTCTCAAGATGGGTAAGGAAAATTACATGTTTCGTCTAACAGTGGGCACACTGAGAGCTGCTTTGTGGTTGAATTTTGTTTGGGAAAAGAGAAAGAAAAACCTCTGGGAGCAGGGGAGGAACCAGGGGACAAGTGGGGAAGGGAAAAATTACATATTTTTGGTCTGAAAATGAATCACCTATAAATTGTGTTCATGAGAAAAGATCCTTCATTAATACTTGACGAGATGTTGCAATGCTTATGAGGTTGTGTGCTAAATACTAAGATATTTGACAAAAGGTGGCGTAAAAGTAGTAAAACACCAAGGAACAATAATGAAATGACAATTACAAAAACCCTTATTATTACATGAATGAACATGATTACATAAACAGTATACCTTGTTAAGTTCTTAGCAACCTTGTGCACTTTATGACTCCTTTGATGTATGTGGTTTAACAAGTATTGGGTTTACAATCAGTTGTACTACCAGTTCAACATATAAGTAAGATAATTGTTAGTTGAAAGCAAAAACAAACTCTCAAATTTTAGCTTAAACAAATCAAATGTGATTTCATTATTTCTAAGACTGTGAAATCGAGTTAATGTTGTTTTTCTACTGTTGTTACTGGTTAGCTAACATGTTTTTTTATTTAATATAGGCATTATTGGCCTGACAATAAAAATTTTATGATGTCCCTCGCTGTCATTGATTAACTTCAATTTTGAGCACGTGAGGGATGGACAATACTCTAGGGGTATCCTTGAATTGGTTAGTGGGTATACCCTCTAGACCTGTATGCCATGTGCTTCTAGCGATCTAGCCTCGAGCAAGTTGTTGAGTTTTCGGAGCTACAATTTTATACCTCTTTTCGCCTTCTTTGTCAGGTAAGCGTGTTTTAGCTCCCCATTTCCTCTGCTGATTGCATTCAGGACCGTGTACGTATTTCCACGTATTTTTCTTCTGTATATCTTTTGTTGTTACGAACCTTGAGTTCGCTTGCTTCGCTCGTATCCGCCCGCTCGTATCTTCGCTTCGGTAGTTCATTATAATTCCGTCATTATGAATAATTCAGTTCGTCCTAAGGCCCTCATCATTGGGCATTCTTTCGTCCGTCGTTTAAAGGACGACCTCCTGCGGAATTTTGACTCTCGTGCATCCCTTGATTTCGGGCTAGATCGAAGCATGGAGGTTTTGTTGCATGGCGTCGGCGGGCTTCGCGTTACTCAACTTCGCCGCATTATTTCCCAGAAAGTTCGCGATCTGTCGCCAAATGCTGTGCTTTTGGAAATCGGCACGAACGATTTGGGTTCTATTTCACCCGAAATTGTGGGCTCCGACATTCATGATATTGTCGAATATTTACATTTCTCTTTAGGTATCAAAATGGTGGGTGTTGGTTTAGTGATACCTCGTAGGGTTCGCGAGTCGGGCTTGCCCGACGCTGGTTTCAATCTTTTGGCCCTGAAACTAAACCAGTACCTTTCTGTGTTGCTGGATGATACTCCTTTCGCTTTTGTCTGGCATCACGAGGAGCTGGAGTCGCTGGATCGCGCCATTTTGATGCCAGATGGTGTTCATTTGAATCCACATGGCCAGTACAAGCTCTACCGGAGCTATCGTGGTGCACTTTTAAAGGCTTTGCCTTCGTCGTCTTAGAATTTTTCACGGGGGTTATAGGCTCTTAGTAACTTGCTTTGTGTTTGTACTGTAATAATGTACGCCTAGAATATTGATTATTTCATCATTGTTGGCCTGGCGCCCACTTAGCTGTTTTCGTGTCACATGGTTAACGTTCATTTATGGCCTCCTACGTTTGCAGGCTTTTTTGTTTTTATTAACGTTCATTTATGGCCTGCATTATTATTACTTGATTTGTTGGCCTGGAGCAGCCTTAGCAGGATTAATTTTTTTTTGATTTTTTGTTGGCCTGTTAAGTTGGCCTGGAGCCCACTAAGCCATTTGTTCGTGCTACTTTATTGCCTGCTTAAAGCCTGATTCCTTATTTGTCGGCCTGAGCAGAATTAGCACGTTGCTTTGTTTTAATTTACTTTTTGGCTTCGTGCTCATTTATGGCCTACTTTGTTTTTGTTAGCCTGGAGCATACCTTGATTTTACTTTGTTTCTGCTCATTTATGGCTCTCTTTATTTTGCAGCTTCATGGGGTGGCACTATGCGGCGACACTGTGTTTGTATAGTCTGCCATGCCACCCTGCTGCGCTCGTGTTGTAATTGTTTTTATGTTTGTTTTTGTGTGTTATTTGAGCGATGATCACTTTTGCAGCAGCTTAACCTACAAACCAGCCTTCTTCGTGGGGGTTCGCTTGTCTGGTTCTTTTTGTTTATCCTAGAATGCCTCGTGCTGCCAGAAATCGTCGCCAGGCTACACGCCCCGCCCCACCGGCCATGCGTCGCAGCCAGAGGAACATCCGGCCTCCGGCCCGGTTAATCAATTCTGCCACTTCCTTCGATGCTGCAGCAGTGTCTTCCACCGCCACTTCTACAATTGTGAGTAGCCTCAACAACAGTGTGCCCCACACCACACCATCTGTCACCCAAGCAACAAGCACCTCCAACTCCATCATGGCCAGCAGCTCCCTCATCCAGGACATCACTCAAGCGGTGACCCACCAGGTGCTACAGACCCTTTCCACACACGGTTTGGTGGCTGCCAGTATTTCGGCGCCCTCGGCTGCTCCACCTCCCTTCCAACTATCCCATGATGGGGCTCTTGCTGTACCACTGGGGGCAACCTCGGGGGCAGATGCCAGCGTACAGGGGTCGGTGGCATCTGTCCTCCATAATCTTTCAGGTGAGCCGTTGGGGGTGGGGGCTCCGGCTCCAGGACAGGACAGGCCCAGGGATGTTTTTACCTCCACGAGTCTTTCCATTGATTGTCGAGTCCCTGCTAAGCTTAAAGCCAAAATATGGGCTCATGAATATTTTGATTTTGGTTTGCTGCTTGCCAACTCCCCTACAGAGCCACAGTACCATTTGTCTGTCACCACATTGGCAGCCTCTGGCTCAGCAGGCCTTCCCACCCTGTGCCTGGAGCCCACTAACAAGGCAAAGCCCCTGACTTCTATAGATGCTTGGACTTCTGCCTTTCAAATTTTTGTGGGGGTATATACAACCAAATTCCCCCAGGAAGCCCCTGCCCTCATGAAGTATGGTGAGGTGGTTCGCGATTTGGCAGCGCGGGGGGCCAACTGGCGGTATTATGACACCAATTTCCGCTATTTAAAGCAACAACAGCCTGCCAGCTTGGCTTGGAATGTGGTGCACTGGGAGTTGTGGATTCGCTCACAGAATCTATCAACCACAAAACCACCCAGGCCATCGAATGGGGGGGCTAACCCTGTTTTCATCCCCCATGGTTACTGCCGAAAGTTCCATCGTGGTGGTGCCTGTGCTGGTTGTAATTTCAAGCATGAGTGCCATAAGTGTCATCGGCTGCATCCGAGCTCCAAATGCAATTTTCGTCCCCCCAGTGCACCACCCAGCTCCACCTCTGTCGCTGCCAAATCCCGACCTACCAACTCCAGTCAGGCTAAATAGGTTAGCTCCACTACTCACAGGATATTCGATTAGCGAGACTCAATTTTTGATTTGTGGTTTTCAAAATGGCTTTCCCATACATTATGATGGTCCTGGCAATGCCATGATGGCCCCTAATTTGTTATCGGCCCACCAGCATCCTGAGGTAGTAGACCAATATATTGAGAAAGAATTGTCCTCCGGGCGCCTTGCTGGCCCCTTTTCTAGTTCTCCGTTTCCATATTTTCGTGTGTCACCCCTTGGGGTAGTTCCTAAGAAATCACCTGGGGAGTTCCGCCTTATACAGCACTTGTCGTATCCCTCAGGTGCTTCGGTGAATGATTATATTCCCCCAGAACATACCAGTGTCACTTACGCTCGCGTCGACGATGCTGTTCGGCTGATAACTCGGTCTGGGGTAGGTAGTTTTTTGGCCAAAACTGATATCAAGAGTGCGTTCCGCATAATTCCTATTCGGCCTGAAGATTACCATCTTCTCGGCATGCGCTGGCGTGGACTTTTTTACTATGATCGTTGTATGGTCATGGGCTGTGCTAGCTCATGTAAAACTTTTGAGTCTTTCAGTAGCGCAGTTGAGTGGATTGCCAGGACCAAGCTCCACATACCTTACATGATTCATCTCTTGGATGATTTTCTCATCGTTGCTCCCACTAGGTCTCTGTGTTCCAGTCAGCTTTCTCGTTTTCTGGACTTGTGTGACTATTTGGGTATACCTATGTCCCCTGAAAAAACTGTAGGTCCAGCAGTGGTTTTGTCATTTGCCGGTATTGAACTTGATACCATTCGCTCTGAGGCCCGTCTCCCCTCAGACAAGGTGCTGCGGTGTGTTAATTTACTTTCAGCATTTCTGACTCGGAAGAAAGTTACTCTACAAGAATTACAGTCCCTTATAGGGCTTTTGAATTTTGCATGTTCTGTTGTCCTTCCTGGACGGGCATTTCTCCGTCGGCTTATTGATTTAACTGTCGGCATTAAACGACCGCAGCACCTTGTCAGACTTAATTCAGCTGTTAAGTCTGACTTGCGGGTTTGGCTCACTTTCCTGTCCGATTTTAACGGCTGTTCCTTTTTTATGCATGAAGGGTGGTTAACTTCATCCACTCTTCACCTATACACTGACGCGTCCGGGGCATTAGGTTTTGGGGCTGTTTTTGGTGACCAGTGGTGTTATGGTGAGTGGCCTGAGTCCTGGAAATCGTACAATATCGCTGTCCTCGAGTTTTATCCAATTGTCCTCAGTGTACTGTTATGGGGTCATAGGATGAAAAATAAGCGGGTTCTCTTTTTCACAGATAATGAAGCATTAGTCCATGTTATTAATAAGAATTCATGCCGGGACCCCCTCCTAATGTCCTTTGTACGGAAGCTTGTTCTTTCTTGTCTCAAGCATAATATTTTGTTCCGAGCCCGCCATGTTCCAGGAATTCACAATAATTTGGCGGATTCTTTGTCCCGTTTGCAGATCCAGCGTTTCCAGCAGCTCGCCCCCGCTCACATGCACCCAACTCCGACGGTTGTCCCTCCACCCATGCAGCCTCAAAATTGGAGGATGTAGTGACCCACTTAATTAGTTCTAGTTTGCAGCCATCTTCCATTCCAACCTATCGCCGTGCCTGGAAGCTGTACCGCAATTTTCTTTTCAGTACTGTCGGTAATCCGTCATCTGATTTCCCAATCCCTCCAGCGACTCTGGCTCTTTTTATTGCCCATTTATATCAGCAAAATTACGCTTCTTCCACAGTCAATACCTATGTTTCTGCACTGGGTTATTCGCACCGGCTGGCGGGTGTTTCCGATCCCACCAAAGTATTTTTTATTCTAGAGATGTTAAAAGGGTATGGAAAGGTTGACCCGCGCTTTGACATGCGGATGCCACTCTCCGTTCCCATATTAACAAAGATTTTTCAGCAGTGCCCCAGTATTTTGGATTCTCACTACGTTTCCACTATGTTTAAAGCTATGTGTGCTATGGCTTTTTATGCCTTTTTGCGCATTGGTGAAATCACAGTCACCAAACAATCACCAGCTGTGTTACAGTTGCAGCAGTTGGAAAAGTTGTCTAATGTGCGTGGGGACACTGAGGCAATAAAGGTTACTTTTTATTCCTTTAAACACCATTACAATGAGCCACCACTTTCCGTGGTTCTTACGCGTCAGCCGGTCGTTTGCCCAGTCGACACTCTCCTTGTTTACCTCCAATTCCGAGGTTGTCGGCCAGGGCCCATTTTTCAGCATCTGGATGGGTCACCTGTTACCCGTTCTGAATTTTGCGACTGGTTGGAAAGAGCAATCAAGAGCTGTGGTCTTAACCCAGACAGATATAAGGGTCATAGCTTTCGCATCGGGGCTGCCTCCCACGCTGCCGAGTGTGGCTATTCCGAAACCCAGATTCGTCTTTTGGGGCGATGGAAATCAGATGCTTTTAAAAAGTACATTCGCCTACCTAGTTTGCAAAGTACACCTACTTGTCTCAGCTCTCCTTCTTAGGCAATGGTTGGTTTGGAATATGGCTGCTTCTCGGCCATGACAAACCAGTCTACGGGGGTGGCTGTTTTCGTTTTCTGGCTGATTATTCTTTAGGGGTTACAGGAGCATAGTTTGCAGGGGCAACTGCGCTCACCATTTGATCTTTTAGTTAATCCTAATCTAAACTTCCAAACAGTTTACAGGGGTAGCTTGTTTGGAATTTTCTTTACCAATCTGCAGCGCAGTTTGCAGGGGTACCTGTTCGGCTCCTCATAATTATCTGTATTCCTACCTATCACGGCAGTAGCTTGCAGGGGTAGCTGCTTGTCTTTCGGCTTTTTGTTGTCTGTGTTCCTCCAGAGACTAGTCCCTGTTGTCAGTGCTAGGGTGGGGCTGCCCACTTTACCCAAGTGAGCTTTGGCGGTTCATTGCCCTCACCTTTGATGGGCGTAGCTTTTGTTTTATTGTGTCGTTAATTTTTGCAATGAATTTTGGAATATTAAAGCGGCTATGTGGTACTTGCACATAGCCAAAATTTATCCAGACAAAAGGTGTGTGTCTTTTCTTCTGGCCCATCAAACTGAGCTACCGCTGACAACAGTAACTAGTCCCTGTTAAATTTGTTTGAGAAGACATGAACATTCCAGAGGGATAGCATAAAGGCATTATTGGCCTGACAATAAAAATTTTATGATGTCCCTCGCTGTCATTGATTAACTTCAATTTTGAGCACGTGAGGGATGGACAATACTCTAGGGGTATCCTTGAATTGGTTAGTGGGTATACCCTCTAGACCTGTATGCCATGTGCTTCTAGCGATCTAGCCTCGAGCAAGTTGTTGAGTTTTCGGAGCTACAATTTTAACCCACCTCCTCCCACATTGTCCTTTCCTCCCTCTGTTTCCTTGTATGTTAGGGTTGCGGTTCATTGCCCTCACCTTTGATGGGCGTAGCTTTTGTTTTATTGTGTCGTTAATTTTTGCAATGAATTTTGGAATATTAAAGCGGCTATGTGGTACTTGCACATAGCCAAAATTTATCCAGACAAAAGGTGTGTGTCTTTTCTTCTGGCCCATCAAACTGAGCTACCGCTGACAACAGTAACTAGTCCCTGTTAAATTTGTTTGAGAAGACATGAACATTCCAGAGGGATAGCATAAAGATTTATTTTTGTAGTTGACATATTTATTTAATCCCTTTACTGATAAGTTACCTTTTACTCATCTGTGTATCTTTTTTATGAGTCTGTTGTTTCCTCTTTCGTTCTCAGAACATGTATACAGTAATGTTGCTTATAGGCAATACACTTACTGGATATGTATGAAGCTGGGACGACAAATCCCAATAGCTATTCCATCTTGTCTGGTTTTAAAAATTAGAGAGAGCTTCCCAAGTAAAAGTGGAAACTGAAAGGGCTTTGAATATGTCCATTAACAGCCTGGCAGTCTTGCTAGATAATATTAACATCATATTTGGTTGACAGTTGTACTACTCTTTGAAATGTTTCTAAACTTTGTATTTTCTTCAATTACTACAGAGTGGTGCTTAACCTAGGAGGTGAGAGGGGAGGGGCTCCCATAGTGTAGTGAAGGGGTCACCGTGATTACAAATCATGCTTTGGTACCACTTAGGGTGTTTGAATTAAAAATGACCATTGTCAGCGTGTTTTGATACTTTCTAGGGTTTTAAGGTCCTATAATGTCAGAAATTCATGCTGGCAGGAACAACTTTTCAAGAGGTATTAGTACTTCTTGGAGTGACAAGGAACATATGCGACACCCACAAAAGAAGTTTTTTTTTTGTTTCAAACAACAATCAATTCCTTCAGTTTTTATGGGTCAACCATTTCCCCCTCCTGAAAGTACTTAGATAGCAGCTGTACAAAGGGTGGACCCCATAATTATATTAAGTGATACACCTGTCATTAACTTGATATGGGTAGGTTCGTCTTGAAATGATGTCATTTCTGCCTCCCTAAAAATCATGAACATGGAACAGCCTGGAACACCTGCTTCCCAGGGGGGTACTCCGGATTTCAAGTGACGGGGATGATCGAATGGGGGCAAAAATCAAAACCCAAAAAATCCCTAGGGCCTCCAAGGAACCCAAAAAATCCCTGGACCAAAAATTAACCCCCAAAATCCCATGCCGAATTTTCGAGCCTCAAAAATTTCCAGAAAGGATTAACCCACAAGTCACAAGCGAAAGATATCAAAAATTCACTACAGCAAAAGGGAATTCCAGTGAGGATAAAGCCGAGTGATAAACACGATGGGTGAGAAATCAGTTGAATGAATTAAAGCCTTGTCAAATACACCCGGGACACTTTGCAGACTATTGTATAGCCGGTTTTATGGAACAGATGCAATGTAATGTGACACCATCGTTAAATATAATTAAAACAACCGCAAAACAAGTTTGGTTGTCAGTACTTAATATTCGCGGAACTACGCGGCCAGGATACACAGGCACTACCACAATTCTTCAGATTGTTTTGAATACCCAAAAAATCTCTATTCAAATCAAGCCACCCAAAAAAATACTTGCCAAATTTTCCTACCCAAAAACATCCCGGAATGGAAAATTTCAACCCCCCACCCCCCCAAAAAAATCCTTCGATTATCCCCGTCACTTGAAATCCGGAGAACCCCCCTGGGACCTGCTCGGCCAGTTTATTAAATCTGGGTTTATGTTGTTGGTTGTCTTGAGTGTTGGATTGTGAGAGGCTTAAGAAGGGCCTGCAGCCGCTGTATTAAAGCGATAAAACTGAAATATTTTAGTGTGTGAAAAACATTACATTCAGGGCTCGAAATTTACGTTTGTTTATAATTATTGAAGCCTAATTTATGCGCCAAAAACCCGAGGTTATTGTTAATACTTAGTAACTGCTATGACTTATAATTCTCAAAAAAACTAACTGAAAGAGCTAACAACCATCAGAAGATACAAGCTAGTCATAGTTATACTGAACAAAATGCAAAATTCTTACTAAATTTCTCTTCTAAATTTCTACGTTGTGCAAATGCTGAACACGCAATTGGAATTCCCGTGTGAAGTTGCTCCGTTCTTGGGCGGACATGGATGGTTTATACCGCTGTAACTTACCGCTCAAAACAACCTCCACAAGCTCGGAAAACCGGCAAAAACACAGCAAACACATAACAGGTAAGGTTCTTCAAACTTTATTTGGATTTTTAGGTATTTTCCATGGAAAACAGCTGATTATTTTCGATCGAATCGCTTTGGTTACCTGTGGTGTAAACTGGTCTGCACAGACACGTGAATCAGTGTTTTGTGGGTTGAAACGATCCTCCTTTCATTCTTTGAGCCATTCTTGAGGCAGTTCTGGATCTTCTGGAAACTTAAAATTACTTACTTTACTCTCATAGCAGCACAAAACACCATGATTTTCCGCTTAAGTCCTTACACTTCGAATCCCCGCAATTTTCCAGCTCGCTAGCAGTGACGTCACTAGTGTTATTTCCGACAATTTACCGACAACTTTCCCGACCACTCTACGATTATGAAGGCCATTCTCGTCCCCAGAGCCCACGATCCTTTTGGTCTGCGCCAAGGATCGAGACCTCTGGCAGGGGCCAGGTAACGCGCAAGCGCAATAGCTGCCCATTTTTGTAACCGATAGTAACCGTTATTGTTCAAATTTCTGGGGCTGCGCACAAAAGCCGGAAGTCCGTGATTCGCGGACTTCCTGCTTCGGTCCCTGCCAGAGGTCTCGATCCTTGGCGCAGACCAAGATGAATTGATCAAGGAAGAGTAGCCTGCATGTCAAGCTATTATGAGTCCTTTTGTGATGTTTTGTGTTGATTTCTTAAAGAGGTATCGAGTCACATGTCATGTCGCATTTCTTGGTCTTGTCTGCATTCTTAACTTTTCCAACCCACGTTTGTTGGAGCAGCTGTGATCAGTTATGGTTAGTCTAGCCAGTATGGTCACACCGGCCGACGGTAATGTAACGGCGGTCGCCAAAAACGAGGTATTCAGCATCATAAATTTTGTTGCTGTATGTTATGAAAAGAGTGCGAGCAGGGATGCCTTCTTCGAAAGAAAAAAACATTTTCGAGCAGAAATTTACTGAAAGCAAGTAATATAAAGACGCTGAAAGCTTTGAAATAAACTGTAAGTTAGGTGATTCAACTTTTATAAATCTTTTGTTATATTTCATTTTTGCATACCTCATAACTGGACCAATCTTGCATGAACTTTGTGCCCCTAGACTTGTCTAAGGACACAACTCATTTACATACAGCTGGATGTAGAGAAACAACGTGGAGAAAACTTTTTGTCTAAGGAAACGCCAACCCTCAGATCAAAACCAAGACGCGATTACCACTGCCACAGCTTGAACAGCCACCCTTTCATTTAAATATTTAGTAGGTTGTCTTCCAAAAAAAGCAGGACCGAGAATGGGCAGAATATCGTAGCAAACAATCTTTGTCAATTTTTACCTTTCCCTTATACCTGGACAAGAAAAGGTAAAACAGGTCTAAAACAGAATAACACAAACGAAACACTTGTTACGGTCATTAGAGGCGATAATTTTAATGATATCGAGGGCACCGACCATAAAAACGTGTTTACTTGTCTGCTATCCATTGTATAAAGGCATGTGATGTTTTCATCATGAAAGTAGAAAACTATTTATTAATAAAACTTTAGGTGGGATCGGGATTTCGACGTAAAGAAGGGCGGGATGGCGGGATTAACAGGAGAAAATAGGCGGGATGGCGAGATCTGAGAACCCTATTGTGGACCCTCTTGAAACACCTTCACTGCGATGATCTTCATGCATATGATTCTATCTTTATACGCAGTTCAAATATGTGATTTATTTCATATATTCATGTTCATAATGTAGAATGTTTTATTCAAATTTTAATTCTGTTGTTTTTAATTTTGGCCTTTACAAGAACACTGAGTCCCTGATGCATGCCCGTCGACGCGGGGATGTCCATCTTCCTAAAGTTTCTAAGGACTGGGGAAACCAAATAGTGCGTCTTAAACGATTGGAACTCACTTTTTGACAATAAGAAGTCCACTTCGTCACTAGTTTTTTATAGCGGCGACATAATTCATTTGATTTTCATCAAGGACGGTGTAGATTTTAAATCACATTCTCCAGTTTAGTTTTAGATTTTAAGCGGATTTTTTTAACACCGAAGCCGCGCTCAGATTGCTGCAGCTGCTTTCGTCGATTTGTCTTGCCTAACATTCCTCACTAAGATGAAACTATGAATATATGAAATTCACGCACAAGGCGATCATCAGACTGTGCCGTTAATGGCAGTCGAAAGAAAATTTAAACTACATTCATGGAGGGCGGTTTGAGCGATCCAGTAGCGGGTGTTTCTGAAGTGTAGCAGTTCCTAATAGGCGTTTCAAGCCACGCTTGGTTAAAGAAACCGCGAAGCTATCCAAGGCGTCAGCAGAGAAACCATTGTAAAGATGTAGGAGACGAACAGCATTAAGGTGATTCAAAATATACTGGAATGAAGATGTTTTGCAAGCTAAGTAGGAAGCGTAGGACGCGACGGTGTGCGGTGAGGCTGGGAGAGGTACCAGGCGATAAGTACAGCAAAAGTGTAAAAACGATTTCCACTGCGAATGCAAGTTGCGGAAAGTGCCGGTGGCATAGGCGTGGGCTTGTATCTGTGGGACAAGTTGTTGCAGTGTAGAAGCGGACAGTGGCGGGGTTAACTTTGGTACAGGAGGCGAGACGACATCTGCGAAGTAAGAGAGAAAGCATTAAAACGCGATCTCAAAGTCAAAAAATCGCATTGGACAAGCCACGTGGGTGGTTGAAATATGACTGGTCAGCGCGTGAAATTGGGCCTCGTGATAAGGAGATAGGTGCCAACGGCTAAGGTGATCAGCGAGAGAGTTTTGACGACCGGGAATGTGAATGGCGGACATCTCAAAATCGTAAAGGGAAGAGAGGAACCAAATTTCACGTAGACACAGTTGCATGCCGAGGGTTCTGGAACGGCCCGAATTCAATGCCTGAACGCTGTTGCTATTGTTGCAGTGAAGAATAAACCGTAGTCCACGCAAAGCAGGGCCCCAGAGCTTGAGAGCCACCATGATGGAGAGGAGCTCCAAGGTGTTGATATCATCACCAAAACGGTGGAGGATTGGCGCCGGAAAAGGGGTATGGAAAAACTGACCATTAAAATAACCGCCAGCGCCAGTGTTGCAAGCGTCGGTGGAGAGGTGGAGGGGATCGCTGATCCAGGGGGAAGTCTTGATAAGAAAGATGCCTTTGAAGTGGGGAAGGAAATGACACCACCAGCGTAGGTCGGATTTGTTGTCGTCAGATAAGAGACAGGAGGGAGATTCCCGATGGACGCGAAGCGTGTTAAGGAGGGTTGACATGAAAAGGGGGCGGGGCGAACACAGGCGGTAACGAAGGACATGACACCAAGAAGGGACTGTAAGTCGCGGCGAGGGATATGTGTGAGGAGAAGTACAGCAGAGCAACGGTGAAGGAGCTCTTGAAGGCGATCAGGAGTGACGGACATGGTCATGTCGAGGGTGTCAAGTTTAATACCGAGGAAGACCATATTGGTGGGGGGAGGACAGTCTTTGTCGGGGGATGACTGAAGACCCAAGGAGGAGAGGAGGTCGTTTAAGGCGTTGAAAGCAGCGCATGAGTGTGCAGGAAGTTCTGCGCCGCCGAAGTCATCGATATAGTTTGTGCACTGAAAACCCATCTTTTGAAACATGTAAGTGACAGCGAAGGTAGTTCGTTGGCACATCATGGCCGAGGAGCGAAGGCTGAAAGGTGGGGCGACGTCAAAATATAAAGAGCCGTTATGGCGGTAGCCAAGAAGGTGAAAATCGCGGGGATCGATCCGCAGTCGACGATAAGCGCCGCTCAAGTCCTTCTTGAAGAGATGGCAATCCGCACCCTTCTGAGAGATGATATTGATGAGGGCGTCCACTCCAGGTAAACGTAAAGTGAAAGGCTCGCCGAGGTAAGTGTCATTTGGGATCCCACTATTCACGGAAGTGCCGTGAGGAAAACTAAGGTCGACAACAACACGTGGTTTTCCTGAGCGGCTATACGCGATCTGAAGAGGTGAAGTAACTAAGTCAACGGCCAGAGGATTTACAGTAAAAGGACCACAAGTGGCGCCAAGAAGACACTTCGTAGCTAGAAAAAGGTCAATTACTTGTGGATTGGAAGTAGCAGAGCCATGGTTTTGCTGCGTAGAAACGGGACGAGTGGGAGCGGAGCAGCCAACTGGCCAGCCAAACTCAAGAAAATCGCAGAGGTCCTGATCGTGGTATTCGCGTAGTTGCGTGCGCCACTCGAGAATGTTTAGCAACGAAGGAACTGGAAGACGCAAGGTGAAAGCATTGGGACCGGACGCAGACTGTAGTTTGGAATGCATGGAAACAAGCATGGAGGTGAGGTGGGACTTGATTGGAAACGAGCGTGCCGTGGCGATGATTGTGGAGAACGTGGCTGGGTGGAGGACCGGTCGAGGAAGGGAAGAGGCTGAGAAGGCGGTGAAGGATCATGTAGTCAGTCGCGTGAAGAAGGATCTGGACGCCTTGTAGGGACGGGGTACCTGCGCTTGGGGCAGCAGAACGCTTAATGGTCTGAGCGTTTACACACGACACAAACGTGTTGTTTGGGGCAAGCAGAGTTGGTACAGTCATCATGCCATGACCAAGCGTCACATATGTCGTGGCGGAGAATAGAGGGCGAAGGGGAAGTTAACTTGGGTTGTGGTTTCTTGGATTTGGAAATTGTGTCTGGTGGAGGCAGCAAGGCAGTAGGGATGAAAAACGGTTGTTTGAAAGGTTCAAACGAGTCACCCCATTTCACGAGGCCCATCTCTATTGATCGTAGCACCTTATAATGGTAGGCTCGAACCGCTGACCATTGATAGCTGCACGATAAAACCATCAGTTCATGAAAATGGCTAAGAAGGGCGCCAGGGGGAAAACGATTAGAGCCATCAGGGTACTGCTGGAGGATGGCAATGTAAGCCGCGCAAAACTCAGCAAGAGATAAGTCTGAATAGAGCTTTGGCTCAGCTGGTGCGAAAATAAGAGGCCACGGTTGAGGGAAGCGCGTCTTTTGCGGGGCTTTCATGTCATCCAGCGATTTTGATGAATCGTCGCTTGCAGCAGTGGGAACGGAAAGCGGCGTAGCTGGTGCAAGTTTCGCCAGCTCGAGTTGAAGCTCGAGTTTCCGGATCTCAAGTTCCAGAGCGTGATTTTGGTGTGCAACTGTGTCGAGGTTTGCGGTCTCCGGTGTTTTCGATATCTTCGAAGATTTGGACTTGACCAGTTTCGGAATCGCTCCGGGTGATGGAAGTAGGACGAGTGGAGCCGTATCCAGAGGTCCGGTGGCTGGACTAGTACCGACGAACTACAATACGTTGTCTGTCTTAGTTGATGTTGGGAGGGCATGAGAGGTCGCTAAATCGTCGCCGCGATCAAAGCTCGTGGGCAGCAAACCATCGATTCCATCCCACTCGTAATCAGTGGAGAGATGTTTTCGGCTGTTCCTCGATTGGCGAGTTGGCTTAAAAGATGACATGACGATCGAGAAAAACGAAATAAACATGCGATTTCGAAATTACACAGCGAACTAAAACTGGACCACGAAGGAATGTAACCAGAAACCTACAGCTATGACGCGATCGAACAAGATAATAATTAACCATTTTGATTCGAATCAAAACAACACTCCGCTCTGCATGTATTTGCATCGAGCACTCGCTCGATTGTGTGAAACCATTTACATTTTTCTTTGTTTATATGAAATTCATTTATTTGACCTGCGGAATTTACATTTATTTCTTAATTCCGCAGTTCAAATATATGAATTTCATATATTCATAATTTCATCTTCATCTTTCCCGGGTATATTACAAACCAATTTAATGACCAGCTCCCAGTTGGCTTGTTAGCTCAATTGGTTAGGGCGCTGCACCGGTATCGCAGAGGTCAGGGTTCGAATCCCGGCAAGCCTGATTTTTTCAGGCTTTTTTTTTTCGCAACTGCATAAGTTGCGTTAATAACTGCGAGGATCTTCTTTACATTTATTCCTCACTGAGGGAGTAAAGTTTGACAACTCAGTTTCAAAAAAATTTTTATTTTCTATTAAAAAGTTTTCCACGACACTCATGCAAAGCAAGATGATCGATCAAAGAATTAAATTCACTGACAAACAAATTATGTTCCGCAGCTTCAAGGTACGTGAAATGAATAATGTAATTTGCTTCTAAGCCATTATTATTCTAAAGAGCGCTAGCTTTCGGAAGTTCCCAAGGTAAGCTTCTGTCAGTCGTTGTACTATTATACTCTCGATGCCCGTTCAACTTTAATGCCACTTTGAAAGGAATAACTTTTAGTTAACCGCAGCAAGTGGCATTCATTTTAGGACCTTTTTTTGCTGATTGAGAGCTAAAGAGGTGAAAATGCTATGTTTATACGCTCCAAGTATTTGATTCTGTCCCCACCGTCATCCTCGGAGTTTTCATGCGTACCGTATTTACAGGTCAAGCGCATGCAACATATGCTTTTGTTCCTGCAATATAGCTTGAACATTGATTCTTGCATAAAAAGTTAAACAGTGAACAGTACCACTGGAAAGTAAAACTCGATACCTTTCAATTGAATGATGACTCTTAGGCAAAAAATCCACAGACTCAAAATATTAAGCCCATTTCGCAGTGGTTTTATGGCGCGTGAGTAAATTAAAACTGTTATTAATATTGAGCGGTCTCTCCAGCTAAAAGCGTGATCGACTGATCTTGAGAGCCACTTTTTGGGGCTAACGTGCGAACCTTTTCGCTACCCAGTGGAAGTCTGGACTCAGGTTGGCATTTCAAACATTCAGAAGCGATATTTCGAATTTTTGTGCGGGCGTGGCGACGTACGCTGATTTAGTGTCCAATGCAGGGCGTTTACCGATAACCGTGCAAAGTACACAAAAGCCATGAAAGAAAATTGGATTCAAGCTAGGATATACCGTTAATTCTTACATACCCCTCAGGAAAAAGGAGCAACGTTCTTACCTCAGTTTTCCTGTAAATTTTTGATGCACTTGGTCCTAGAGCGGAAACGCCTCAGTTTTTTAATCAGAGCTGAAGCGCTGACTGAGCATCGAAAACCCGCTTTGACTCTTTTGAGTAGCGACGTTGCATAAAGGAATGTGAACAAAATGAAAAGCCTTTGTGAGTTATACCAAACAGAACTTAGCATTTCTTGGGGCAAGGACGCTCAAAGAAAACCAGACAGCTTAGACAAAAGGAGCAAGAGAATCTTAAAATACGATGTTTATCCCAGTTTTATAATAAAATGATTTCTTTGTAATGCTTACACACATACCCTTAATTGCCTCCACGAGGTTGTTACATGCTTAAGCGTAAATTTCGGGTGACAGAGACCTGGTTTTACATAGTGTTTACGGCTAACACGCTTCGTTGAAATTTTGCATAATATGACTGTTTAGTGGTCAATTCAATCGAAGTATTTTTAAAAGAGTAAACTGCCGTCTGTTTTATCTCTTGTCTATTCTACAATTTTATGCTAAACTCTTCAGTTCGCTAAATGTGTTGTTAAATATTCTTCTTTGCTGATCCATTTTGTAAACGAGTGATTTTCGGTTTCACGATGTACGCATTATACATTCTTTGTGTTGCTTAATTGCTGAACTCGCCATAAATTGCAAAGATTGTAGCCACGCAGCCGCGTAGCCACTGTTTTAGGGGTATAGCTTTGAAGTGGCGGGGTATTCTGCAGTTCAGCCGGCAATGTACTAAGATCGGGAAATGACTGTCAAATACGTGATCTGTTCGTTGCAATAATTAATTTTAAGCCTTCCCAATGGGGTGGGTCATGCTATTTTCAGTCTCAGGGAGGGGTGGGTCATCACAATTTAAGCCTTGTACATTGAAATAATGCAAACTTTCAAAGTCTTCTTTAAGCCTAGGGGCATGAACGTCCTTGCAAAATCTACATAAAAAGGCCATTTGAGCAAGCAGAACCCTACAAGCTAAATGTTGGAAGTTTACACGGTATTATTTGTTGAAGACAAGTCTGCCGACATTCAAGTGGTATTATCATACATTTAAGACCTTCCAGAGTCACAAACATAGTCACTCCTACATGAATGTTGTTTAAGTATTGTTAACAATTATTCTCCAAAGTAAAGGTGAATAGTTAACAATTATCCTGCGAAATCGCGCGGAATATCACCTGATACTTAGCCGACGAGGCCGTAGGCCGAGTTGGCTAAATCAGGGGATATTCCGCAAGATTGAGCAGGATAATTGTTTTATTATTCAACAAATTCTCATCGACTACCATTTTCATAACGAGAAAAACTATGGTTCTATGATGAAAACGCTAAAAGCTAGCAACACGTAATAAAAATCAAAACAGAACTTCAAGAAATCGAAGTTTAATACCGTTCACTTAAGAAAGACTTATTTACAAACTCATGTTTGGAAATGAGAAGACAGAGTAAAAAAAATACTGCTACCTTACCGAGAATAAGTCCTCTTCCTGTGAATTAAAGTCTTTTCAACTTTACAACTTTAATTTCCGTGAGCAAGTGTGCTGCTTCGTTCGCAATACCATTTTCTTGGTTGAGTTCTCACTATGAAAATTCCAAGTCAACCTCTGGATATCTTTGTGAGCTGAAGCATATACTTGTTGACTTTTTGAGAGCATTTAATCGTGGAAAGTTTCTTCCAGAGAGTTAAAATTTCCGGAGAACACTGCTAAAACTGCCTCGCTTTTCAAAATGTCCGCCAAACAAGCAATGAAAGAAATCTGCAGTGCACTTCCAAATATGGTCATTTACGTACATCGCAGGATATCTGTCATGTAGGATGACAGATATTGAGGGCTTCCTTACCATATATGGGCATAGTGACAATTTGTTGAATAATAATGGTGTATATTTGCCGAGACTAAAGGCGGCGAGGTAAATATCCGACCACTCTTAGCTTCACCAACACTGACGTGAATAATTGTTTTAGTCTATACCAACCAGTGGATAGCCAGCACAAAATACTTTATTGGTACTTAATTTCGCGATTTTGGCGAGACAGTATTTCGGGAGGTTTTATTTTCGCGATTTCAATTGGCAAATACGAGAAAAGGGCAAAAAAGGTAGTTAAAAGAGCGAGGATTTTTGTTCGCGGGTCATTAATTTCGCGATTTTTTTTTACAATCGCGAAAAACGCGAGATTTAAGACCCGCGAAATTAAGTACCAACAAGGCAGGGACCGCGCGAGGGGTGGGCTGATTGGGCTTTAGCCCCCCCCCCCCCCCGCCCACTTTTTGGTGCCAATAAATAAATAAATAAATAAATAAATAAAATAAATAAAAATAAAAAAGTTGGAAAATTCATTAGTCAGTGATTAGTTTCAGGGGTAACCAGTACTTCGTTTTCCCCATTTAGATCTAATTTTCATATGGACCAAACAGAAACGGAATAGAAACAGAATACTCTGCCAAAAAAGTTCAAATTGCCTTGCTCCCATTTGGCTTGTTTAGTTGAAACTCACGTGCGCTCTGAGGAACTGTATTTTGAAGAAATGAAACGAAGAAGTGACATTGCAGTTGTAGTTTCATTTGTATTTCCGCATTTCGCATCCTTTTCATTTTTTTGTATCTTGAAGAGTTTGAACCTGCCCAGTATCTTAATTGCAATCGACTAAAGTTGACATTCTTGCTATCGTTTAGCCTCTAACTCTCGTGAACTCTCGTTGACTCCCTTCTGCTCTAAAGAGAATGAATTTTTGTCGACTCTCGTTTTTGTCTGGCCTAGCATAACAAACCGCAGTCTGTCTCCAGATAGGATTATCGGCAACAGCGTGCTTTGACATTTGTTGAAAATTAACGTCAAGCCTCTCTAAATGCATGTAAACTTCGCAACTAGGATAGCTGCCGAAAGATCTCTGTCGCTCCTAACGATAAGAAATTAGGCATTCATGCAGCAGTCAGGACATACCGACACACACTGACTGTAATTGGTGAAATATACAGTTCATGATACTCAGCTCAGCTTTCTTAGATGACCTTATTCTGTAATATGACAACAGGCTTGCTTGTACAAGTCCTTAAAAAATGTTTTCGAGTTTGCGACCTTAAATGCGAATACGTCAAGATTTGCACCTTACTGGATACGACTTAAAATGTGTGTAGAGATGAAAGAACAGGCTCAGGCACATTATTTTGGAACTATCCTGGCTATTCCTGTTCCGGTTTAGGAATAACAGAATATCCAGAACACTGAATCTCTAAAAGAACGCGATTTTTCTTATTCTGATAAACCAAATCATTCCGACTGCATTCCGTTTATTTTGTTATCGTTAATGCGCCGATCAATTCGAAAGTTCAACATCCCCCCGGGCAACCCCCCCGCATTTGAACTTTTGAAGATTGCCTTGTTCAAATTCCCTCCCCTCGGGGCAAGAAAGCCGTTCAAATGCCCCACCAATTAGTACTGAACTACCTCTCCTCAAAGGCAAATTTCGTCTTCAATCAACACTGTTCACACTTTTCAAAGAGAGATATACCGTAATGACACCTTCAAACTTCTTTTAAAGACCCTTTTGAAAGAAGTATTCATTAACAAAGGCGAAATTCTATCTTGTAAATCCGTCAAACCCTGCAAAAACCGAAAAAACTCACGGGCGTATTACGTCAGAACAAGACATAAATCTGGCTCAAATTCCTCACCCTTCCAACACAACGTTCAAATTCCTCCCCCCCCCCCCCTTCCCTGGGTACGATGCAGAGTCAAATGCCCGGGGTATGCCCAGTGGGGGCATGTTGTTTCGAACTGATCAGCGCATTACATTACTGAAGGAAGGGAATAGTGTCCATACTAAGAAAACACCAACTGTATATTGTCTTCTATTCTGGATTAGACCACCAAAACGGGCCCTAAGTATCAACATTATTAATCACTGGTTTGTTCAAAGAGTTTGATACCCTTAGTTTAGCTTTGATCCTTTACTAATGGGTCTATATACTTCAATTTATATTGTACATGGTCTATGTGTTTCCGTGTTCCAATTTATGCTGCGCATGTTCTATGTGATGGGTATAAACTGATAACTTTTAACACACTTGGCCGCCCTAAATACATTGTAAGTCACTAAAAGAAAAAAAAATTGCATGACGCTTTCACCTCTCCCCTCCCCCTCCTCACCATACCACCATCCAGTTAGCCCCTCCCCCCCCCCACTTTAAAATAGGCCGCGCGGACCCTGCAAGGTAGTTCCTTTGTGAAGTGTAAATAAACCAGATGATCTTGTATTTTTTTATCCGGATAGAGATGAGCCTTAATTTATTTTGCCCACTTATGTAACTCTTACAATTGGAAACGAATGATCATTATTCCTGTCATATATAATGAAATCCAGTCCAGGGAACACAGAATATGGCATTTCAGAGATGTCCAATTTCAAAATTTCCCGGAGCATGCCCCCGAACCCGCCCCAAAAGTTCCTGCCTTGGCCGCCTCATGTTTGTGCCTTTGGTGGTCATCTCCTAGGCTCTTATAGATAGATTGTGCCAGTAAACTGCGTCAAAGTTGCTCCCAGAAATGGTCAAAAGTTGCCAAAAATCAAAAAAGTTGTTCCCAGAATTTAAAAAGTTGCTTGGCAAAGTGAACTAGTATTTTATTCTGAATAACATCTTAAAACAACATGCAGAAATTGATGTGTAATAGAACATAAGTTTGAAGAATCCATAAATATCATGAAAGTATCACTAATAGCACTGTTAAAAATGGACATTCTGACAAGCCAATGTTCCAAACAGTCAGAGCAGCGTATGCTCAGCCTATTTAAAGCCTTGGCTGAAGTGAAATTTCTGCTTAAGAGAAATTGAAGCGCTTTTTGGAACAATCAGACTTGCTCCGACATTCGTGGCTATGAAAATTGAGTCATTGACCACACTTTCTTCTCTGTCAGTTGAACTGCTGCGATCGTTTCTTTCCAGTTCTGCCTTGAGTGAAATAACAATATAGCGGATCCATTTCTTAAATAACTGCTGGAAATTTGGTACGTTGTTCGCGGGTGATATTAAATTAATAACTGCTGAGCTGTTTGGGGGTGCAGAACAATTCATACTGAGTTTACACGTCTACAGCATTTTTAGTATCTACCAAAACAACTACAAATTTTAGTTCATTTATGTGTTTATACCTCAGATGGCTCATTTGTTGCCCAAAGGTTGCTCTGGGCGACAAAAAGTTGCTCTAAGTTGCTTGCAGCACAAAAATTAAAAGTTGCTCAAAACTCTAAAAGTTGCTAAAAAAATTGTCGAGCACAATCTATATAGGCCTATTACGTCCGCTTGGTTTACCTATGAATCCAGTACTTTAAAATAATAATAATAACAATAACTTTATTTCTGTGTCTCATCTTTTAGCATCTTCAATGAAGGAGCTAATTGGGGACACCTACCTATAGATTACATTAAAAATAATAAGTACATGACTAACTAACTGACTGACTTTAAAATGTCACTGAAAGCCCTGTATATCGATAAAATATTTCCGTGTTAAAAATGAACTCTTTCCTCCTCACACTGCATAGTATCTAAGTGGTCATTTCAATATTAATGGTAACCACTACCGCTGTAACTGTAAATTATTGCATATTATAGTATAGTAGTTTTACGTGTACATGTTTAACATGTGAAGTCCACTTAAATAATTAATTAAAAGAAGATATGGACTAACAACATGATAAAGTGATGTCGTGACCTGGGGGGGGTGGGTCATGTTATTTCAGCCGATAATTTGGGGTGGGTCAGCAGAATTTATGCCCACATAACTGTGGGGGGTAGGTCATGCCTTTTTGGACAATCACTTTTCCAAACACTCCGGCCCACCCTCCCCCTATACTTATTGACCGGTCCCTTGGTAGGCAAATACCTTAAGAAACCCGATTATCTCAGACCGGACCCGAGGTGCGCAGAACGTATGCGCAGTAACAAAAGGAGGCACCGTCCTTAAGTTGCTAATAAACCAAACCATTTAACTGTTCAAAGGCAGTAGCATTTTTATTCACAACAAACGAAGCCTAAAAGTACATTTAAAACTGACAACAACAAAACACTTTTAACTTTCTACTTGACTGGATCAGCATTTTTGCCCTCGTCACAATCCTTGAACTGCTGCCGGGACCCGGAGTCAGTTTTCTGGAATTGATTAAACAAGATTATTAAGGCAGATTCACAGGCAACGATTGATTGTAATAAAAGATCCAGTTAAATTAATCACTGCTAATTATTAATTATTGTCTATTATTTTTAATTATTGTTTTATAAGCTACAGTGAATGAATCTCAGACCCAACTTTTCTCAGCAGATTACGGTGTTTGGTGATTTGTTCATTTTGTTGCAGACTGTATAGGTCGGTTGGAAAGAAGAGTCTCATAGGAACGAAGGTGCCTATCGGACTTCGTGTATGTTACCCCCTTAAAACTACTGAAATCCTGTTTCGTGGGCGTGGCTCACATTCACTTCATCTCAACCTCCCCCAAACCTTCCAAGGAAAGAGGCACTGGATCTGGCAGGTCATATTTTTCAGCCTCTAAGGTAACAAGATAATAATTTTAGCGGTGGCCACTTGAAGGTAAATACCTTAATTTAGTAGAACCAAAACCATTCTCATCTCCAGAACTAGGCGGGTTTTTTACAATTACGTCTCGTGTAGCGCTGGTAACGGCCAAATTTTTTTTTTTCGATTGGCCCATTCAAACTGTATGCGCAATAACGTTAAGATTTTTTGCTTCTACGCATAACGTTTTATTTCCGATTGATTTAATCAGGGCATTAATTAATATATTAACTTGATCAATTTCCACGCAAAGAATGTGGCTTAGGGCAGATTAAGCGACCAAATTTTGCTGTGTGGTTGGGCACGTAAGAATTCAAAGTGTTAGAGATTGTCCCTAAATGCCAGCGTCGGCGGTTCCTCACTACAGCATTTTCTACAAAACTAGAGCTTGTCCATAAATAAACTTACATGTAACTGTCTCATCAACTTTTGTGATGAGCTTTTGATGTCGATGCTTAAAAACTTGAGCTCCAAATGTTTCTGGAAATTTGCGATGGGGTAAATCGTAATACAGTGTAGCGTTTAGTGGCGAAACGATAAGTACACAGTTGATATTCTCACACAACAGAAACCAAACGAATGACTGTACATTTCAGTATAACGCAAATGCAATACCTTTATTCAGGCAAGATACAAATCCAAAACCCGTGAGCAAAATGCAGGGACAATCGTCCTTCTGAACAACTCGGCACGAAAGGCAGCTTCTTAAGTTTGTTCCTTTTAAAGCTCCAGGTTTTTTCGCTAATTGCAGGAGATTTAGAGGGTGCCGGACAGCTTTCAGTCGATCTAACACCACGACTCGATAGATAGGAATTCAAATTTCTCGATTGTTGTCATAACTGTCATACCCAGAGCTCCACGGACGAGAGTAGAGCAGGGCAATAGCACCTTAGCGAGTTAGACATGCGCTACCGGATGTCGTGAATATCACGGCATCCGGTAATGGCTGATACGAAAGCCCTACGATCCCGTCGCTAACCGAACAGATCGTAGGCTCTAGGAACGACAATAAACCAAACCAGAAAGACCAGCAAAGAGCATGCGCAAAAGAACGTTCCGATCTTAAGGCTGGGGTCACTTTGATGAAAGTCTAAAAGGCGATCGGCTGGAAAAAACGATGAGAATTGGTTGCAATCATATGGAAAGCGCTCTTCAGCGATCGCTGTGAAATGCTATGATCGCTATGATAGCTGAAGTGTAGTTTCCTTATGATCACAACGATTGCTGAACGTTTTTTCGCAGCGATCATATGGAAACCAGCCTTAAATTAAAATGAAAAACAATATATTTTCCGCAAGAGGTTTAAAACCTGCAACACGAGCAGGGCAGGAGTGGGGGGGGGGGGGGGAGGGAGTGTTCTGCGAAACAAGCGTGTTTTCTATGCCCATTCAAAAGCTCCCTAATGGGGGCATTTGTTTATCGAATGAAATCCCTTCAAGATCAAGACAAGAGGGTTTTAGCGTTGAAACGTGCTAAAAACGTGGCGTTTGACCGTAATGCCCCCCCCCCCCAAAGAAAGGCTCTAAAGAAAAGAAGTGGAAACGAAAAGGAACTACCTTTTGCTTAAATCCCCTAACTGGGTGACTATGGCCTAAATATAACTAGCTTTATACCTGACAAACGCGCCATACATCTTGACTCTGTGCAGTATCCTTTTTCTGGGCAGTTTCCTGACTTTTCACACTTTCGTTTTAACCAGTCGTAATCATCTTTATCAGAGCAAAGGCGAGCTACCCTTAGTTTTCCGCTAAACGGGGCTCTTTTCTTCACCAACTCGCATATCGGCTTGTCTCGGTTGCAAATCTCATACTTGATTTGGTTGTCGCAGTCGGCCATTGCATTCTCTCCTGAAGCGCTGCAGACTGGGCATTGAAATATTCCTGAAAAGCAAAAAAGTCGACATAAAATTCAGTGGATACATTGGCGGTGCGTCACCCTCAAGGCTTAAAGCTACTAGATCAAAGATGAAAACCAAAAGCCAAAAAAACTTAACGGTTAAAAGCAAACAAAAGCTAAGACGGCTAAAAGCTAAAAGCTTAAGGCTGAGATCTGAAAGCTAAGCCGATACTGCATCTTCGATGGTGGTGTTAGAAGCCACACATGCCGGGCATTTGAAAACGTCGCCCCTGATCTTGTTTCTACATTGAAACAAGACATTTAAATCAGAGCAAATTCATTGTTACATTTCTGTCTACTGACGTTTGGAAAGGGTGTGTAGGCATGTCTGCCATTGAAAAGGTATGTGTGGACATACTTTATACCAGTAGACTAGTTTAGGGAAATGCGCGATTTGAACTGTCAGCTAAAAAAAGGAATTGAAGTCAACGAATGAGTTGCTGAGTGAGCAAGATATCTTCCAAGATAGCTTACTTTCATAAAATACCTAATTAGAACAGATCGACCCGAGAGTCAGTCTTTTAATGCATATCACTTTAAGATGACTTGTGGAATAAAATCAGTCCTCTTCAAATCTTCAGTTTTCTCGTTTCCCCGTTACTTTCTTGCTCCTTCTTCCCCCTTTCTTCTATAAAAAACGGCAAAAAGTTCTCAAACAGTCGTTGCGCCATGAATGACTTAAGGGGGGCATTTGTGCAAATCTCCTAACTGGGTGCCTCTAGCCTAAATATAACTAGATATATACCCGTTATTACCTGACAAACGAGCCATACATCTTGACTCTGTGCAGTATCCTTTTTCTGGGCAGTTTCCTGACTTTTCACACTTTCGTTTCAACCAATCGTAATCGTCTTTATCGGAGCAAAGGCGAGCTACCCTTAGTTTTCCGCTAAAAGGGGCTCTTTTCTTCACCAACTCGCATATCGGCTTGTCTCGGTTGCAAATTTCATACTTGATTTGGTTGTCGCAGTCGGCCATTGCATTCTCTCCTGAAGCGCTGCAGACTGGACATTGAAATATTCCTGAAAAGGAAAACGTCGACGTAAAATTCAGTGGATACATTGGCGGTGCGTCACCCTCAAGGCTAAAAGCTACTGGATCAAAGATGAAAGCGAAAAACCAAATTTAAAGGTTAAAAGCAAATAAAAGCTAAAAGCAAATAGCTAAAGCTAAAACGGCTAAAACGTCGAAAATCTTAAGGCTGAGATCTGAAAGCTAGGACCAAAAAGCTAAAAGTCAAAAGCTAAAAGAGTACCAAAAAGCGAAAAAAAGCTGAAAGCCAATCAACAGCTAAAAGCTAAGCATCGAGCCAAAGCTAAAACTAGGCAAGAAGATATTGTTATCTTGATCACTTAATGAGCATCGGTCTTTGAGAAAGGAGTGACTACGTGAAGTTTAATTTCGACTAACCCGCGTCAAAAGTTTAATTAAAGAGACTGAGTCGCCAATTTTTAATGTTGATTAATTTAAGAAGCCAAAAGACATGCTTTTGTTGATGGAAATCCAAACGTTTAGCCAGTTTTGTATAAAACTTCTCTACTAGTGCTGGCACTAAAACTTTAAAAAAGTGCCTCAGTTGGCCACCGATGTGATTAGGATGAAACGAATTACAACTTGAAAAAATCTGGCCGCTTTATTATGTTACGTTTTGTTCTCTTTCAATAATTCATGCATTTCTTCTTCTTGGAGATTTGACTTTGACCAGACTTTTGACAAGACATAAAAATAATCGTGAAATAGCCCCTTCAGAAGAGACCCCCGTAAAATACCTGGCAAAGTAGCCATGCATCCAGACTCCGTACAAAAGCCGTTTGCACAATCATCGTCTTCCTCACAATCGTCTCTGTATTCCTCGTAGCTTTCCTTATCAGAACAATAGCGGTAGACAACCACTTCATCGCCAACCTTATCTGTCACAATCTCGCATATCGGGTTGTCTTCGCTGCAGTTTTCATACTTGACTCGACCATCACAAGCAGATAATGCGTCCCCTAAAGTCTTGTTGTAAGCAACGCAGCTCGGGCATTTGATCGCGCCTCTCTCTATGTCTACAAAAAAAAAAAAGGAAATTCGTTATACCTCCCCACTCAAACGCCTTTTTTGATTGGACAAGAACGTGTCACGTGCAATGGGTCAAAACAGTCTAACTCCCTAGGGAAACAACAAATTGAACTTTCGACTTGCACGTGACCAGGTTGTGCGCCTTGAAACCGAGGCAACGTTTGTGTCCATGCGCATCAAGTAAGCCTTGCTACAATAATCCGGACTTTTTTCGGGATTTTTAGAGCTTCACGGGACTTTTAGAAAACTATAGGATTTTTAGAGATTTGAAGGGATTTTTAGAGATTTTGGTGAATATTTTCAGGGTTTTTTTGTTTATTTGTTACAAAAAAGCTTGAAACTTGGAAAAGTTTAGTCACAAGCGTTCCTAAAGCCTTTGTTTGCAATGTTTTGATCCTCCCTCACAGTATCTGTCAGTGGTTTTACCCATAACCCAGCACCCCTCTCTGTCAGTGAGTTCAAAATGGCGGGCTCAGCAGAGCTTGTTCGCCTTGTTGATTTGGCTGAGACTGGGGCGCTAGCACCTGAAAGCCTACCAAAGCCATGGAATTTTCACCACAGGTCACCAGTATTTTTTAATATCACAGGATTTTTAGAGATTTTTAGGAGTTTTTATGGGATTTTATAGGTGAAGCCGGAAAATTTTAGAACATTTTGGGAAAAATTCTGGAAAGATTTGTAGGCCATTTTTCGGGATTTTTGTAGCTAGGCCTAGCATCAAAACTGATATAATTTTTTCTCTGTCATGGCCGCGACACGCATTCAAGTCCGAACAGAAAAAGAAATTGAACAACTGATACGGGATAAAAGCTCAAGGTCCACAAACAAAGCAACACAAAATGGTGTTCAAACCTTAAAAGAGTTCTGTAAGGAGCAAAACTTACAACAAAGCTTTGAACTGAGGGAATGAGAGAGAAAATGAGTGAGAAATGTTGCTGAAAAGCAACAAT
Source organism: Siderastrea siderea (assembly GCA_964030785.1). Classification (NCBI taxonomy): domain Eukaryota; kingdom Metazoa; phylum Cnidaria; class Anthozoa; order Scleractinia; family Rhizangiidae; genus Siderastrea; species Siderastrea siderea. Next base: position 32,878,540 of record OZ034974.1, read on the forward strand.
CGACGTTAGCGGGACATACACTGCATAAAACTAAAAAGCTAAGCGCTAAATGCTGAAAGGTAAAATCTTAGAGCTAATCTGTTCGTAATCACTTAACAAGCGTCGGTTTTAGAGGAAGGACTTCTCTAAGTTTCATTGCAATAAATGGTCCGCCTCAGAGGCCATATAAGAGTGACAAAAAATTAAATAAGATGTTATAATTTTATTACCTTCGTCAGTTACGACAACTCCAAAAGTGATACACACCAAGATAAACACCCCGAGGTACATTTTCATTTCTTGTTGTTTTCCTGTCATATAAAACCGATTGAAGTAAGTGTTATAGCAAAGAGAATACTTAAGCTTTTTTAGCTGTAGAATGTTCCGTTCATATTTTAATTTTGTTTATTTCAATTTTGGGTTCCATTCATACCCGTCGACGCTACGATCTCCATTCTCCTAAAATCTCTAAGGACTGGAGGAAACAAATCTTCAAATAGAGCGAGTACGAATGGAACTCACTCGAACTTTTTGACATTTTTGAATAAGAAGTCCACTTCGTTGCTAGTTTTTAATAGCGGCGACATAATTCATTCGATTTCATGGACGGTGTAGATTTGAAATCACATTCTTCAGTTTAGTTTTTAGATGTTTAGCGGATTTTTCAACACCGAAGCCGCGCTCAGATTGTTGAGTTGGCCGATTTGTCTTGCCTAACATTCCTTATTAAGGAAGTAAAGTTTGACAACTCAGGTATAAAAACGTTTATTTTCCATTAAAAGTTTTCCACGACACTCAGGCAAAGCAAGATGATCAAAGAAATTAAATTGACTCACAAACAAATTATGTTCCGCAGCTTCAAAGTACGTGAAATGAATAATGTAATTTGCTTCTAACCTATTATTATTCTAAAGGCGCTACTTTCGGAAGTTCCCAAGGGAAGCTCCTGTCAGTTGTTATATTATTCTCTCGATGCCCGTTCGACTTTAATGAAGTCCACTTTGAAAGGAATAGTTTTCAGTTAACCGCAGTAAGTGGCGTTCATTTTAGGATTTTTTTTTTCTGATAGAGAGCTTAAGAGGTGAAAATGTCATGTCTATACGTTCCATATATTTGATTCTGTCCCATCGTCGTCCTCGAAGTTATCATGCGCACCGTAATCACATGCAAAATATGCTTTTGTTGCTGCAATATATATAGCTTGAACATTGATTCTTGCATGAAAAGTTAAACGGTGAAGAATCCCACTGGAAAGTAGTACTCCGATACCTTTCCGCATTGAATGGTGACGCTTAAGGAAAAAAACCCACAGACCCAAAATATTAACCCCATTTCGCAGTGGTTTTATGCCGCGGGAATAAATTAAAACTGTTATTAATAGCGGTCTCTCCAGCTAAAAGCGTGATCAACTGATCATGAAAGCCAATTTTTTGCGGCTTACGTGCGAACCTTTTCGCTACCCAGTGGAAGTCTGGACTCAGGTTGGCATTTCAAACATTCAGAAGCGATATTTCGAATTTTTCGCGGGCATCGAGACGTACGTTGATTGTGTCCAGCGCAGGGCGTTCACCGATAACCGTGCAAAGTACACGAAAGCCATCAGAGAAGATTGGATTCCAGCTAGGATATACCGTTAATTCTTACATACCTTCCCCCAGGAAAAAGAAGTAACGCTCTTACCTCAGAAGTCGTGTGAACTCAGTTGATGCACTGAGTCCTAGAGTGGAAACGCCTCCGTTTTTTTTTTAATCGGAGCTGAAGCGCTGACTGAGCATCGAAAAGACGCTTTGACTCTTTTGAAGAGCGACGTCGCGTTAAGGAATGCGAACAAAATGAATAGCCTTTGAGAATTACACCAATCAGAACTTAGCATTTCTTGTGGCAAGGACGCTCAAAGAAAACCAGGGCAGCTTGGACAATAGGAGCAAGAGAATCTTAAAATAACATGTTAATCCCAGTTTTATAACCATAAATCATTGTAGTGACTCTTGCATTGCGCACACAAAACTTGAAAAGTATTTGACACGAAATTTTTTCCTTCGGTTTTTTGAGAGTCTGATGTGTACAAAAAACGATTCTAAACTTAAAACCTGTCTGAAATTTTTAAAAACCTCTTTTTTCGCGGACAAAACACCTTATTTTTCACTTATAACTGTCCCGGGGACATTTACCGCATAGTGACTTGATTGCTCCCGCGAATGCAGTGTTTTTGTTGCAAATCGCCTCAAAATGTTGTTGTTCGGCAGTAAGGCGGATCTTTTCGAAACTTCCAAGACTTACAGTAAGAAAGAACAAGTAGGAGAAAAAATAGAGCTGTTTTGGGTCTTATCAAACCAGACACCACTTATTTGTGTCTCATTGAATTTGAATGGATCCTTTTGTTTCTTCATGCCTCGCTCATTAAAGCGTTGAGAGATATGTAAATAAGTGGCCGGGTATCTAAAATCACAGGCTTACCATCCTCTGTTTGTGTTGCGGACCTGTGCTAGCTGAATATTAATGGCTGCTTCAGTTGTGTACAAAGGATTTTGTGAATACGATAAATAAGGCTTTTTGAACGGATGAAAGTCAAATAAAACCGCTTAGAAACATGACCACTGTGTTAATGTATGTTATTATGTGCTTGGTTTGTCGATTTAAAGCTCCGGGAGGCGGTTTTAGAAACTTGAAGTTTGACCTACTCTATAAATGTATATATTCTCACAAGGCATGCAGCTTCAAGAACGTTCTCCACCCCAGTCTGCCCATCGGTTCGCTTTGCTCGTGCATTGTTTTTCGCGCTATTCTCCCCAGCGCGAAGAGGTCTATCTTTGCAATAAAGACGGCAAATGATTGTGTTTAAGATTTGTGTTTCGAAAACGGCCGAAATAATTTGAGAATGGCTTGAAGAATTCAGTATGGAAAGTGACCATTTCGATGAAGACAAGCAAATGACTCTTTTTTTTTTGTGACGGTTGAACCACAGGGTGGAGTCTCTCCGCATAAAAGTTCAATCTGGGTACCCCCCTCTCCCCCCCCTCAGAACATCGGTCATTATTATTATTATCATTGTTGGGGCGTTTGCAGACGGCCAGAGCTCCGCTAGCCTCCTACGCAGTCGTTTTTGTGGGAAGGAGCGTAATACGACTCCCCTAAAAACGACTGCGTGGTAGGCTAAGCTGCCGCTCGATAACGTGGACTGAGTTCGATACTGAATATTTGATACCCTATACACCTTAGCGTGTTGGGAAATATCGATACACTCGAGCAGTATCGGATGTTATTTTGCACGGTAACTGATCCCAAAACCAGGTCAAGTTGAACTGTAAAGTCCGTGATCTGGAGTTATTACACTGACAAGTTTGTAGCATTCTTAAAAAGGGCTCTGAGCTACTACTGGATAAGAACGGAAAATATTTTGAAATAAATTTTGTAGCTCGAGTAGCTGTTCTTTGTGTTTGTATAATTCAATCAATCAATAAATCAAACAATCAATCAATCAATCAATCAATTGTTTATTTACCCACGAAACGTCTGGTGAGCTAGCGCTCGTTCAAAATACGTACGTGCTAACATTCGAAACAGATCACCTGATCATTCGACAACCACCGGAGAAATATCTTTTTTTGGTCATAATGAATCATTACAAGAGCATACAAAAAGACAGTTTCGTTTTCAGGACACGGAAACTAATCTCGAAAACCGATGGATCATAAAATCAATCAACTGATCGGTTGACCAAGAGAGATGGAAAGTTAATTTTTAAAACATCTGAGGCGATTTCCTTTGTTCATGTTATGTCTACACACGTACAGTAGATCAGTTATTTTATATAAACTAAAAATACATTTGCTCTGTTTTTCAGAGCATAAATCTATCCTGGAAATCCCGATTAGAATTTTTCTACAGCCAATCATCCGAATCATGAAATCGATGAATTGAACTGAAAAGACCAAGGGACATGGAAAGTTAATTAAAAATGTCTTAAGATGTCTAGTGCATTCTGATGTTATGCCTACACCCACACGGCTGGAAGTAGTTTCACTTGTTTACAGAGCATTACGCTGGGTGCCAGAGGCTTTTCTTGCGCTGTTTCCGGTTGCGTCTTATGTTCTCTATTGTGACCCCGACGGCTTCGCCGCTCGTTGCGTCGGCCTTCGGCCGACGCGGTTCGGCCTCCGGCCGATTTCACCCGACGCCAGCGAGAAAAAACCTCTGGTGCCCAGGGTAACAGAGCACAAAATGTAGCCTCAAAATCTGATGGAATTCATATTCCGGATATTATCGATATTTACCCAAACACTGAAAATTCAATTGTTCTATCTAAAGCGATCAATCAAGTAACGAACTAACCAATCAATCAATCAATCTACTAAACTACCAACCAACCATGCAATCGACCAGTCAATCAATCAATCAATCAATCAATCAATCATGATCAATCAATCCATCCATCCATCAATCAATCAATCAATCAATCCATCAATCAATCCATCCATCAATCAATCAATCCATTGGTCTTTTTTACTCCTATGCTCTATATACCCGGTATATACTAACCCCGGGGGGGGTACTCGGAAAAATTTTGATGGGAGTGTGCCGCTGGGACTCTGAAACCCTTAAGGTGGCTCGAAAGGGTTCTTGTTTTTTTCGATGCATTATATTTGGGAGTTAAAATATTTATGTTAGAGTTGGCCAATCATGATCAAATTTTGCCACAAAATAACGATAATATGAAAGTGCCAATTTTTTGTAGATTCCTTAAGAAATTTGTTGCCATGGCAACGCAGTTGGGTTTCGAAGTATGACCATAAAATAGAGATATCCTGAGTTTGCTTGAAAATTTGACGGTCAAATTTCTTTAAATTTTGCATACGGCCTTTGATTCTAGTAAGCTACCTGAGGATTAAGTTAAAGAAAATTCTGTCGAAAACTTTCAGCAAAAAACACTTTTTTACGAATTTACCTTTAACTTTTCTCCCGTACGACAGAATTTTTTTAATCTCGCTTGAAAAACTCTTTGGGCATATAAGAGTTAACATGCAAAAAATCAAAGAAATTTACCGAGCGGAAGCGAAATTATGTTCTTCCCAAGTTACAAAATGTTGAAAATTTCGACACGACAAGATAGGCAATTGCGCATGTGCAGAAATTGTCACGCCACTCTCGCGGCACGCGGTTTCAAGTCTGTTTATTCCAGGTTTATTTCGTTGGGCATTTCTTTCGCCCTGATGACTTTCTTTACGTTTGAAAAGGTGACGTTTTGGGTGGATCTGTGCTTGTTGAAGAACATTACATCGTTTGTTTTCAAATCATTGGATCCTTGGCGCCAAATATAGCGGAATGTTTTCCTCCTCGTGCAGCTTGATTCTATCTCAAGTGAATTCATCAGCACTTCGCTCAGAATGGCGACTAATGCTTCTTTTACACCTTGGGAACAAAGATTGTCTTAATCCTGGTAAGACAGGCTGCTTTCTGTACTTGTTTTGATTTATCGTCTGCCTGAAGAGCCTATTTGAACTCCGTGAAAACTGAACTTATCTCTAAATGTTTGCAACAATCGCAGCGTTCGTTCCCAAATATACATGTTTTCGAAAGCGGTGGTGGACTTTAGCTTACTGTTTACACCACTGTACAATTATTTACATGTCAACGATTCTTAACCTAAACGAGGATTGGAAACGTTTGCGATGGAGAGCAAGTACTTCTACCAAAGTGGAATGTGCTTGAAAATCTTAAAAACAACGGAGTTTCGAAAATACTGCAATCAGGCAAGGAAGGTTGTCCTTCAAACGGAGTTCAGCAACGCGTACATGGACACCACTTCGGGATTATATGTCTTAAAGGAGCAGAAGGACAGAATTAACAAAAAGACAACATTTCCGACTATAAAAACAATACATTGAAGAAGTCCCTTATGTAGAGGTATGTATTGAAACAAGGACAAAACTACCTTTGATAATCTTTGATAAGTGTCAATGTTGTCAAGAATTCTCTGTTGATGAAACTTGTTCGATTGATTGATCAAAACTCAATTTAAAAAGAACCGCTTTGAAGGTTTGAAGAATTGTTTTCGCCCCAGGAAAAACCAATAACAGTCAAATTATCAATATTACCAGTTCGGCAAGATAGAACCCATTTCTTTTATCAGAACGTTTGGAGTATTTCGTACCAAACGAATTTACAAAGATAGCGCGCGGTAATGTTTTGAAATTATTCTACAGGTCGGTTTTTCTTCTTGCATTACGGAAAAAAAACGTATTACCACCAAACTATCGCACTATCACTTAATTAAGCAAATAAGAGAGCACTTCTTTTATCCGGAAATGTGGAGTATTTCCCAGAAAACTAACTTGAAAAAACAAACTTGTTTTTAGCGAGCCGACTGCTGATAAAAATATAGCGCGCGATGAATTGTTTTGAAATTCTCTTTTACGCTTTTTAATTTTGTTTCGCAAGTAAACAGATTTACGGTGAAACTGAGGTTGAAACTACCACTTCACCAAAATGGAAAGCGAATCTTTCACCTCATTGTTTGTAATATTTTCTTTGTACCGGCTGGTTTGTCAACATTTCGACATGAATAAGTCTCTTTATTGAGTCAAAATCTGTCTGTTTCACAAGGTATTTTTTTCGCTCACTGCAAGTTTAATTTTGTTACACTAATTTTTTCTTTTAGTTTTCTCTTGCCCTGTTATGATGAGAAGACAATAAAAACCTTTTACTGTAGTCTACATTCTTTTTGCTAACAACACCGTAAACGTGTGTGTGTGCCTGTTTTTTTATTTTTTATTTTTTGTCTTTTTTCTAAATGGGAATGTTTTCTCAGAAATACGAATCGGAGTTCGCGAAAAATTTGCGTTTCATATGCGGCTGAGTTGACGATCGCGTTGATAACATTGAAGAGGACATGATTCAAGTGAATTGTCATCTAAGTTCCAGTCGTTTTCAACCTTGCCTACACAAAGCTTTTAAAAGACCGGCGCAAAATATTAAATCCAGACGAGAGCGCAACGCCATTTTTGTTTGTTTGTTTTAATTTTTGAGTCTCACGGGAAAATTGGAACCCAGTCTGCGCGCGCCCAAAAAAACTGTTTCGAGCCTCCTTAACCTATACCAGACCACGTTCATGTCGTTTTTGCAACCCTATTCTAGACTAGATGCCAAAAATCCCTACCCTATCCCAGACTAGCTATTTTCGAGCTAACCATCAGAAATAAAACCACACAGTGCTTTTAATGGAAAACCATCTCTCGATCAACAATATTGTCACGGTTTCATTTATATTTTATATTTCCGAGTTTTTCAAACCCATTAATTAATTGGATTAAATTTTTACACCATCCATTAGTTTCCCGGTAATTGATACCCTATCCTAGACCAAGACTCCCTGATTTCTATACCCTATCCCAGACCAAACTGCTTGAAAACCATACCCTTCACAGCGGCACATACCTATATAGGTTATATATGGGAGTACACCCCCCCCCCCGGGATACTAACTCCGACAAGACTACTTGAAGCTAAAGAGTGCATGCTGCGCTACACCAGAGAACAAGCAAGGAGTGCACTAAACCTGGAGAAGAGTTCTCAATATTCAACTCTCCCCTTCGGACACCGCAGAAGGTCGTTATATATATATTTTTTGTCCTCATAATATGCACTGGTTTTTCCTTGGTTTGGAATTACTAAGGCGACGTTTTAGTGTGCTGGAGGACACTGTGGACGGTCTGAAAGACATTTGCAGACGTGGAAGCCACGGTAAGGGTGTAGTCATTCAGTTGCCCCGGCCTTACACGTCTAAAAACGCTTCAGTTAAGCTTTAAACTGAAAATATCACATGGACAATATATTCCAACTACAGCGATTACCCAATATAACAAACCCCTGTATAATCAGGGGCGGATCCGGGGAGGGGTTGGACAATGGGGTCGTTTGAGCTTCAAATTAAAGGGAACAAAACTACCACTGAAGCGATTTTGTCTCCGATTGTTCCGAGATCGTTCTGTCAGGTCAGGCTCCCTCCCCCTCTTAAAGAAAACCTGGATCCGCCACTGATAATAGCGAAACCCCGGTACAACGTAAGATATTCTTCAGCACAGAAATAGTAAAATGCATGGAAAAAACGATACAACGTCAACGAACCCTCGTTATAACCAACACATTTTGCCAGTCCCTTGCAATTGGCACTAATTCGTTACATTAGAGTTCCACTGAATGGCGAGAAACAAGATTGTCCACTGAAAGCGTATTGTTGTTACACCCTGCGTGCAAATGCTGCGCCTATCATCTAATGTATTTTAAACCAATTAAAAATTTCTCTGGAAGATTGTATTGTGTTTTAGTAATTAGATATTCCTCTGAACTTCTGTTTCAGTCGAGCGCGTTTGAAATCGCCTGAAATGCCACCTTTACGCACTCCAAGTATTTGATTCTGTCCCCACTGTCGTCTTCTGAGTTTTTCTCCGCATCGTAAGCGCAGATCAAGCACATGAAAAAGATGCTTTTGTTGCTACAAGTTCTTGCTTCATGCATGAAAAGTTGAATAGTAAACAGTGCCACTTCAAGGTATTTCTCGATACCTTTCAATTGAATGGTGACTCTTAGGAATATATCCACAGACTCAAATATTAAGCCCATTTCGCAGTGGATTTATGGCGCGTGAATAAATTAAAACTGTTAGTGGTCTTTCTAGCTAAATGTGTGATCGACTGAAAGCCAATTTTTGTGGCGTACGTCCGAGACCTGTTCGCTACCCAATGTCAAGCGATATTTCGAAGTTTTTTGCAGGCATCACGATGTACGCTGAGTTAGTGTCCAATCGGCAAGGCTTTCAACCGATAACCGTGGAAAGTACAAGAAAGCCATCAAAGAGATTGGATTCCAGCTAGGATATACTGTTATACCTAGGAAAAATGAGTAACGCTCTTACCGTATTTTGTCGATTAAACACCGGGTTCAAATAAACGCCGGGTCTACAGGGCCGAGGTTTTTTATTCGGAGTCCCGGCGTTTATTTGAGGTCCCGGCGTTTATTCGAGATGGGTAGACTAAATCAGGATTATGTGTCGTTACTGCATACTAGTTCTCTTTCTACCATTATATTTGAATTTATACACTGATATTCAAACCAAACTACCTTTTACAAAAGTACTTCTAACTAAAACAGATGAAACAAACGACGCATCACGTATCGTGTCAATCTCTTTTAAATCATGGTGACTTTTCTGCGGGTGTGTACATCAAGCAAGGATCATCTCGAGGGTCTCCCCAGCGTTTCTCCAGCAGTTCCTTGAATCGTTCCATAATTTTGCCTTTCTCAGAACTGATGAAGCAGGAACCGCGGCACCACCTTGTTCTAGTTTAGAAGTTCTAGCTTGTAGTATTCGACAGAATGATAAGATTCAAGGGATCAAAATTGAGGATGAAGTTGTGAAAATCTCTCTTTTCGCCGATGACATGACATGCTTTTTGAGAAATAAGTCTCTATATGAGAACCTGATTGTTAATTTAGATTTGTTTTCGAGATTCTCAGGTTTAAAATTAAATGAGGAAAAAACAGAATTTTTTTGCTTAGGGGTCCAAAATTTATCTAAATCGTTTTCCTATGAATTTAAACACTCAATTAAGATTTTAGGCGTACATTTTGACTATGATGAGCTTTCTAGGAAAAAGGCTAACTTCGAAGCAATCATTAAGTCTATTAAAAAAACATTAGGCATGTGGAAATGGAGGGGATTCACACTTATAGGAAAAATACAAATCGTTAAATCTTTTGCTATTCTGAAATTTATGTCGAAAGCTTCGCTTATTCATGTCTCTAAAGATCTCATACAGGCAGTCAATAAAGAACTTTACAGCTTTATTTGGAAAGGAAAGGATAAGGTTAAACGGTTAGCCTTGATTAATGACATTGAAAATGGAGGGCTAAAGATGCTGGATATAGAATCTATGGTTCTAGCGCAAAGAACGATGTGCTTGAAGAAGTATATTGAGGACTATGTTAGTCCCTGGAAGATTTTCTTAAACCACGATTTGAAAAAATTAGGGGGAAAGTTCATTTTGCAGTGTCATTTTGATTGCCAAAAATTGCCCATATTTTTACCTGAGTTTTACAAAGATTGTCTTGCTGCGTGGTCAACTCTTTCAAGTAAAGAAGTGTGTTCGTACGAGGATGTTATGAACCAATATTTGTGGAACAATAAAAACATTCTATGTGAAGGTAAATCTTTATATTATGCCTTTTTTCACATAAACTGTGGGATTAGCGAAATGGAAGATTTAGTCTCTAAAGACAATACGTTTCTGGAAAGTGATAAAATTCTCAGGTCAAAACTATCCCCTAGTCAATACTTCCTTTTAATGGGAGTAGTCAGTGGCGCTCCATTATCAGGGGTGAGAGTGTATACTGTGAGACATATCCCTGCCCTGCAAATTCTTTTGAAGTGCCAATGAAGGGGGAAATGTTGGATATTTCTAGCATTTCCTCCAAAATTGTTTATGAAGAGTTTCTTTCTCGTAAAGTTATTCCTCTTACTGCCCAAAACAAATATAAAAAAGAGTATCCAAATCTCTCCGTCGATTGGAAGAAAATCTATTCTCTAGCGTTTAGCGTTACTTTGGATACAAAGTTAAGAGCTTTTCAGTACAAATTGCTAAACCATATTGTGTATACAAATGACAGACTTTATAAATTTAAGATTGTAGACTCACCATTATGTGCTTTCTGTAACTCTGAAAATGAATCCCTCGAGCATTTATTGTTTCTTTGCAAAGCAAGCGAGGTATTCTGGAAAGAGGTATTGTCGTGGTTGGCCATCCATAAGAATGAACTTTTAAATGTTTCTCTCACTGATGTTTCGTTTGGTAAATTCGATATTGATAAAGACTTTATGGTAGTTAACCATGTTCTTCTTCTTGGAAAATATTTTATTTATAGGTGTAAGCTTGATAATATTAAACCTTCTTTGGCAGTTTTTAAGGCTAAATTAAAAGCTACTTTAAATTTAGAATTTTACATTGCCAGGAAAAAAGGCACACTCGCTCAACATTACAGAAAGTGGAATATCTTTATTCCTGTATTAATTTAGATAATTTCCCTTTCCATTCTACCATTTTAAAAACCCAACAAATATATATTGTTTTTTTTTTAAGGTCACTCTTTTTTTCGAAACCTGTTTTTTTAACCTTTTGTTTAGAAAGCTGGTGTTTGCATTGTTATGATTCCGTTTTCTTTCCGCTCTCCATAGCATAATATACTTGTATTTGTTATTACTGTAACTTGCATATGTTTGTAGTAAGTAATGTTAGGCTTGTTAGTATTTATTTTTATTGTAGTAGTAGTGTAAGTACCGTCCGGACTGTAAGTAATGTTTAAATTGTAAGTAATGTTTTTTTTTTCTCTTCTTTGTATTGTTGTATTGTTTTGCTGTAATGGCAAGAAATAAAAAATTTGCAAAAAAAAAAAAACCACCTTGTTCTAAATTGCTTGCACAGTACGTTTGCTGTCCAGCAGTTACCGATACACTTCCTCCGTCTTTTATACGAAGAAACGTAACGGTTGAGAAGAGTTCGATCACTGTTCCTGTCAGTGGAGTTTTTTCTTGATGAATAACTTACTAGTTTCACTTAGATGAGACAACGTTGATGACATTGTTTCACATTTTTTTACCGTTTTTGTTGAAATTTGGTTCTTGGTTCAATAAACTTCCAGTACTGATATTAAAAAATGGATGGTTGAAAAATGCATTTAATAAATAAACGTCGGGGCCCGATTAAACACCGGGTTCGAATAAACGCCGGGTCTACGAGGCCGAGTTTTAAATAAACGCCCCCGGCGTTTAATCGAGAAAATACGGTACCTCAGTTATCGTGTGAACTTTGATATACCTGGTTCAACTCGAGCGGAAACGTCTTCGTTTTTTGATCAGAGCTGAAGCGCTGACTGAGCATCGAAAAGCCGCTTTGACTCTTTTGAAGAGCGACGTTGCGTTAAGGAATGCGAACGAAATGAATAGCCTTTGAGAATTACACCAATCAGAACTTAGCCTTTTTTCAAAATCTGTTAATCCGTTTTTACAATCACTCTTCAACAAAACTTATTGTTTAAACTTCAGTGGTGATCAACCAGTCTCTCGACACCAGTCACGAGAGACGCAATTCACATTCCGCAAGAGAGTGGTTAGTTACTCCGGAGCGTTGCTGCTAAGGCTGGTTTCCATATGATCGCTATGATCGCTACGATCGCTGGCAAAAACGTTCAGCAATCGTTGTGATTATGTGGAAACCACTTTTTAGCAATCGTAACAATCACAGCAATCGTATGGAAACCAGCCTATATGGAAACTGCTCAGCAATCAAAGTCGCAACGACCGCTCAACTTTTTAGGGAGCGACCGTAGCGATCATATGGACCCCAGCCTTTATTGAAAGTATCACAAAAGTATACAATTCATTTCTTTTTTGAGTTGCTCAAGTGCGAAAGCGAATATTCTGATTGGTAGCTGGGAGTCTATCTTTGCAATAAAGATGGCAAAGGTTGACCACTTACAGAATGACTGCACTTTATTCATTTTTGTTTTTAAAAAATGCCCGAAATAGTTTTAGAAAGGCTTGAAGAATTCCATGCGGAAGGAGTAACATTTCGATGAAGATTAGTATATTACTTTAATTTGTAAGGGTTGATCCTCAAGGTGGAAACATCCCTGTATGAAACTTTAAAGTGTATATGACTAATTTTTTTTTTATTTGCCTGAACGAATCTAAATGGCATCCTGATATGTATACTCCAATAATTATTTTTCGATTTTGATTTCCTTTCCCGCGCTTTTGCCGTTTAAAAACGTGAAGTTTTACTTCCAGTCATGTCAAAAACCGCGCAAGGGAGACCAGGGCATAGTCACGTTGTGACGTCATACCAGGAACGGAGTCGATGCCAAAACAAACCACGTGGGCTGCATTGCAGAGATCTATAAATACATTTTATTTTTCTTTATTCCGCATCCGCCAAATTAAGCACGAAATTATGTGAAACTGCTGATGTTACAAGTAATCTGGGTAGTGATTTGGAGCTTTTAGAGTCCCTCGAATGCGAATCGGTAACTTCTAAAGTTGAAAGCGAAACAGAACTCGAGATCCAGAAAGAAGGTATTCAGAACCAAAAGGTCCTTATATAGACAATTCGCTTGCCATCCATCTCTTCTTATGCTCGTCTGTTTGTCCGTCCATACGTTCGACCGTTCATCAGTTAATCCATTGGTCTTTTCTTCTGCGATGCCCTATACATAAGTCAGACAAGACCCTTCGAAACTAATGGTCCAATATCCGACAGCAAACTAAACCTGAAAAAGAGTTATAAAAACGCATTTCGCTTCTTCGGACACTGCAGAAGGTTTCTGTATTTTTCTTGGTCCTCACAGTACATGCACTGATTCTGTTCTTGACTTTTGAACTACAAAGGCGACGTCTGAGTGCGCTGGAAGACGCTGTAAACGGCCTGCCTTTTTTACCTTGCAACAAACAATTTAGGCTCTTCCTAAGGGTACTGCTTACGACGTACGACGGTAAGGGGTACGGCGTAAGACGATTTCTAGCCAAGGGTAAGGTTTAGACGCTTGACAGTAAAGAAGAAACGCATTTTGAAAGTGACGGCTATCTTTCCGAAAAAAAATGACCTTGACAGTGAGATGCAGTCAGGCCAAAGGTTCCCCTAACGGTGATATTTTAACCCTCAGACATACAAGCATACTCAAATCCTCTCCGTGGTACAAGGTGGATTGATGGACCCCCCCCAGGTCTTCGTTGTTTCACAATATTACGAAAAAAAACAGAAAAATTCACCTTTGTTAGTAATAGCCAATAATGTGCTCTACCCGACAAGGAAATGAGCTATAGCGCTGCTGGGGGCCTGTGACGTCATCCACAATGGCGGCCGATAGTCAAAGAGAAGGGTCACTTGCTCAGAGAAAACTCAGCCTCTCGTCTTGAGCTGTTCAATGAATGGTAATATAACGAGCACGTTGTTTGTTTGGATTCAGATAAGAATTTTTCGAATAGGGCGCTATAAGCTTTTTAAGCCCTGAAAATGTAAATTCACTTTTGCATACGGCGGATTCATTTTGAAAAGACAAGTATCAAAAGGTAAGTGGTAAACATTAGGGAAAGAAGTGAAATTGATAAAAAAAAAAAGAGAGATCATAAGGTTGTAGCTGTAGCTGAAGGTGGCTCGAAACAGTTTTGTTGGGCGCGCAGACTGGGTTTCAATTTACCCGTGCATGAGACCAGGAGCCATAATCGGGGACGGAGACCGTAAGCGCGGGGTCCACGCGGCCCCATCGAAAAAGACAAATGTGCTATTTTTAGAAAAAATTGCGCCACCCTCAACGTCATAAACGCGCGTGGCTACACGCAAATTTGCGTACAACGAGGGTGTGCTGGATATGACCAAGATGGTTATAATTATTTGATATCCGGTATGCCCGAGTACACAATTGTTTTTATTATTAAAAACGCAATCACTAATTGCTATAAAATCAAGACAGAGAAAAAAAGAGAGAGAAACTCCGAGATAAAAGGGAACAAGAATCGATCGCGATCACCTGACTGACCGAAAAAGGCGCCAAAACCTTGCGAAGTGTTGCAGCGTTTCTTTGCGGAGCTGAATGAATCAATGAAACTGCTCCGAAGTGAACGTACAAGCACAAGGTCTGGGAAAAATCTCCCAATTATGGGCTCTGAAATGTGGTACGTGTTTGATTTTTCCTGAAAATTGTTGTAATCGTCGTTCAAAGCGGATTGAAGCTGTACGATCTCACCGTTATGGCTGCGGGAGTTCAAATGAACGAGTTTGAAATCGCTCCGTTCGCACAATGCTGACAACGGAGCCATCATGTGTTTGTTTGACCGAACTGAAGACAGGATTAATAATTAAACTTGATAATTACTATGCAGCTCACGAAACAAGACTACGGAAGTGAGGAACATTAGAATTCACCATATAACTTTTTAAACGCAAACCACAAAACGCAGTTTTTCTTAGTTTAGAGCCCGCCGACGGAATGGTAAAAATAACACTCAAACAACTGGGAAAGCGATTCAACGTATTTTACATGGCATCCGACTTGTGTCTAAATGTCTGGAGCTGCTCAAGGGAACACAGATAGAGCCACAACGAGTACAGGTAAACCAGTGTCAATTTTGTGTGGTATAGCCAAAAAATGTCGCCTTTTCTGGTACTGGATTTGTTCGATGCTTGTCGTTCAGACTGTTGCATGATTTTTGTACTGACTCGCCATAAAAAGTGCGACAATTTTTATTAAGATGATTTCCGCTCAAAGTTCGAGCAATAAGTGCAAAAATTAAGTTACCAAAAAAATACTTGCAGCACGGTCACATTTTGAGAATGGATAAAAAGAACTTATCGTTAATTTTGCTCCCAGGCTGACCCCGTGAGAGAAAATTGGATTAGAAGTTATCCATATTTCAATTAAAAAGATGCTTCATGTCAGTTCAAAACAAAATGGCGCCCGTTTTTAACACATTTTTACGAGATTTGACATTAAGTTTCTCGAGAATGCTTGAGAATTTCATTACGGGGTCACTTGGAGAAGTGAATTAAAGTGAGATGTTTCAAATAGCATTGAAAATGTTATCGTGCTATGAGTAGTTCTTTGGTAAATATTTTTTGCACTTATTGCTCGAACGTTGAGCGGAATCCGTCTTAAGGACGTTCGCGCGAAAAACTTCTACAATACAGATTTTTTTCATACTTTGGCTATAGTCAGATAATGAGTTACCTATGTCAGAAATGGAAAAAAATTGGGGGGTCACCGACTTCGTTTTCGAAATAAAGCGCGGCAAAAACTACCCCAATTTTGACAAATCGGCCCTCGTAACTCGACATGGCCTCAGTGCTTGTTAGTTGAAAAATATTAAAAATGATTCGCTGTCGACACTTGTCAACAATTGGCGCGAACGTCCTTAAATGCTTCTTTCCAATCTTACTGTGCTTTATTTTGTCTTGTCTCTATATTTCGGAGTCAAAGCCTTCCGTATGAAACCTGCTGTTTGTGAAATTTTAAGAACAAGTGATTGACTGGACGGGAAAGAAATTGTAAACAAAGCGCTAAATGCTTAAAATTCTATTTCTACAGTTTCTTTTCGTCCTAAGAAATCAAGCACTCTGAAACAACTTAGATTTGTGTCTCAGTGACGTTCAGTCGTAATTTCTTCTTAATCTTGCTTCGATACAAAGTGATTTTTCTCGCCGGAAAGCTGGCAGAGAAAAATAATTTAAAAGCTCACTCTGTCGTTGAAACCCTTGCCACATCCACTGCGCTATGTATCCCTTCTAGGTTCGTAAATTGCCCAGAAAGTAATATTAGGTGCTAGGGCAGCATGGAGTTTCACTTCATCTTTCTCCTTCTCATCGACGGAAGTAGTTTTTTTTCTCTTGGTGTTTTTCCAGTTCTCTACTTTTGTCGACGATTGATAACGCACCACGAGAGCATTTGATTGAAAACAAGGCGCGCTTTTCACTGTTCTTGGTCTTCATTATAAACATTTCGGCCATTTCGATAAAGGCGGGCATTATTTCAGAAAACATACGCTGAGAAATCTCGACAGACATTTTCTTTGCTGACTCGGTATTTGAATATATGTTACTATTTTTCTTGCAGTGAAAAAAGTGACAACGATTTATCAGTGCGTTACTTTTCTTCAGTACGTGCTTGGAAAATCATTTTACAGTCTTTGCGGCTGCCCTTCAATCTCTGTACGTCCTCAGAGGAAATATATATTCGAGATGTATTTCCCCTTTTTCTGCCTGATTCGCCTTCAACTGATTTTTTCGTAGTTCGACACCAATTTTGCCCGTAAAACGTTTCTTCCGTCTAACGGGGAAATCCTCGTCCGACATGTCCGACACATCTTCGCCACAGGATTTTTCTAAAATATTCTCACTGCCATCATCGGAATCAGTTGTATAATCCTCATATCCAGAGTCACTATCCAGAAAGTTCTCCCCAAGGACTTGCCTCAAATTAGGAAATGACACTGATGACAGAAATTGAATTTATTCATCTCCAACAAAGGTAATTTACGACGCCATTTTGTTTGTTTTTCTCTGCGCGGAGTCCTCGCAACACACAAGCGTGTGTGTCACGCGCGATGGCGCAATTTTTTCTAAAAATAGCACATTTGTCTTTTTCGATGGGGCCAACGCCAATACTGAAAATGGCAGTTAGTTACGGTCTCCATCCCCGATTATGGCTCCTGATGAGACTCAAAAAAGGAACAAAGAAAAATGGCGTGGCGCTCTCGTCTGGATTTAATATTTTGCGCCTGTCTTTTAAACGCTGCATGTAGTCAAGGCTCACTTACTTGGTTCTGTCAGGAAGAACTGAAAACGACTGGAACTTAGGTGACAATTCACTTGAATCATGTCCTCTTCAATGTTAGCAACGCGATCGTCAACTCAGCCGCACATGAGGCGCAGTAAGCCTCTATTCAGAGGCTGTGCAACTGAACGGTGACTTCAAAACTCTATCTCGGTAAATTTCTTTGATTCTTTGCATGTAAACTCTTATATACCCAAAGACTTTTTCAAGCGAGATTAAAAAATTCTGTCGGACGGGAGAAAAGTTAAACGTAAATTCGAAAAAAAGCGTTTTTTGCTGAAAGTTTCCGACAGAATTTTCTTAAACTTAATCCTTAGGTGACTTATTAGGATCAAAGGCCGTATGCAAAATTAAAAGAAATTTCCCCGTCAAATTTTCAAGCAAACTCAGGATATCTCTATTTTATGGTCATACTTCGAAACCCAACTGCGTTGCCATGGCAATAAATTTCTTAAGGAATCTACAAAAAATTGACACTTTGATATTATCATTATTTTGTGGCAAAATTTGATCATGATTGGCCAACTCTAACCTAAATATTTTAACTCCCAAATATAATGCATCGAAAAAAACAAGGACCCTTTCGAGCCACCTTAAGGGCTTCACTTCTAAACGATACGGTAGCCGCTCTAAATATATTGAGCTTCTCTTTTGGAAACACTTTTCCTGTGATTCATAATGCCTTATGATTTCAATTAGGATCTCTGTATTGATTTAACAATGACACTAATTAATACTTCCGCTGATCATCATTTTTTTTAAAAAGCAAGGAAAACACGCGTTAGAGTGTCAGTTTCGTATCTTAAAGTAACAGAACATGAAACGATTGGATCCAACAGCAGTAGTTCATATTTTAGTGGTTTTGTTGTTTCTATTGAATCTTAAGGAGAGCGGTCAAGCTGGAGGACAGAACTATCTGGATTTTAACCTCGAAGACGAAGTTGCAACTCCTACGGTACCACGGTCAAGTTGTGCGGAGTTCAAGAGGAGATCGCTCAGCAAGCGCAGTTTGAATGCTTCCTCTCACGATCGCGAAACGAATCTGACGGCCGAGACAACCGTAACACCAGCTACCACCGAGGAAACTGAACCGGATGACTGTTTGGTGTATCGCGATACTTGTCCTGAAGAAGTTAAAATTTCGTGGCTTCATGCGGCACCATTCGTTTACGACATCAGTAGCGCTCGCATGGCTAAAAATGAAACCATAGAACCTAGGCCCGCTATACAGATCATGAAAGGCATTTTCCACGAAATTGTGACGCGTGCAATTGGCAGTTGTTGCAAGAAGTTATCTGGCAGCATTCCAACAATTCGTTATCTGAAGCGGGCAGCGAATCTTCGAGATCTTCAATACAGCCTTCTCCATGGCCGGGCAGATGTTATCATCCCTGTAGAAAGCGACGAGGTGAAATATTTAGGAACCTTGCCGTACGTCAAGATCTTGGATTCTCCTGGAGTTGTTTTGATTCGAAGGCATCAATCTTCCACAACAGAATGGAAATTGCTGTTTGAAGCTATCCTAGGCACTTGGCCTGTGGTGTTGATAGCTTTTCTGATGTCGTCTGTAGCAGGTGTATTCATGTGGGCATTGGTGAGTCAATCAGCTATTTGCCGTCAAAACGAAAAGCTTATTGATAAATAGTGCATAGCAAGAGGTCATCGCATATTACAGGAATGGGAAAAAAAGATATACTAAAAGAGTTGTTGTCGAATATTAGATATAGGAAAGCCTTTAAAAAGCACGAAAGAAGACTTCTTAGTTCCAAGACTTCCTTAGTTCCAAGTGGGTATTAATTATTTTTATTAGTTACTTTATGAACACGGACGCTGATGTATCAACATAAAGGAAAAAATAATAAACAGGCCTTTCTCCATATAAAGATGTACCGAAATCGGATACGAAGAAAACTCAACCTGCATTAAAACAAGCAAGTGAAAATAGTACTCTAAACGTAATTGTGATGCACTTCAATTAGCTCTTAACAGATCATAAAGAAAAACACCTGATGGGTTTAAAAGTATAATAAATTAACCGTTTGTAGGTGAAAATGTCAACCCACTGAAATGAACATGAAAATCGTTGTTTAACAACTTTTAGTATCCCGGATAAATGGCAATGTTAATATATTTGTTGTGTAGGACTCAACACACAATTCAAAACAGTTTCCTCGTGCATTTCACCATGGAGCTTTTGAAGGATTTTGGTGGGCGTTCGTTACTATAACAACTGTGGGGTAAGTAAAACCCTCCATATGTATGAACAACAGAACCCTTCGGCAATTATATTGTTTCCTCATTTTTAGCGGGGATGTAGGATGATGGCGCAAAATACAGCTGTGTTTGTATGGGTGGGGAAACCCAAAACCGTTATAAAATTTATATTTTAACTTTAAAAAGCTATGATTACAAGAGAGGATCAAGTAATGAATGGCAAACTCAGTAATAAAATAAATAATAAATAAATGGGAATTAGCAGTGTCACGTCCACAAGGTGGCTCTTCGTTCACTGTGTCCAGATCGAATGGAATTTAGAATGTTTTTTTGGGGGGCATTCTGGAGCTAAGATTTTGGTGATCCATTTTTAGAGAGGTACCTGTGCAAAGAAAGCCAGATTTTAGGATTTTATTCATTTGTCTAAGGACGCTTTAAAAAATACAGAATGTATTGAATGACAAGTGTATTGCTCGTCTCCAGAGTAGTTGGACCCCATAAATTTGATCGGGAAACTCTTTTGCCAAATATATTAAGTCTGCATTTGGTGAAAGTCCCAGATCTCGCGTTTAATCTAATTTTTTGGCATTGCTTGTGGGATTGTTTTTTTTTTCTTTCATTTAAACACATTGCCCATTTTCATTGGAGGAATCCGGTGCACAGTTAAAAATTCTTTGAAACGTTTCACATCACGTGTCCGTCTCGTTTACCCTAGGTTTCGGTTTTTCCGCTCGCCTTCTTGACCTGTCCAGAAAAGGACCGATAGCAGTCCGAGGGCGCACGAGGGTCACCGAGAACACCCTAGAACCCCCGAGAGTTTTAGGTCAAACGAGAGTGGTTGTTTCAACTCTCGTCAGCTCTTGCTTTTGTTTGGGCTTGGCATAAGCTGAGCACTGGTTAAAACGATCGCATAGTATATCAAAGTCCTCAGTATTGCATGCCGGGGAGTCGAGAGCGAGTAACCAGTTTTTTAAGAGAGGAAGCATAGATTTAATTTATTAAGAACAGTTAATCTTTCCACTTTCCTGTATTCATCATGCATCTGTCACCCTAAGGTATGCAACTCTAAAACCAGTCCTTCCAAAATCATTCCGCCCAAAATGAGTTCGCAAGAGAATTTCTACCCCGAAAAAGGCCCAGATCGCAAATTTCAAACCCAGAAAAGGCCTTGGCATATCCCTGTCACCAGGATACCCGAGTACGCCCCTCCCCACTACCCCCAGTACTTATTATTACTCCCCCCTGCATTTGAGGAACAACCGCGAAGCAAAAAACAACGTTGAGTGAAATTAATTGGTTGATTTTAAAGCCATTTGAGAGGATTTCTGAGATCGATACTAATGCTGCTAATTGTATACGCAGATATGGTGACAAGGCACCGAGATCTACTCTGGCAAGATCATTTGCTGTGTTGTGGATAATAATAGGCGTCACCGTTTGCTCTGTCATGACTGCAACTCTTTCCAGTGCTTTGACGAGTGTCAAGATCGAGAAATATGACGTTACCACTGGAAAACGGGTTGGCTATAAAAAAAATTACTTTTGAGAAAATCACTAATGTACACACTTTCCTTTTTATTTTAAAACAACAAACAAACAAATGGTCTCCTAAATCTGAGGTTATCCAGTAGTTTTCTCTCCCCGCAAAAAACATGTAAGCCTCCCAATTTTTCATAACCCCGTATCAAGGCTCTCCCAAGGATATGGAGCAGTTACTAGATCTCTACGTGTTTGAAAAACTGCATCTCTATAGAGATTTAAACTTATCTGTCAGGATTATGACTTTTTGAATGAATCAGCGAAAATGTGTTTATTCATGTACTGTAAAAGCAGGCCATGGTAAAAAGGTCGCGCACCCTACTCATTTCTTTAAAAATGATATTTAAAAATATCATGACAACGTAAATTAACAATAGCGTTTATTACTACTTGCACTTCGCGTTATATTCTAGTTGCATGTGCACTCAAACACATTTCTCTCTTCTTTCTCTATTGATGTTGGATAATATTTGGTACTGAGCTAACTGAGCCGCTCGTCACTATTCGCAAACAAAAACACGGTGTGTTAAAAGAAGAAATGTTGACACAGTCGTGATAACTCAGAAAAAATCTGAGTCCTCCCAACGGGAGTCGAACCCATGACCTTCCAGGTGCCAGTTGGATGCTCTAACCACTGAGCTATGGGGGACTCGTGGTTAGCGAGGCCATATAACTAGGTTCATATGTGACACAGGCCTGCTTTTACTACAGGCTCGTAGCGTCAAGTGATAAATGTAAACATGATAATGAAGTTACGACTGGAGAAATGTGTTAAAAGAAGACAACCGGCACCTGGAAGGTCATGGGTTCGACTCCCGTTGGGAGGACTCAGATTTTTTCTGAGTTATCACGACTGTGTCAACATTTCTCCAGTCGTAACTTCATTATCGCAAAAACACGGTGTCTTTCGTTTGAAATTGCAGATTGGTGTGTTAAGGGACAGTTCTGCATTCCAAGATGCCGTCAACTTGGCTGCTAACATAACAAGTAGGAATTCATGTTTTGAGACTTCTAGTTCACCGCTTTGTACTCTCTCTTGAATAATGACCGTGAATAATTTAGAGATTATAGTCAACGAATCAGTTTTGAAAAATTCAGGTCTACACAGAAAGTACAAAGTTGAACCGGCTTTCAAACACCCTGCTACAGACACATTCGGTAAGAATCTGCTCTGCTCACTTCCTTTGATGAAGAGTACGCTTCCAGTGAACAATTCCGGGGGGAGGGGTACTCCCTTATATGGCCTTAACGGGGACGTCCGGCCGATAGGGTATGGTTTTCAGAGGATTTTGTCTTGAACGGGGCATATCGATTTCATCAATTTTTGTCTTAAACAGGGTGTCGTTACACGACATTATGAATTCGTTAATTTCCAGAACCCTCACGAAAAGCCGAATTTTCACCAGTTTGAAAATGTACAGCAAGCATATTGAAATAAGAAATAATCTCTCTCTAGTTTATTCTAGCCGTAAGGAGGGCATGATGTTGGCTTAAATGTCTTAGACAGGGTACAAAAAATCTAAGTTCTGTCTTAAACAGGGAAGCAAAATCTGATATTTTTGTCTTAAACAGGGTCAGGGTTTAAACACCCGGGCCGCACCTCCCTACCCGAGCGTCTGCTGAATGCCCCCCCCCCCCCAACAATTACTTTTACGTTTTCCCTGATATAGCCCTTGAGGATCCTGATGAGATGTATGAGGCTCTGAAAAACGGAGATGGAATCGATGGGATCTTGGAGGAATTATTTTCCGGTGTCGAGTCTATGAAGAGAAGGGACACATCAAACCAACTGACTGTCGCCAAGTTTATCTGGCGCAACCGTGCCTTTGGTGTGGCCTACAGAGACAACTTGTTTACAAAAGCGGGATCTGTGACAGACTGCTTGTCGAATGTGATCAAGTTCCGCTACAATGATGTTCTGAAAATCACAAGCAATTACATTCGAGCTACTGAGGTAAGAATGGCAACTTTCTGCACATCTCCAAACCTCTTGTAACACTTTAGCTTCGTAAAGCAGCTTTTATTACCCAAAATCAACATGATTTTAGTATTTACATAAGAGAGTGAAATTTTGTGCCCTTGAAATATTCGTGCCGTAGTCCCGATTAGCTGCCTCTTGGTCTTCCAAGAAGACAAAAGGTGGGAAACTTTGGAGAAAAGTTTACCTAATAAGCCACACTTGGCCTAAGAATTTAGTATGTTCAATGGAAGGACACCTTTCAATAGAACATAAACAGAACATAGTCTGAAGTTCAGTGCTTTAGTTGTAAGTTTAATCAGAATTGTTGACCATTTGCCTCTTGCGGTTCTGAAAACCCGTTAAGAGGAATATTGAATATCGCCGTTCAAAAGTTCAAAGCATAGTGAACACTGGCGGAAGATCGGATAGGAATATTTCGCTTCAACCCTAGATTTTTTCATAGTTTTTGAATTTTCATATGCCATCGAGTTTGAATTAGAACTCTACGAAACTTCTCACCTTTGCTGCGATTTGGCTAGCTAGTCTATTTATACCCGGTTTCTAACTTGATCGAACGTTTGCAAAATGACACTTTCATAAAATAAACCTTTAATTATGCTTTTAGGGAGTATGCAAATTGTTTAAAGGAATTACGAGAATATCTTTTTTGCTGTTTAATCTTGTTTTTACGTACCTTTTGCAATACTGTAAATAATTATAGTCACGCAAATAAAGGTTATTGTTGCTGTTGTTGTTGTTGTTTCTAGGCAGTTGAAAATGAAAAGCTGTCCTCTGTCGACGTTGAAGATGATGCCATAAATGTGTTTGATTTCAAATCACTGGTATTTCTGGCTTGCGTAATAGCGCTGTCCTTGTTTCTAATTGCCGTTCTTGTTGGTGGTACACTGAACTTCTTCATAACAAAGAATCGTAGCGATCAGAAGGATAGACGGTCCTCAGCGACCAGTGGCAATGATACAACCTCGAAAGGTCATCGATGTTCCCGGCGTAAGATTTCATGTTTTCAGAATGAATTAGTATTTTTACAGTGACTATAGATAGATAACAATATGTAGTTGCATTTCTGGTCATTAAGAATAGATAGACATTTTTATTTTCTGTATATATCAGAAAATGACTTCACACCTGGTTCAGTTGGGTGGTTACAGGGCGGGTATTCCACTGTATTGGACTTTGTTTCTTTTGATTCCAGAATTGAAATTTTTAAACTCTTTCAAAAAAGCCATTTACTTTCTCCTGTTAGAAAACGTAGTGGCATATCACCAAAGAAGACCATAAGTAATGATTTTCATGATATTTGTTTTGGCCGCTAAAAGTCCGGTATCGTCGAGGAAGTCGTAAGGCAGATTTCTACTGTATATGTATTTACCGCCATTTATGATTTTTTCTTTCCTAAAACACATCTACGCAAAAATTCTCCCATTTCTTCCTTCTACAGAACTTGATCTCCCTTTTAATTAGTCAGGAACTCGGACCAACTCAGAGCATTAGACCGGAGACAGTACAACCTACTTTTTTATATATGTTCCTGACACTATCACCCTGCTTCTCACCCTCCTCTAATGATAATTTTTTTCTTTTGTTTTTTCCCCTTAGGATCTTATGCTTGTACGTGTTCGTCAGTTTGTAGCAATGGGCAACAGCACACAGAAGTTTAGTCCGTTGTCTCGAAGATAAGCTGGGCATAACGCTTGATAAACTCTGAGTAAAGTGTGGCTATTTATACATTAGTACACCGGGGCTGCATGCATCCGGACAAAGAGCACTTCTTGATGGAGGACGACTTAAGTCGGGGGCGGATCCAGGGGGGGGGAGTTGGAAGTACTAGGGAGGAAGACAATTCCTGGGCCTAGGGGGACTGGACTTTGGCGGTAAATTTTTCCAGTAAGTTTCCAAAAAGTAGATTGTAACTGGGTGTTTTGTTTTAAACAAATAAACAAAGGAAGGCTAACTGTACAGTTGGGAATGAATAATACAAGAAATCCGTTACAATTCAAAACACCAAGAAACAATAGTATATATAAGGTTACAAGAAAAAAAACGTTAAAATTTAAAGTAACCGAAAACGAAACATAATAAGGTTATAAGATATGATATGGAAAAAGATAAGTATATACTACGTAAATACAATAAAAGCTTATGCCTCTCTCATTCTAGTCTGTTAATGCCCTTTGGTTCAAGGGGTTTGACCCCTATCGGTTAGATATGCTTGCTGGGCTTTGCGTATAGCGTCCCGGGGGGGGCTACTCAATAAAGTTTTGTACGGGGAGGTTCCGCCCAGAGGTTCAAACTCTTACCCTTTAATATACTAATTTTTACCAAAATGGTACCCCTTTCATATAGCTAGAGCAAAATTGCACCCCTTTCTTATACCTCAAGGATAAGCCAAAACAATAGAATTTCCAGTAATCGCCACGTTTTTCCCAGATTTTCAGTCGTTCTGATTCAGTTGTGTAGACATTTCTGCCAAAGTGTGGCACCCTTTGATATACTTCGCTTTAGCCACCATTTGTTCCACTTTCCAGCTGACTTCGTGACCCTTTCATATTCTAAAATATCAATTTTCCCTACCCTTTTATACTGCAAGCTTAACAAAGGCACCCCTTTCGGGGGGAGGCTCCCCGTATAGCCCACTATAGAAAGTAACCCTCGGGATAGCGTCACGAGATGAGCGTATGAATTCTAATGGAATGAGTTCTATGTCAGAAGGTGAATGATGGTCAGAAAGAAAATGATCGAAACTGAAGTATGTCTAGATGAAGGGGTGAGTCTGTCAACTGGTCGTCGATGTTCGTTAAAGCGGTCTATGAGTCTTCGTTTTCATGGTTTTGTCTCACCTATGTACTGTACTCAAAGAACGCTTTAACGAACATCGACGAGATGGTCGAAAAAGAGAAAATATATCCCCAGCTGTGCAGAAAGCCTTCCTTTGTCTATTTGTTCACTACATTGTATTTTTCTGACTTGATCCAGCAGGATCAGGCACCTTTGCTTTTTCCGGTTGGCCCTTGCAACATTTTTATGATAAAGTTTCAATTTTTTTAAAATTAATTAATTTATTTTGTTTATTCCTTTTCCCCGGGAGGTTTACTACGTGACTAAAAGGAGCAAAAGTGACAACAAATACACTCAATAACGAAAAGACAAAGAGTGGGGGCGTGAGATCGCAACTCCCTTACCCACACCCCTGGATCCGTAAACTCTCGTTTAATTTTTGACTGGTGATAATGCACTACAGAATTGCGAAAAAAACGGGTTCTGCTAGTTTCCTATAGTGTCGCCATTTTCGTGTAGGAAGTTCTTTCGGCTGGAATTGGTTGTAACTTTCGGCAGCTAAAATACTTGAGAAAACAAGAAACTCAATAGCCAAGTTCAAAACGTCTCCGAAATACTTTACTACAAGCAAGCTTTTTTTCTGAAAAATTTTCCATGACAAAGTTTATTTGTCAAGTTTCACATAACAGAGGGGAAAAAATGCCGTGCTAGTTTTCACCTGTGTAAATGGGTTGTTCAAAGAAATTTGTCAAAGATTTGCGAAATCTTTGGAGTTTTTATGGCGCCTTACAGAGTAATTTAACAGTTTCCGTGAATTTCGGTCCTTTGAGTCCTTTGAGAAGCAATCAGTTTTCAGTTGCATGCCGCAATTAAAGTATACTGTTGCCAAGGTGATGCCATTATTGATCTTGCCTTTACTTGAGAAACGAGCCATCATTTTTTGGACCAATTTTCTAACCTATTTGCACCAGCTAGCTGCCCAGTCCGCAGTCCGTCAGTCCGCCAGTCCGCCGGTCGGCAGTCCACCCTTTATACTGGCCGTTATGCCCACACCCGCACAGCTGGAAGCAGTTTTTATTTTTTGTTTACAGAGCAGAAAATGTAGCCTCTAAATCCAGATATTCAGCCAAACACGAAAAAAAATCGATTGTTCTATCATGATCGTTCAATCAATCAATCAACCAACCAATCAATCAATCAATAAATCAATCTACTCAATTACCAACCAACCAATCGACCAGTCAATCAATCAATCAATCAAACAATCAATCAATCAATCACTCAAGCAACCAATCAATCAATCAATCAATCCATTTGTCTTTTTGCTACGGTGCTTTATATGTAACTCCCACGGATGGGTGCTACGCTATACAGCATGCAGACAACGAACATGGAGCACACTAAACCTAGAAAAGAGTTCTCAAGATACAACTTTCTTCTTCGGACACTACAGAAGGTTGTTATATTTTTCTTTGTCCTCATAATATGCACTGGTTTTTTTCTTGGTTTGGAATTACTAAGGCGACGTTTGAGTGCGCTGGAGGACACTGTGGACGGTCTGAAAGTCGTTTGCGAGCGTGGAAGCCACGGTAAGGGCGTAGCAGTGTAATGCCTCTTAAGGCTTTTTTAACGTTTTAAACTGAAAGTATCACATGGACAATATATTCCACTACAGTGATACCCCGATATAACAAATATAATCAGGGGCGGATTCGGGGGGGATTATGGGGTCGTTTAAGCTTGAAATTAACAAAGGGGACAAAATTATCACTTAGGCGATTTTGTCTCTGATTGTTCTGATATCGTTCTGTCAGGTCAGCCCCCCCTCCCCCCCCCTCCCCCACCTCAAAAAACCTGGATCCGCCACTGATAATAGCGAAAACCCTGGTATAACGTACAGTAATAGTAAAATGCATGGAAAAACGATACAACGTCAACGAACCTTCGTTATAACCAACACATCTTGCCGATCCCTTGGCGCTTCGTTACATTGGAGTTCCACTGTATCGCGAGAAACATTGAAAGCGTATTGTTGTTATACCCTGCGTGCAAATGCTGCGCGACGTCTGTACTCCTGTAGCCATACTCAGTCTTTTAGTTGAATTTCATCCACATACTCAAACATTTTTTATGTTGTGCTGCAAAGTAAACAGCACCACAGCAAAGTACTGCCTAGAGATTACTTAGTACTAAAATTGCGGTCGTTTTTATGCACCTATCAATGGTTTGCCCCAGGATGGGGATGTGGGCAACCCCAGGGGAATTTGACATTTTCAGGTTTTCGAATGTCAATTTCCCCACCCTCGGGTCGCCATTAAGAGTCAAATCCCTACCACAGACCTTGAATAGTAATGTCGACGAACTCAGGCACTCACAACACTTTATTGCAGACCTCAGCGACTCCAGAAGATATTCTGGTGATAAATGGTACCACCAACTTTGTGTATTTCCCCATATTCCCCAAATGGAGAGGGCATATTCTAGCTTTTCAAATTGTACGCTGCCGTTAATATTATGTGTGTACTGCGTGCATTGTTGTCATAAGATATTTTAGCATTGCTGGCAATTTAACACACATTTTCTACTCCTTTGCTGCCCCTCTCTATGTAACGCTATGTGTTATACAACTTCAACGATAGCTAACTGATGGGTGCTAAAAACAACATTTTTTTGCTTTAAAAACATCAAGATGCTCCTTACAAGAAAGGCCAAGCAAAGAATGTGGGAGGCTCATCCAATGACTTCTGGGTATTTTCCAAGATGGTGGACCACTTATTCCCAGGCCCTCTCCACTTTCCAAGAAGGCGACCAAGTCAAATTTTCCACCCGGCCAGGGGACTGTTGTGGTTGTCAAAATCCCTACCCAGGTAGAGCTTCACAAAGTCAAATTCCCGTGGGTTTCCCGACCCCCCCCCCCCCCTTCCTGGGGCAAACCATTGATAGGTGCATTAACTGAAAGCCGGGATGCACTTGATTATAACCATCCCTTACAACTTGAATAAGCCAAACCATGGGTAAATAATGTTCAATATACAGCTTTCAGGTAAATGGTCACACTCCAGAGACTCAAAAGGCAGAGCCACATGATAAAAATTAGGACCACAAGGGAAAGGAATGACATTTTCGCTGAATTTTACCAGAAGCGTATATAACATATGTGCATCTGGCCTTGAACTTTCATTACACATCATAACGTAGACAATCGATGTATTTAGTCAAAAAATACTTTCGCCACATGGTCGGTCTTTTTCACGTTCCTTCGTGATCTTTGACTGTTATAACCAACGCTGTATTAGTAGACTATGAGATGCATTGCCTCTATTTATACCCGGGGGGGTACTCCCTTAGGAAAGCTAGATAGGTATGTCATTTTAGTCTGAAATAGGGTGTAGATTTGGACCATTTTGGTCTGAAATAGGGTAAGGTTTCTGCGATCTGGCCTGGAATTGGGTATGGTTTTCAGAAGAAGCTACCTTTTTTATTATAATCTTCTCTTGAGAAGTGTGTTTTGAGTAATGTTTGAAATTTTAAGCCTTCTCAAACGTCTTCGCAAACTGAAGCAGTTCCTGGGCAGGTCTGAAAAAGGGTATCGAATTTTAGGTCAGGTCTGAAATAGGGTAGGGAAAATCACATATTTTGGTCTGAAATATTTAGGGTAAGGGTTTCATAGAGTGCGCCGCAAACCCCCACCCAAATTTTCAGGCAGTACCCTCAACCCCCGGGTATCTATATCACTTGAAACAACTGAAGAAGAAACGAGATTTATTCAAACTAATTTAAGCCACCAAAAAATCGATTGTGGTCTCAATCCTATAATCCTAAATCTGCCATATCTGTAAAAGGAGAAGGAGGGCCGGGGCAGGGGCTCACGAGATGGAAAGGGACTTATCGGCTCTGTAAAGTATTGCGTTTGTCAGGAGGTGTGTCCTTAAATTTTCAGACAAAATATGCGACTTTCTCTACCCAGTTTCGGCGGTGACGTGTTTTTTCTCTTTTATCAATGCAAGCAAAGCATTAACCGATTAAAGCGATATTGACAAAACTGATGCCCAATTTTGGTGAAAAACACCTCAAAAACCATATCCCTTGTCGACATAAACCTAGCCTGTTCCAGGCGTTCAGATAGTACCTAGATAGCCATGTAGGGGTAAGAAATTTCGTGTCCGACAAATTCAGACATAATACGTTGATAGTACAATAAATTCTATTGTATGGTGATGATAGGATTGCCAAGGTTACCTGTCTTGTAACCAACTGTGATTTTCTGAGTTTCTTCTGCTATTCAAGACAGCGGGATGTAGGAATGTCATTCTCGACAAGTAATGTAGTAAATGCATAGACAAAGAAAATCGCCACGAACAAGGTCAAGTTCAACAAGATCGACAGGAGTCTTAAGGACTTTCACACGCACACGCGCACGACCCGATACATACAATTTCCAGCGAACTGAAGAACTAGCCGACACGTCTTAACAGAAGAACAAAGAGTCAGATGAAATAGGATGTTTTCCTCCTATGACTCCACCTATTCAATTTTTGAACGATAAATACAAATTCCGCTCTCTACGATCAAATACGATACAGTGTTGTTACCGTTGGTTTTTTTGTCAATTTGGGAGTAAATGTTAAGAATAAACAACCTACGAATTATCAGTTCCATGCTTATGCCTGGCTGCTGGGCGATTGTAAAGACCGAAACTTAATTAAATTTCAAAATTCACTTTTCTCGTGGCCAACTCTTAATTCCTGCTGATTGCTTGAAGTTTATCAGATTTGTTTGTAAAATTCTGCAATGGTTGGCCATACAGTTCGCAGACCACCTAAAGGGCTAGGGACCTTCCTTTTTTAGGGCTTTTCCCGCTAAAACGTTCATTCTGGGAAATGTTTCATTTACTCATAGGTAGCTATGAATAAGCACTTGTTGCTCATTTATTGAAGTGATGCAAGATGCCTTACAACACTCCTATTCATTAACGGTGTTATTCTGTATTTTCACTTTAGTGTAAGGATGGTGAAATCCCGGGGGGTAGGGGGTCCTTGACCCACGTTTGGGTGTAGGTGTGCCACTAAAACTCTGACCCTGTTAAGGACAAAAAAGCCTGAAATACGAACCCTGTTTAGGACAACATCCTCCACTTCAGATCCCTGTTTAAGACAAATGGCTCAATGTAAGTACACACTCTATTGTTTTACACAGTTTACAAGTGTTCTAAAAAAGGTAAACGTCTCCGATCTAGGATTGCTGAATACTGGATGTAAGCCATATTTAACGACGACAACCGTGCAACCACACCCTCAGTTAGGACAAGTTCAGACCCTGTTTAGGACAGACAAGCATAAAATTTATACACCCATTTCAGGGCAGAGAGGCCAAAAACCATACCCTGCCGGTGACACTGGCACGTACCCGTATAGGCCATATAGGGGAGTACCCTTTGGAAGACACACTAACAGAGTTGCAAAAGAAAAAAGAGTAAGAGTAAAAATATATTTTCTCAAAGTAGCCCCAGAACCCAGCGCCGAAGTTGCGGGATGAATAAAACAAAATGGCTCGATGCTTAGCTTTTCTTATATTCACACTACTCACATTCCCACACAGCTGCAAGCAGCTTCTTTTGTTTACAGAGCAGAAAATGTAGCCTCAAAATCTGATGGAAGAATTCATATTCCAGATATTCAGTCAAACACTGAAAAATCAATTGTTCTATGTTAATCGATCAATCAATTAACCAACAAACCAATCAATCAATCTACTAAACTACCAACCAGCCATCCAATCGACCAGTCAATAAATCAGTCAATCAATCAAACAATCAATTAATCAACCCATTGGTCTTTTTACTCCGGTGCTCCTCATATAACTCCGACACTACTATTTGAAGCCATAGAGTGTATGCTACACTACAGCAGACAACAAACATGGAGCGTGCTAAACCTGAAGAAGAGTTCTCAGCAAGATACAACTCTCTCCTTCGGACACTGCAGAGGGTCGTTATATTTTTCTTTGTCCTCATAATATGCACTGGGTTTTTTCTTGGTTTGGAATTACTAAGGCGACGTTTGAGTACGCTGGAGGACACTGTGGACGGTCTGAAAGACGTTTGCGGACGTGGAAGCCACGGTAAGGGTGTAGTCATTCAGTTGCTCCGGCCTTCACGTCTAAAAATGCTTTTTAAGCTTTAAGTTGAAAATTTCGCATGGATAATATATTCCCCTTAGATAACCCGATTTAGCAAACCGCTATATAATCGGGGGCGGATCCAACGGTGTGTGTATGTGAGGGGGGGGGGGAAGGGTGATTAATGGGGTAATGGGGTAAGATAAGATAAGATAAGATAACTTTATTTATACACGGTTTTTCCATCAGTCAATTAAGTTACTGGACTATCTACAATCTAACTAACTACAAAAATTTAATAACAACAAATTCAAAATAACAAAAGAAAAGTCTGCTTTTCATGGAGGCCGTGTCTAAAATTCACTTACATATAAAATTTAGATATTACTTTAAACTGTGCCGACTTAATTTAGATTTGAAATCGGCCAGTGAAGATGCTTGTCTTAGGTCTACAGGTAAGTTGTTCCACAACTGAGCTCCGCTGTACGAAAAACTTTTTTTGAGATAATCAGTTCGAGGTTGTGGAAGAACTAATTTGTTTTCGGTATTCCTTAAACGATAAGCACTAACATCGTCACGATATACGAATCTTGAACTCAGATAATCAGGAGTCATACCATGTAATGTTTTATACATTAGGATAGACTTCTGTTCCAATCTTTGATAATAGAGTCTTCGCCACCCCAGTGTCCGGAACAAATCATCTAAATTACTATCATAGCTCGCAGACATTAGGGTACGAGCTGCGCGGTTTTGAAGCCTTTGCAGTTTTTCAGCAAGGCCCTTGTTACAGCTTCCCCACACTACGTTGCAATAATCAAATTGTGGTTGAATAAGGCTATTATAAACTTTGATTAAAATATTAAATGGAGTGAGATGCCGAATTCGTTTAATTGCACCAATGGCACAAGCTATCTTCTTAGAAATGTTTTCAATATGACACTCCCAGTTTATATTTTGATCAACATAAACTCCGAGGGATTTAGCGGAGGTTACTTGTTCTATTGCGTTCTCATTTATAGTAAGAGAGGGACTTTCCGTAAATTGTGATAACTTCTGCCTTGATGCAATAAGCATAAACTCAGTTTTCGTCATATTTAGAGTAAGCTTGTTAGCAGACAGCCATTCGTACACATTTCTCAGGTCGTGATTAAGGCGATAATTTATATGCTCAATGTCAGTGCTAGCAAGTGTTAGGCTAGTATCATCTGCGTACATTCTGGGTTCCGAATATGTCAGACAGTGTGGTAAGTCATTAATATATATCAAAAACAGAAGAGGTCCCAAAATTGTTCCCTGGGGAACACCACATCTTAGACATTTCGGAGTTGACTTACAAGAATTAATATGACAAATCTGTGTTCGATTATCTAAATAAGAAGCAAACCATTGATGACTGGTCCAACAAATCCCATAGTATTGCAATTTTCGCAACAAAATATCGTGATCTACTGTATCAAATGCCTTTTTGAGATCTAAAAAGACTACGGCATTAACAAGACCACGGTCTATATCCAAGGCCCAGCTATCTGTAGCTTCGATAAGTGCGGTGAGCGTGGAATGCAGAGACCGAAAACCAGATTGATGGCACGAGAGAAAGTTGTTTTTTGTTAAATAATGATAAAGTTGATCGTAAATTATCCGTTCAAAGACTTTGGCCACAACTGGAATTACTGATATTGGCCGATAATTCGTCGGATCAGAACGCTTCCCAGAATTTTTATACAATGGAGTAACTCTGGCAGATTTCCACTCATCGGGAAAGATACCCGTCATTAGGGATTGATTAAACATATGAGTGAGAGATTCCGCCAGTAAGTCAGGACATTCCCTTAGAAGTTTCGCTGAAATATTATCTAATCCTGTTGCCTTTGACCTACAAAGCTTTGATAGTAGTGCAAAAACACGTGTAGGTGTTGTTTTTTCAAAAACAAAATTTTTTTTATCAGTTGCGGTAAGAAATTCGTCGAAGGATTTATCAACTTCTGTTACGTCTCCACTAAGGCTTGGCCCAACTTCTGTGAAAAAGGAGTTTAGCATTTCTGCTATATCTGTTTGATCTTCAGAATTTACCCCATTATACTCCATTTCATTAATAACAGTTTTATTGGATTTTCGTGAGGTCAGTTCATTGATTGTTTTCCATGTTTTCCTTTGATCCCCACAACAATTGTTGAAGGCATTTTCATAATACGCTTTTTTAGCGCTGTTAATTTCCCAATTCACTTGATTTTTAACCATTCGAAATTGGTTCCAAATAAATGGATCCTTTGTCTTAATAGCCTTTCTTTTGAGGCGGTTTCTGAAATTCATCCGCTTTTTTAAAATAGTGGTTATCCATGGTGATTTAGAATCTCGTGTCCGTTTGGTCTTCATCGGTGCGTGCTTTTCACAAACATTCAGGAATAATTCTTTCCACCTCCTCCACATATCATTAGGATCATACAATTTCTTTATATCATCCCAGGGTTGGGCTAAAATATCCGCATAGAAATTTGCGCTATTAAAATGTTTAAACTGTCTATATGTTATCAAGTTAACTCCTTTAGAGAAAGTGGGAATTGAAATTTTTCGATATGCATAAACTAAACTGTGATCACTTATGGCGACATGAGACACCCCTGAACAATACACATTCTCTGCCCGATTTGTGAAAATCAGATCAATTAAAGTACTTGTAGTAGGTGTAATTCTGGTAGGTTCATTAATGAGTTGTTCCAATCCATAAATATCTGTTATGTTTAGAAGAGCTTTCACATTAGCATTGTCTTTGGATTGCATGTCACAATTTAGATCCCCCAGGAGAAAATGTTCTACGTTTTCAGAATCTAATTTGCCTAATAATGTGTTTACATGCGCGAAAAGTTCATGGGGTGAATTTGGAGGTCTGTACCATGAAGTAATAACAAAGGGTTTTGAGTTATGTTTACGAATTTCAATTGATATAATTTCCAAGAGCTGACTGTCCAAATCTGTACGGACAGAATAGCTTATGTTTGAACGAATGTAAAAACATACGCCACCACCAAACCGTAAAAGATTGCAATTAAAGGGAACAAAAGTATCACTGAGGCGAATTTGTCTCCGATTGTTCCGATATCGTTCTGTCAGGTCAGCCCCCCCCCCCCTATCCCCCCCTAAAAAGACCTGGATCCGCCACTGATAATAGCGAACCGGGTATAACGTAGGATATTCTTCAGCACAGACATAGTAAAATGCATGGAAAAAACGATACAACGTCAACGAACCTTCGTTAAAACCAACACATTTTGCGAATCCCTTGGGACGCTTCGTTACATCGGAGTTCCATTGTATCGCGAGAAACAAGATTGTCTACTGAAAGCGTATTGTTGTTAAACCATGCGTGCAAATGCTGCGGGACGTCTGTACTCCTGCAGCCATACTCAGTCTTTCAGTTGAATGGCTATGTCTGAATTTCATCCACTTACTCACGACAAACATTTTTAATCTTGAGCAGCATAACAAACAGCACCACAGCAGAGTGCTACCAGAAGATTACTCAGCACTATAATGCGGTCGTTTTTACAGAGAGGCGGGACACACTTGATTATAACCATCCCTTACAACATGAATAAGCCAAACCACGGAACAATTCAATTATGTTCAATATACAGCTTTTAGGTGAATGCTCACACTCCAGAGACTCAACAGGTCGAACCACAGGATAAAAATTAGAGTTACAACGGGAGGGAATGATATTTTCGCTGAATTTATCACAAGCGTATATAACATATGTGCAACTAACCTTGAACTTTCACCCCACGCGCCACGTAGACAATCGATGTATTTAGTCAAAAAATATTTTCGCCACAAGTTCTGCTTCTTCACGTTCCTTCGTGATTTTTGCCTGTTATAACCAAAGCCGTATTAGTAGGCTATGAGATGCATTGCCGTCTATCTATATCTCTTGCTAAAGTTTTCATTTTTGGCAATAAGAAACAACTGAAGAAAAAGAGAGTTTTATTTAAAAAGCGAGTTTTATTCAAACTAATTTAATCAATTGTGGGGTCAATCCTATGTCTGGGTCAGGGGAGGGACTTATCGGCTCTGTGTAAAGTATTGCGTTTGTCAGGAGGTGTGTCCCTAAATTTTTAGACAAAATATGCTGTACCCAGTTTCGGAGGTGACGTGCATGGTTTTTTCCCCTTTCAGAATAGAATGTAGCAAAGCATTAACTGATATAAGCGATATTGACAAAACTGAAAAACTGATGCCCAATTTTGGTGAAAAACACTTCAAAAACCTTATCCCTTGTCGACATATACCTAGATAGCTGTGTAAGGGTAAGAAATTTAAGGGTCAGGCTTTCGTGTCCAAGAAATTCAGACCATACATCGATAATACAATAAATTTTATTGCATGTTGATGATAGGATTGCCAAGGTTAACTGTCTTGTAACCAACTGTGATTTTCTGAGTTTCTTCTGCTATTCAAGACAGCGGGATGCAGGAATGTCATTCTCGACAAGTAATGTAGTACATGCATAGACAAAGAAAATCGCCACGAACAAGGCCAATTAACTTCAACAAGATCGACAGGACTGGCTTAAGGACTTTCACACGCACACGGGCACGACCCGATACATACAATTTCCAGCGAACTGAAGAACTAGCCGACACGTCTTAACAGAAGAACACTAAAGGCAAAGGGTCAGGTGTAATAAGATGTTTTCCTCCTCTGAACCCACCTATTCAATTTTTGACAGATAAATACAAATTACGCATTCTACGATCAAATTACGATGCAGGGTCGGTTGTTGTTTTTGTCAATCTGGGAGAAGCCTGCGTACAGACGTCTCCTATTTCCTTTGCTTCACGCGGAAAAGGGTGAAGCAAAGGAAATAGGAGACGTCTACACGCAGGCTACTTGAGAGTAAATTTTAAGTAAAAAACCGAAGAATTATCCGTTTCATACTTATGCCTGGCCGCTGGGCGTTTGTGTAGACCGAAAGTTAATTAAATTTTAAAGTTCACTTTGCTCGTTCCCAACTCTTCCTGCTGATTGCTTGAAGTTTATCAGATTTGTTTGTAAAATTTTGCAAAGGTTGGCCAGCTCGCAGGCCATCATATGAGACCTACTACTCCGACCGAATACTTACTCACTTGTTTTACACAATTTAAAAGTGTTCTTAAGAACGGTAAAGGTCTTCGGTCTAGGGTTGCTGGATACTGGATAAGCCATATTTAACGACGTCAACCGTGCAACCACACCTTCAGTTAGGACAAGTTCAGACTCTATTTAGGACAGACAAGCATAAACATTATTTACCCTGTTCTGGACAGAGAGGCCAAAAATCGCTCCCTGTCCAGCGGCTCGTCCCCGTATAGGTCCTATTAGGGAGTACCCTCCGGGAGTCACAGGATCAGAGTTCGATCATTGCAAGAGCAAAACAAATATTTTCTCAAAATAGCCCCAGAACCCTGGTGCCGAAGTTGCGTGCTGAATAGAACAAAGATGGCTCGATGCTTAGCTTTTCTTATGTTCGCACATCTCAGGACATACAATCGATATTATAAATAAATGTAACCAGGCAATGTGGCAAATAAATTAGGGAGTGCGCACTGCGCAGACTATTCCCATTTCTTGCCTACGACATTTTCACATTAGCTTCACTTATAACTACAACCAACTGAATCTTCAGTTTGTTGTTTTCGGGGGCTTATCATATATAAGCAGTTTGAAAGCCGTATGATGCTTCTCCAGATTACAAGTCTACCAACGGATTACATATTTATTGTTTTTATTTTTATTTATCCACGGGAAATCATTCAGTTGTTTCTTGCTGAAATGCTTCCAAATGCCAATGCCGGAGGGGTAATCTCTATAGTTGCTGTACGAGTTACCTCCCCCTTCCCCGGGAAGCTAATTCAAAGCTTAAGTCAAAGAAAAGTGAAAGTTGAACTTAAAGACAAACTAAAGACATAAACTGTTTAACAAATCTCGGCATTAAAAGTTTGCATTTATTCAAATAACCCAGATCATCCAGAAATGTTTAAAGGGAACTCAGTGAATCTCTTCTATTCCCAGGGGAAATTCTTGCCTGTCATGTTGTCATCCTTGACCCCTCTAGCTTGCGAATAAGGCCGGCTCTCATCGCTCCGAATCGCCAAGGGGTTCGCGCCCCCTAGCAGCCGGGAGGGAAGACAGACGGCTTTATTCACTGACTACGAACCTCCTCAAAATATATCACTGGTTGTTATGTTACGTTGGTTGTGTTTGCTCACTTCCCAGGAACGTTGATCTCAAGTCCGACTTACCAGGGAAAAAAAACAAAACAAAAAAAAACCTCTTAAAGTGAATCTCATACTTCCTGGCTTGGGTGTCACTAGGTCGTCAGTAGTTATAGAGTTGGCGGTTCGAGACCAGTTTTTTCAAAACTGGTCTTGAACAGCGCCAACTCTATAACTACTATAATCATATGGTCACCAACATATGGTGAGGAGCCGAGCAGGCTCGGGAAGTCGTTGACGAAGTCAACGAGCGAGGCTCCTTCCGGCCTATTGTGGGTAGACATGCAATCTCGCAGAGATTGCATGTCGTAGGGCACAATAGGCATAATGTCGCCATAACATTTTCAACTATATTGGTTCCATCACATGGCTCCACATCATTTTTTTATATGCCAGATCCATATTTTTCGCATTGGGGAACAAAAGCGGAGCTTTTGTGAGGCAGTGAATTGATCGCTTTGCGATCAAGAGGGGAAGTTTCTTTTTGCGATGCTGGTTCCATTTTATGGATAACTATATGTATTTTATTACATGGATACTATATGTTTTTATTTCATGCAGTATCGAACGCTTTCTCCATCACGTGAGCACAGACTACAGGAAGTCTAAAATTCTCGGAAAACAGGAAGTTATACCGAGAAACAAGTCTGGACATGTCTGGTGAAAACAGGAAGTTTATGATGAAATGGGACTTTCCCGATGAGTCATCAGATTGTCATGTAATATCAGATGAACTTGTATTTGAAGTAAAGTTTGTCAGTAAAGTTTGTCAGTAAAGTAAAGTTTGTCAGTAAAGTTTGTCAGTAAAGTAAAGTTTGTCAGTAAAGTTTGTCAGTAAAGTTTGTCAGTAAAGTTTGTCAGTAAAGTTTGTCAGTAAAGTTTGTAGTGAACAGAAAAGCAGACTGTGTTTGCGCAACTTGTATGGAGGCCGACACAGCTGTGTCGTGACGTCACATCTTCAGATTGCATAATGTCCGTAAGCTAAACTTTTGATTCCATTTTCTGCTATATATCTTTTATCATCAAAACAGCTGAGTGATATTTTGTTGATTTCATAACTTCCGAGTTGATGTCTTTCGCTTCTTATTGTTTTCATTCTATGTTGCATTTGCTCATTTTTGAATAATACTTTTTTATAATCTTCGTGTTTGATATTTCCTTTTATTATATTCTTTTTGATTCCTTTTGCTGTTTTTTCTACTTTATTGTC
This sequence comes from Siderastrea siderea, assembly GCA_964030785.1. NCBI lineage: Eukaryota > Metazoa > Cnidaria > Anthozoa > Scleractinia > Rhizangiidae > Siderastrea > Siderastrea siderea. The sequence continues at coordinate 32,917,979 of OZ034974.1, forward strand.
TTTTTTTATATAACTATACAATTTTGATCGTAATCCGATAAATTCTTTTATTGGCATTCCTGCTGCTTCATCTTTAAATTTTCCAATTACTTTTTTGTTTGCTTTGCTGAAATACTGGGAACTTTCTGGATAGTCGCTGTTGTCAAATCGATCTTTGTCATTCCAAAAGTCTTGGTAAATATCTTCAGTCTGAATTTCATAAGTTAATGAGTCTGTATCAGTGAATAGCAGCTTGGCTTTGTCTCCATACTTCTGTTTTATGTAATTATAATGAAAATCATACATCAATGTTTTGCTTAGATCAAGAATACACATACCCACATAAGCCGGCCGATTAAGAGTTAGTACTTCTTTGATCTTGTGAACTGCTACCAGATTTTCATTGAATATTTTACTGCATACAAAAGTAGGTTTAGAAGACATTTTTAATAGTTTTTTACCATCTGTGATAAGACGTACATCAACACGTTTTCTAATGTTTTCCATTGTTTTACCAAATACTGAGTTATTCATAAGTTTGAAGAAATCTTTTTCGAATGCGTTTTTTGCTTGCGATCGTTTTTGTGTGTTGAAATCAATATATTGCTTCAACCATGGTGACTGATCAAATTCTAATACTCTATGGATCTTTTTCAATTTTAATCCAAGATCAATATACATCTGCAAGTTTCTGTAATGCAGAACATATTTTTCTTTATTTGATAATGTTGGGATTAGTTTATGTACTAGTCCTGTTGATATATTATACTTTGTAGCTATCTTTTTACAATAATCAGACAGCATATCTTTTTTAACACAAACCTTCTCAGGAGCTAATGGATAGTCATTATGAAGGTCATGCAACTCTTTGGGATATTCTAGATCAACTTCTAGTATTAACCCCTTTTCACTATTTTCATTATATCTGGCTACATTTAGTTTGCTAATTTGCTTTTCTGTCATCCATCTGAAATTACCTGTTGGAAGATACTGTGACATAGCCCAACCGTATAAATTATTAGCATCAAGGTACATAATGTATTTTGACGGCATATTCTCATCATATTTACTCATGTACTTATTGTTCGCTTTTGAATATCGATGGCTAATATAAGATACACCACCTCTCAAAGCTTTTTCAACGAATTGGAACATATCTATGTCTGTCATTAGTTCTAATTGAATATTAGTCATCTTCAACATAGCATCCCAAGACAAACCAGGTGATGTAAAATAGTGACATGGGTCTAATTTATAATACTGAATACATGTTCTACGGAAATTTTCAAACACATCAGCTAATAAAAGCATATCAGACTTGAGATATAAATTATGGTATTCACCCATTGTCTGCAATTTAAATGTATTCCAAACATTTTGAGCATGGGTATAATCTTCATCTGAAATATGTTCATCAATCAATATGCTGTAAAATTCTTCTTTAGTTGGTAATTCTGTTTTGTTGAATTTATCGAAACTATCCATATAATCATAAGGATAAACTCCCTTACGGGTCATAAGACTTAATTTTTCTTTTTTAAACCATTCGCTAGTATACTTTAGAGCTTCCGCTGGTAAGTTGCTAACTAATTTATCCAAACTTGAGCTCATGAATTGGAAACTGTCAATAAAGGTAAGATGATTACCAAGCATAAAAGCCATATACTTTTCCATATTATTTGGAATAGCATTGATATTCATTTGTTTATCCTCTCCTTTATTATTTTTGTATGTGTGCTTTTTGACTATTTGACCTAATTTTTGCATTATGAAATGGCTGTCATAACCCCTCAAATTATGGAATATAACAGGAATTTTTATTTCTTCAGGCTTTATTTTTAGTTTCAAATTACAGTCTTGGTGTGCTGAGCCTCTGTATTTGCCTGTAATATGGCAATGATCTCTCACTCTAATGTCTTTTTCAGTATATTTTTTATCACAGATGTGGCATGTTGTTGCTTTTTTGAATTCATCTTCATTCTCTTTTGTCATTTTCAATGGTTTATTAAAATGTTTTTTCATTACTTTTTTACACCATTTTACTTCTTCTAACATGTTCTCCATGAATTTGTAAACAGCATTTTCACCTCTATATAGTTGTATTGGTTTGGTATATTTGTCGTCATAACAGCAGACAACCTTATATCCATATCCACAGTCGGTATGTTTTTGGTAAGCCTCAGTATATGATTTCTTACCTTCTTGTTGACATCCATGAATTTTCTCTGTGATAGCCTCGAAATCAGCATAAATAACAAATGGTACAGGTTGCTGTTTATGAAAGTTGTTGAATTTTAATATATTGTTATCTTTAGTTGGCATTTTAATTGCTTGAGTGCCATTAACTTGTATGCAAATATCTTTATGATTGATCAATACCCTGTCAGAACTAAAACATTGCAGACAGTGCATACAAAAGTGTTTTCTATGTTCATGTTTTGTTTGGTTATACATGAATTTGTTGAAATCTTTTATAAGAACATAATGATTGTTCTCATTTTCAGTTATTAAAAGTAGTTCCATATGATCTTCATTCTTTTCTTTTGAAATATAGATGGGGTAAGGTTGTTTGTTTTCATAGCCGAATACATTTATATTTATGCTGTTTTGCTTCTCAATTTTGTTGTAATGTTTGATACAAACTGGGAATTCAATACCGGAGTAATTTAATTTTTCAATGTATTGTTTGTCAACCTTTTTTATTCTTTGAGGATATTTTTCTTGTGGATTTATATGTCTAATATGACACCATCGGAAGCATTCATTATCCTTATTTTTCATGTTTATTAAACCTTTAGCACTGTTTCGCAGTTCTTCAGGAAGTTGGATATATGAGGATCCCTTCATAGGCTCATATTTAGCAATGTTTAGGTAATGGTCATTAATTTCTTTTACAGTCCATCCCGATCCTTCTGATATCCATTGAGCTATTTTGTTTATGATGTTTTCTGAAGAAATTTTTAATGATTCACTGATTCCCACTTGGTTGATTATTGTTTGACTTGCGCTATTGAAATATGCTGACTTTTCAATTATTACATCAGATGATATTTTTTCGAAAGTGACTTTCAATGTTTCAACGTATTTCAAGCCTTTCATTTCATTCAATAAAATAGATAATTGACGTTCTACACCTTTTCGTGTATTTTGCATTTGAATAAGAGGATCTTTATCATTTCTTAGATCGATTTCATAAGATTTTACAAAACCGTTTAAAGCTTTGTCGATTTGTTTAATTACGGTTCTAGGTGTAGGAACCGGTTTTCTTTTAACAGTTCTTTGTTTTGGGATTGGTTTGTAATTATCCCTGAACTGCATTGGTGGAAGAATAATGTTTTCTTCGTACCGTTTGACCATCTCTTTGACACTCTTACGAGGCGCAGGTACTGGTCTTTTTTGTAAAATGGGCGTGTTATTATCTTGCTTCATAAGCAATTTAATGAGTTGCGATTTGCTAAGTTTCTTTAAACTGGCTTTGTTCATATTACTATTATAATTAGATAAAAATTTAAGTGACTTCATTATAGATACTATCTATAGTGAAATAATATTTAAGTAGTTTTAATCTGCGTTTAAATTATGTCGATGTTTTTTAGTTTTTAAATGACATGTTTTTCCAGACAAAGTATAATTGCGACCTGTATTACATATCTCACAATACCATTCCTTATTCAACATGTACATGGTTCTTCGTTTTGTTTTTTCTTCTTTAGTTAAATTCTGATTTGGTCTACCACGACCTCTCTTAACAATTGCTTTATCCATATATATAATACTATATATTATATTTTTAAATATGTTCACCACAGAAGATGGTAACTCCAGTAATTAGCATATCTAGGATCCTTGTATGTTAATTTACCATATCTATTTTTTATTTTAGAGGCTCTTTTACGATATCTCAAACGCCTTTCTGGATCTTTATGTACCAAGAAATCTTCGTACTGCCTGTCCCCAAAGTGTATTTTTTCACCATTTTTAAGCATTACAACATACTTTTTATCTTTACGGCTAGAATAATTAAGATCCTTAGCTCCGTACACATGCTTAGCCCTGAATTTTAAGGAATTGAATTCGTCTCCAAACTTGAGATTTTTCATTATAATTATGTTACATATTTATGCATGTAGTTGCAATGATTTTGTAATGTTTCTGATGATCGGAATTTTTTAATACAATGCTTACATTTGATTCTAACACCCTGGAAATAAAGTATGATTTCTTTAATGATCTCATCATAATCATTGCTGACTAATATTTTGTAATTGTTGTTTTCATACTCTTGTAGCATCATTTCCTGTTCTTTTGAAAGCTTTCCGTAACCAGTTGGTGTTTTAAATTCAATTCCAAAACCTGTGTAATTTAAATGCAAATTTCCAATTAATAGATCACAAGTTCCCTTCTGATAACCCATGTTGTATGATTTTATTCTCATGTTACAATTAATTTGATTTTCACCTAATGAAGGTAATAGGATTGCTTTTGGATAATTGTTTCTAATAAAGTTGACTACCTTTTTATGTAAATCATATTCTGTATTTATATTGAATGTTAGCATTTTGTATGGTCTGTTGTTGAATTCATACTTGCCGGTTTTTCTGATTGATGGTAAAACATCTTTTGTTACCCATCGTTGGAAATCTTTAGCTTTATCTATGTTTGATCTCAAAATTAGGCCATACAGTCCAGATTCATTTATATAAATTGTGTTTCCAGTGTTCCGTTTTAAAGGGAACGATTCGTTCCCCCAAGATTTGAGGCCATTATCATGAGTATTTTTTAAAGGGAACGATTCGTTCCCCTTGGATTTGAGTATCTTAAGTGAACATTTATCATCTGGAGCAACATGATCACGAATAGCTTTACGAGTATTTTTATAATTTAAAATGCTGGCAACTGTTTTACCACGGAACCATATATCATCATCTTTTTTGATAATAATCAGTTTTTGACCTTCATAAGTGAAACCTTTCATATGTATATACTATATATTTTTATTTTTTGAATTCTTTTTTAAGTTGTTTTTCAACACGTTTATATTGATTTACAAACTCATCAAAATCCATATTTTCAATATTTTCCATCATTAGTTTATCTCGTCGTATTTGATAGTCATCGTCATCCTCATAACGATCCGAACGTTCTTTATTCCTTTTATGAACTTTAGTTAAAAGATGTTTTTCCTTTCTCTTCAAACTATAGTTTTTATCACAAATATCACAGAACCACTGCTGATTTTCAGTATCCATATATATGTATATATTATATTATTTTTAAATCCTTCATTGGAACCCAACTGTTAAATTCATCACTGTATCCCTTCCATTTAACAAGAGCCTGTTTCTTCTTATAATCCCTCCGAATCACTTTATCAATTCTGAATACCTGTTGTTCAGCTTTAAGTAATTCAGGTTCATAAAAACTCCCTTGAATGTCTTCATCTCTGAGATCCTTTATTTTGTATGTGATTGGATTCGTATGTTGTATTTCATCAACTGTGAAAATTTCCTCAGACCAATTTGGTGTATAGCCCTTATCAAATACATTTCGTTTATACTTACTTATTCTAACCTTATCAGCAACTTTGAACTTTGGTTTTTGTTTTAATGTTTCCATATCACCGTACAGATTAAAGTAAACAACTCCTTCATTCTTCTTTTTACTGGCTTCAGTTGGTGTCATCTTTGTGCTTGAATGTCTGGTATTGTTATACTGTTTCACTAATTTAGGTAACATGTCTAAATACTGTGTATTACCTTGAACAGTAAACTGTTTCCACATTTTGGTTTTGATTGTACGGTTCCATCTTTCACAAACTGACGACTTTTCCTCATTCTCAGTTGAGTACAAGGTTATTTTATTCTTATCAAGTAGTTCCTTAACATGTTTGTTGTAATACTCTTTGCCTTTGTCTGTCCAAAGATATTGTGGTTTACGCCCCTCTTTGAATATTGTTTTAAAAGCATTCATAACGGTTTCACCCTTTTTATCTTTTAATGGGACGATCCAACCGTATTTAGAGAATACATCTAAAACCATAAGAAGATATCTGTAGCCAGCGTTCCATTGACTAAACTGTTGCATCTCAATAAGATCTGAACACCATATCTCGTCAATGCCGTTTACAATTACACGCCGCCGAGTAAAGTTACGTTTTATAGGTTTATGAAGCTCATCAGCTAATTTTTCTTGCCAGTTTTCTTCACTCGACGGCCTTTCCCGTTTTTTGTCTTCCTTTGTTTTACACCGAGACCTAGCTTTTGTTTTGTGTTGATTAGAAATCGTGCTGTTTGTCCCCATTTTGGCATCTGTCCATAAGGTATTTTATCCAATGACTTGACCATTACTTTGTCACATTCACCTTTGTCCTTCCCCATGTCATAACAAATATCATGATGAGCTGATATTCTATCAACTTCATTGTAAGGTTGTACGTGCCACTTGGTGACCTCTCCAGTGTTTTTATCATACTCTAACTGTTTATCGAGAGGGTTATATGCCCCCATGTATTTATACTTTCCAGGAGTCCATCCAGCTTTTGGTGTCGGTAATTTCCCAATTAGTTTATGGATATCTAAACTACCACCATCCAAATCCTTTCTGTCGGTTTTATACTTTCTATTTGGTCTAATTTTGGTTGATAATTGATCAAGAGCTTGACTTCCGACATTTTGAATCATTGGATTCAACTTATCCAGAGCATAATCGATAGCCTTTTTCTGCAGTTTTGGGTTTCTCAAGGCTTCTGATCCATAATATCGTCCCATTTCAACAGCCTTTTTACCTAACCAAGGAATACCATGATGCACAAACATATCTAAACCTGTTGATGCTACTGTATCTAGTACGCCCGCCCCCTTCGACGGGCTAACCCGTTTCCCGATTGTTTGACAAATCTAGTTTTAGTAATACCACATTCTTGGCAAACGCATTTAAGCAAAAGTCTGTTATTTTTGGCTCTCACATATTGTTCGCTTCCTGGCACACATAGAGTCTGTTTCTTCTGTTTCACGCAATATGATCTCATATATAATATGATTAGATAAGATTACGGTTCAACGTACACATTCTCATATTTGCCAGTTTTCGGATTTTTTCTCATCATCATCACAGTACCCTTCTTTGGTTTCGTCCAGAATTTCTTGCTTGTTATACCAGTTTGTCCTGTGAAAGCACCTTTCAATATATCACCAGACCAATATCGGTCAAATACATGGTTGGTTGATGGAATTACTTTGCGAGTTATTTGTTCGGCTATTTTGGCTGCCTCAAAAGCTTTACCTAATGGATTTTCACCTCCCTTTTGGCTTTTGATAAATTTAGTCTTAGTGATTCCACATTCAGAGCATTTACATTTGAACATAAGCCTCCCATTTTTAGCCTTTACATATTTTTCACTATTAGGTATACATTCTGTAACCTTTTTCTGTTTAACGCAATATGATCTCATATATATTAATTAGATATTTTTGAAATACTGTTCTATAAATTTCTCATTATTCGTCGTATCATATATGTCGAAAACTTTCAACAGATCAAAATATGATTTACCATTATTAATCTCATTTAAAAAGTATAAACAGAAGTAACCGCATGTTGTCGTTAGTAAATTTTGTATTTGATTGTTCTGATGAAGCAATGTTAAATTCTTTTTTCTCGCATGATTGACAATTTCTTGGAAGGGAGGCAAACCAAAGCTATCAAAGTAATTGATGACTTTATCCTTAACATAAGTAGCCACCCAATGACTCCCTGGCATATAACTCGGTTCAAGATTGTAAATGAATAATGCTTGTTGATGATCGTGAGGAACATTTTCATCTCTTGACAATACATCATTAATTGGAATATTCAGATACTTACACCATTTTATTAAATCATAATTTGACATAGGAATGTTTTTATGGAATTTTGGTTTTACAATAGAATATTTAGAAGAGGGACGTTTTTGAACGGCGAGTTCTTGCCTAATAGTAGACCTTCGCCCTTTTTTTGAGATTTTTTTTTTTTTTTAGTCCCCATACCGATTGTATCGTCTGGCCAATTTCCGTAAAAAGGCGGTGTTCTATAAGTGTTGGTCATCAAACCACCATCCTGTTCTGGTATAGATCTGGGTGGTCTTTGTTTAGGTCGTCCCATCTGAGGAGCTCCTTTACCAGTCATCTTCTTTATTGCCTCAATAGCTAAAGGGACTCCAATTGATGCAAGGAGAGTCCCTAAGAACCCACCTGTTTGTACTTTTGTCGGTTTTATATGAACACCAGAGCCTGTTTGTAGAGCATTTAATATATCTTGTTTTTGTTTTGTGGTCAAAAGATGTTTGTATGCTATCAACTGGTTGATTTTATTTTGTGGTATTAGGAACCCACCGGTTTGTAAACCTTTTCCAGATATCTTCTTAACAATCTGAGATGCTCCTTCAGATGCTAAACCTGCCAAAGCTGACAATCCAATAGTCTTGGCAATCGTTGGAGCGAAAGTTCTTCCAAGCGATAGAACTGTAGAGAGGAGTGATCCACCAACTTGCTTTCGAATGTTTGTTTTGGCTAGTTTGATGTCCATTCCTTTTCTCAATTTTCTATTTTTATCCAATCGCTTAACTATATTCTGAGGTACGTATAGAGTGTCATTCCCAGATAGAGAGTCCTTTGTCAGTCTCAAAACGATAGTTTCTCTTTTATGATACGCGCTACTAAGATTCTTTTTCTGGTTTGGTGATAAACTAACTTTAATTTCGTATAGTTGTGTCATATATTATATGTTAGATAAATTCTATTTTAAAAAACATATTAATCTAAATTTTCATCGATGTAAAACTTATTTATTTAAACTATCATCAATTCGTTTCCAACTGTCTTAACAACAACCTCACTCTCGTAAAATACAATGCTATGAGCTCGGACGTTTGCTGCTGGGGCTACATTGAGACGATAATGGAGAATCAACTGTTTAGGATCTCTTGTCACTACCTCTTTCTGATATGACAAATCGAAATAGATAAGACCATATAAACTGGTGTAATTTGCTATATTCAATTGTGTCCCACTGTTATAATCGTTTTTACGAAATGCATAACTCATAAGATCATTGAATATCCTAATTTTTGAATCTGCATCATATTCGAGCTCTGGGTAAAAAACGTTATTCCCATATTCAAGCCTACAGCTTGATAAAGAGCTGTTAGCATTAGCTGCATTGAGTTTGAAAGTGTCAAACAAATATGGACTCCTCTCTTCTTCATTATTATTTGGTGCATCTGTCCGTTGGAGATAAACAAAAACATGTTTAACGTGGTCGATAGCTGGACTGATTTGAAACATATTCTGAATAGCTCTGGTATTTGCTGACTGATTGTAGAGATCTCGCATATATGTCCAGGTTGTTGGTTTGAGAAACTCTGAAACAAAATTACTATACATAATGTCTTTTGGAATCAATCTTGGTAGCCAAAGATACAATCTTTTTACTACAACCCTTCCATCGTCAGCCGCTCCTGCTTTGTGAATTAATTCACTGTCTTCGTTAAGTGTAAGTTCAATTGTGAGCTGCATCGGGGGTAACATTTTTCTTTCTAATTCTTGGAAAAAACTGTATCGATTCAACGGTATCATCTCGTTAATCGTTTTAGCTCCCCCATTACCGTCGTTTTGTGCTGCTTGGGTTAAAATACGACGGGCTTCGAAACCTGTGTTTGTATCTGCTGTAGTTCCATCAGTATCAAGATACCAAAACGAATTCTTTCCAACGGATCGACTGAAGTCATCACTGTATTCAAGTAGATTTTTGACATTCGTAATTCTATGTAAATTATCACTCTCGTATACTATTTTACCAGACGATTTAATAACCATATGTCTGATTAGACTGTGAGATCCGTTTATCATTGTGATGCGATCTGCTGCAGCATATCCAGCACCATCTGCCCTTTTTTGAAGCTCTTTGGTTACTTCGAAATACCCATTAAAAAAATCGAACATAGTCGACCTATCGTTGATTGTGAATCTGTAACCTGTCTTTTTCTGTGATTGATTGTTACCAGGCTGTTCAATGACATTATCCAAATGGAAACGAACGTATTCATATCGTTGAAGATTTTCATTTGTTCTGAAACTCATTTATATGAGTAGTTTAGATAAAATTCACTTTTTATATAAACCATTTCCCACTTGCTAGTCTATTTATAATTGGATAAAATTCACTTTTTAATAACATTTTATCGTCTTAATCCAGTACCAGATATAAGTCTATTCAGAATTGTGTTGTAATCTTCTTCTTGTTTTGGTTTAGTAGGTTTGGTTGGTTTCATGGTTTTATTCATTGATTGTTTAGTTAAACCGTGTAATTTTCTCATAATAAGCTCTCCGCTTTTTTCAGCTGCTTTTTTTCCCAGTTTGTCTCCAGCATGTGAAATACCAGATTGAAGCGCTTTTTTCGCTAAAGGTTTTAAAACCATTTCTGGAACTTTACTTAACACCCTTCCAACTGGTTTGAATATGTTATCAACAATAATCCCAGATCCTTTATGCTTATACACAAAACGACCTAGTTTCGGGTGATATACACGTTTATATTCATATGATGCCATCTATAACTATTAGTTAGATTAATCTCTCTTCTCTCTTAAAATCAAACTGAATGAAGTGTCACTATGATTAAGATCAATGATTCTTCGTTTGCCGTCGGTGATATAAATCCGAATTTTATGAATCGTATTTTTATTGACTGGATTGAACTGTACTCGTCGAGGCTCTTGTGTGAAACTATAACTCGGAGTGAGAGTTGAGGTACTGAAACTATATATAATATCTGACTCTTCACCATCCACAAGACTGTCACTTATCAAATCACAATGAACATTCAATATTTCTCTGTCTTGTGAGAGATTAGGAATGTAATCTCCGACATTTACACTACTTGTTAGAATCTTTTTATTGAAACCAATAAGATCATTAAAATTACTTTTAGTAAGATCTAATCTGTAATTTGATGCAAGTGTTATTATTGTTCGAAATATTGTATCGTTAAACTCCAGAGTGATTGGATATTGAGGGTTTGATGAAGTCCCTGTTTTTGTTTTTTCTTTGATTAAATTGTCAAAATCAATGTAATTCCACACTCCAGGGTTGAATATAATTTCCGTCCAATTAGCACCACTATCTGTTGAATATCTTATTTTCTGATTATTGAGTTCGTTTGTCACATTAAACCAAGTGAATGACATCGAAATGATTCGGTCAAGGCCTATTTCATATTGTCTGTTTGAATCTAGTATTATCGGATTACGGTATTTGATTGTGAAATCCGATGGTTTATTACCATTTTGGTTTTTTACGGTATGGGATGATAATACAAGTTGTCTATTCATATATATGATTAGTTTAGACTAAAATAGTTTTTGTATATTTTGTTGTATTGTGACCTATTGAGTATTGAATTTCTCAACAAGATGTCGATAAGAGTGACGCCAGTATTCCGTAATTCGATGCTATTATTCCCAGCAATTATCGATCCGATAATCAGTTCAAGTTTTTTAATCATTTCTGTCGGATTGTTGAAAAACATTACCTGTCCACCTCTTTTTGTTTTTTTCTTCAAACCAGATCCTTTAATAGATTTGAGTTTTTGTTGATTGTAATTCATATAATCAGTCAGAACCTTTCTTGTATCTTGAATAATTTTTCTTCGATATTGAGCCTCAGCTTCAGTAATCAAACCACTATTTAATTTTTTAGTGATATCACTCCAATAACCATTTAGTTGTTGCCGTTTCTCTTTAGCCTTTTTAAGGGTTTTGGTAAGATAAGATTTCCTCTTTTTGTCATTCATATCTTCTTGTTTGAGTCGTAATTCGACGTCGTCATAATTCGGTATTTGAAGGTCATCTAAAGCTTGATTTATTCTATCCTCTTCAAGAATTTCATAATCTGGTACTTCTTCTTCTTCGTATTCTGGAGGAAGATCTTCAGGTTCATACATGTATTCTGGATCTATATACATTTGTTTTTTACCTGATGCTAAATCCTCAAGGACATCTTCATAAGATGGAGGTTTTGGAACTATCTGTTTCTCTTTTTCAGGTAAAACAGGTTGATCAAACAAATCGTCCAATCCATAATCAGGCACTTCATCATCAATAGCTATTCCATAATCTGGAACAGGTCGCTTTTTCTTTACTGATCTTCTCAACGGTGCTTTTGGGGCTGTAAGTTCCTTTAACTCAGATGTTATAGGTTTGAAAAGTTTCTCTGCCTCGACTTCACCCATTTGATCAGATATCTTTTTTTGTTTTATTGTATCTCTTACTGTGTTAATCTTTTTACCAAGCTCGGATCGTTTCTCAGCCATTTCTTTCCATTTGAGTAAACTCATTATATCATTTGTTTACATAAAATTTCGTATTTTGTTCGGAAAAATTAGGGTTATCATATATAAAAACGCTCGCATAGCGTGTCGCATAGCGTGTGAAATTGTATAAACAAATGATATATGAAGATTCAAAATTACGACATCCAAGATGATGACAATGACGATTTTGTTCAATTAAAGAGTTTCATGCCAAACCGATGTTTTAGGATGCTTATTTGTGCTCCCTCTGGTGGTGGTAAAACAAATCTTCTGCTGGATATGATATATAGGCTTCTCTATTTTGATAAGATATACCTTTATGCTCGAAATCTCTCCCAAAGCAAATATAAGCATCTGTTGAAATCTCTTGAACCAATATCAAAAGATGTCGGTTATGACGTGATAGAAGCAAGTAACGATGAAATCATCCCTCTGACAGATTTGTCTGATGAAAACCAAAAATTAATCATATTTGATGACTATTTGAATACAGGTAAGAAAAATGACGAACGGATACGAGACTACTTCACCAATTCAAGAAATAAAAATTGTTGTTGTATATATTTGAGTCAAAGCTATTACGGAACCGATAAAACAATAAGACTGAATAGTTCACATTTTTGTGTTTTTGATTTTCCTTCTATAAACGAGCAATCGATGATTTGCCGAGAACTGAACATTAATAAATCAGATTATCAGAAAGCTACTAAGGATCCATATAGTTTTTTGTATGTTGATAAGGTCAAAAAAAAGGTAGCCCGAAATTTCGATGAAAGAATATAAACCATTAATATATGAGTTATACCAACGGTATCCTTAATCATGATGATTCTCAAGGACTAGGTAAGATAGGTTCAAGAGGTTTACCTGGTATTGGATTTAAATTAGATGCTAATAATGATTATGATATGCAGAATAAAAAATTAGTGAATGTAAAACAAGGAACCAATAATAATGATGTGGTTACAAAAAGCCAGTTAGATAGTGAAATAGCTAAGATTCCAAGTGTGGATACAACTCAGTTTGTGAAAAAGACAGGAGCAACTATGAACGGAGACCTAATTTTACAACCACAGCCGTACCCAATTCATGGAAACACGGATAAAGCCATCTCTTATAATACAGCCCGGAATATATTCTTGAGTAAAAAAGAAGGCGGGTCTATGCTACAATCTTTAGACATGAACAACCATTTCATAACAAATATCAAAGACCCAGTTAATTCAGACCATGGAGTAAATAAAAAATATGTCGATAATCAGCTTGCGAAAAAATTAGATAAGGACACTACTATCGATATGAAAGATAATGCGATCACCAATGTCAAATTTCCAGTAAACCAAAAAGACGTTGCTACTGTAGAATATATCACTCAGAGAATCACTAACTCGCAAAAAAATTATCTCAAACTTGATGGCACAACAAGTATGTCGGGAGACTTGAATTTAAATAACAATAAAATTATTAACTTACAAACCGATTCAAAAAATTCGAAATCCGCAGTTAATGTTGAGTTAATGGAAAATGAAATAACAGATTTGAGAAATCTTGTCACTCAAAAAATTCATGAATCTCAGATTATTAATTCAGGACAAAAAAAAGACGCCTTCAGATATTTAATGGAAAACGACGACGAATCTTCAAGTGAATTAAATATTCAGGTTTTGGGTATTGTTGATTTTTCCAATTCTCCACATCAAATTAATAAAAAAGCTTACCAACTTAAACTCCTGTTTCAAAAAAGCTCACCAAACCAGTACCAATCACGCCTCGGTTTTAACCTTTATAAACTTCCAGTCGGTTACTATACTTTGGTAGTTGAATGGTTTCCGCCGGAAATGAGTGAGTTGAGTGTGGCAGTGCAAGGCACTACGATTTCAATTTCTAATTATGCAACAAAAACATTCGAAAACTATACCAAAACAGTTATCAATTTTCACCGATGGGGTAGCTCGCCTCCACAATTTATTTATCTCGATCTACACGGTACAGTTACTTTTCCATCACTTTTAACAATTGGACATCTTATTGTTTATGGTGTAAAAGAAACAATTTCAAACGTTGACCCAAGTGTCTATGACACCGCTTTTGTAATTGAGAATGGAAAATTGGTGATGGAAACAGATTTATCTTTAAACGGACATCGTTTGCGTGGTTCCGTTCATTACATAAATGGGATTTTGAATACGAAAAACGGGAACACATTTTTATTGAATGGTTGTGACAAAATAATTATTCCAAATCATAGCGACATATTAACTATAACAGTGCTCTATTTCAAGCTCAAAAGTAAATATAAGCCTATTTCTTTAAAAATAAAACACAGTGACCATTTAACTCAATCAATCACTTACACTTCAACCCAATCAACTAAATCACAGACAATAAATATCAATTTAGTACTAGCGTTTGGTCATTTGGCTGTGGAACTGGGTTCAGTTGTGAAAAATCAAGAACTCTTAATGTTGATTGAATATAGAGTGCCATAAACATTTTTTTCATTCATCATATATCACAATGCGGATATCCATCTGATTGGAGTATGGAATGCTTTTTAGAATATATTATCCCAAAAGAAATAAGCGTTGAGGTTTCCGATGAAAAACATAATAAATAATCCAACATAATAATATATATGAGAACAGCTATTTTAATTAATGAAATTCTCGAAAGCATAGAAAGATTGATTAAAAACATCAGAACATTATACTCCAATATTAAAGAGTCATTCAAAAAGAAAAATGTAACCATATAATATATATGGATAAACATAATATATTCAATTGGAACCATGTTTCAGAAAAATTAACGGAAAATCAAATATCTGAGTTGAAAGCATTATACAAATTCTATCATAAGAAATACTGGCTTGCCAAAGTGACTTACAAATATTTCAAAAAAACAGAACTTGCATGTAATATTGGATCCGCTTTATTGGTAGCTATAGGAACAATAGTTGGTGGTGTAACACTAAACCCTATTCCTCTTGGAGTGATATCCGGTACTGGGCTCTTACTTAAAACATATTCAGAGATCAAAAATTACAAGAGAAAAATTGAAATGAGTAAATTCGCCTATACATCTTATTCAAAGGTTTTAACAGATTTACGATCCTTTATGAGAGGACTGAAGTATGATGAAAAAGAATTTCTTGATTATGTCAAAGTTATAGATGAAATAATCATTGATATGTGTCCATTAACTGACAAATTTGAAAAAAAATACAACAAGGTATTCATCCAAGAATAGATCTTATTTTATCGCCAATAAGAGACATAATACTAGCCCAATATTTATTGTAAAAAGCTAATGTTTTTTTCGATTTACTAATTGGAATATTTTTGTAAGGTATTCCCATCATCTTGAATATCTTTCTCATAATGAAATTTGCGCTAATCATCCTTTTCCTTGTACCATTAACTTCATTAAGAACCTTACCTATCTCGACATATATAGCATCAATTTTTTGTTTCTGACAGTTTGATATTTTGATGTTATATTTTTCTTCAATATCGAGTAATATGTTGTTAATGTGGTACTCTCGATGGTAAACAGATTTTCTTATAAATCTATGTATATTTTCATAAAAATTAACATATTCTTTCACATAATTATATCCTTGTACTACACCACAACTTAAACATGCTAACATCCCATCGTCGTTAATAATATACTGATTATCACAGCATTTATCATCTTTTGGTTTTCTGGCAGAATCTATTTGCTGGTCACAAAAAGGACAAACAACTTCTGATTCTTTCAAGTAATTGTGAATATCTTCATTACAATTCATTCTATACTATTATATGAGATATTTTTTTATGTACTTACAAGTTCCGCAAACACAGTCTGCTTTTCTGTTCACTACAAACTTTACTGACAAACTTTACTGACAAACTTTACTGACAAACTTTACTGACAAACTTTACTTCAAATACAAGTTCATCTGATATTACATGACAATCTGATGACTCATCGGGAAAGTCCCTGTGGTTTTCAAGACAAAAAGAACTGTCTAACGCGTTAGAAAAACAATTGAAAAAACTTAATGACTCATTTCCTCGGGAAAGTCCCTGTGGTTTTAAGACTTCCTGCAGTGCGACGTCACGTGATGGAGAAAGCGTTCGATACTGCATGAAATAAAAACATATAGTATCCATGTAATAAAATACATATAGTTATCCATAAAATGGAACCAGCATCGCAAAAAGAAACTTCCCCTCTTGATCGCTTCGCGATCAATTCACTGCCTCACAAAAGCTCCGCTTTTGTTCCCCAATGCAAAAAATATGGATCTAGCATATATAAAAATGCATTCGTTTCCACATGAAATAAAAATGATATAGTTATCCATAAAATGGAACCAGCATCGCAAAAAGAAACTTCCCCTCTTGATTGCTTCGCAATCAATTCACTGCCTCACAAAAGCTCCGCTTTTGTTCCCCAATGCAAAAAATATGGATCTAGCATATATAAAAATGCATTCGTTTCCACATGAAATAAAAATGATATAGTTATCCATAAAATGGAACCAGCATCGCAAAAAGAAACTTCCCCTCTTGATTGCTTCGCAATCAATTCACTGCCTCACAAAAGCTCCGCTTTTGTTCCCCAATGCGATAAATGGGTCAAATGATTGAGCTATACTATAGAAACCTTTTATAAAGTGATCACGTGATCGAGTGATCTGATTGAGCCATCTGATGTGTAGTCATGATGTGAGGAACCAATATGGCTATTGTGCCCTACGATATCCAATCTCTACGAGATTGAATATCTACCCACAATAGCCCGCAAAGGAGTCTCGCTCGTCAGGACTTCGTCCTAACGACTTCCCGAGCCTGCTCGACTCCTTCCCATCAGAAGATAACCATCAGATGGAAGAGTAGTTATAGAGTTGGCGTTGTTCAAGACCAGTTTTGAAAAAACTGGTCTCGAACCGCCAACTCTATAACTACTGTCGTCACGAAGTTTTTTGTATGGCTAAGAAATGTAATTATTTTATGCTGGCTAGGAACTTTCCATGTTCGTCATGCCGGGAAAAAGAAACAGAGAGACCGTCATCTATCTATTTCCTCATTTCTTTAAAATTCAATAATCTCTCTCCTCTTCTTCTTCTTCTTCTTCTTCTTCTTCTTCTTCTTCTTCCTCTTCTCCTAAATATTCTTAAAAATCAGGAATTTCTAAATATTCATGGCGCAAAACCAAAACCATCAACAGGGCCAGCAAAACCAAAACTATAGCGACAATTTTGGATTGAATGAAATCTCAAAGAGGGGATAAAAAAGCTGAAAGTGAACGAATACGTACATAGCTTTGGGGTAAACTGTTCCATCAAGGTGACTTGTGAAATTAACAAACCCTCAATAGAATTCGCATATTACGAAAATGAAGGAATATCAGGAAATAAAACGTGCAATGGAATTCAGCGATTATTAAGGACAGCGTTTTCAATGTTATATTAAGATTTATATTAAGGAAATAAATAATTTCTAAGTGTAAAATGTGTGTAAATGTAAAGATACCTAGGTTATATCCTCCCTTTATCGCCAGTTTCAAGTTTTTATCCCCCTTTAAAATCAACATACAAGTGGTTGATCCCTAGCCACGTAAAATCAACTGACAAAATATTCTAGTCATTCTTTATTCATTGTCACAGCATTTCATTCAAACCAAAGAACTCGTCGAGAGACTAGTTCGTTGACGTTGGAAGATGTCCGCATGGAAATTCGGTCCCAGCTCCGCTCGGTTACAGCAGACCAGCTCTGCTCGTCTGAAGATAAAGTGTGTCAGGTAGGACCTCCTGGCCAGAAAGGAGTGCCTGGAATCAAAGGAAGGCGAGGAAAGAAAGGTTTGTTAGTAGATATAGAAATCTGTGACTCGCAAGAACTCGTTTCGATTAATAAACGCACACTTATGTGGACGAAACACATCACGTGGGGGCAAAATTGGACGGTGGGAATCAGGCTTTTTTCCGTAGCACTTTCCCTGGTCAACGAATCACTCTTAGGTTTTGTCGAACACAGACCGCAAGTGGCACGCGAGCACGTGACCCTTTAAGCCCCAATATCAACACGGTATGTTCTCTTTAGTATTCTCCATATATTTCTTATATTTGGGTTGCTGCTAGAATTTCGTTAGGCTTCCGGTATCCATTTATGTACCTGGGTGGAGAGAGACAATGTGAAGTGAAGTTTCTTGTCCAATGGTACATGTCAACAATAGAGAGAACGTCCAGCCTTGAGTCACCCAGACTTTCTCACCTCCGATCGCATGTTAGCCTCCATCCCACGCAGACATTCTTAGGGCTTCGTCACGCGTTCCTCAACGCGTGACGAAGCCCTAAGAATGTCTGGACCCCAAGGACAAAAAGGGGAGCCTGGACAGGAAGGGCCCTCGGCAAAGGGGTCTACTGGAGGGTCTCCTTCTGTTTATGTGTTTCCCAGAACCTTGACCGTCGTGGAAAGTTCCCCCGTAAAATTTCGTTGCCATGCAACGGGCCTGTCAGCCCCCACTCTTATATGGGAGAAAGTGGAAACAGGGGAATTATTTGAGAGTTCCGCTGGAGTGCTGACGATTGCAAAGGCACAGACCAAGGACTCCGGAAAATATCTCTGCAGGGCGTTGTATAGCTATGGAGTTAAAGAGGACACAGTCAAGTTAAAAGTTGAAGGTAACCTTTACTATGAAAGCGTAGCAAGTAAAAGCTTTACTTGAAACTTAATAGATTTTTTAGTCTAGTTGATCGAAAGAAAATCGACGTTTATGCTGTATTATGTAATCAAGGCTGCCAGTTTCTTCCACACCGACTTCAACTGCGTTTTCTCTTCAGGTTAACTATAAATTTTAGCTTTGATTACGGGTCAGACAGGTCAATCTTAACGAAAGAAAAGTATTTTAAAATCTTGTAGAACCTTTCACTTTCCTTTCTTTGACAACATAACAACATATAGCTTTTGTCAGCGGAGAGGTCCGGGTCAATCAATCCATTGAACGCTGGCTATATATGGGGCAAACTTTAACTGATGTCCCTTAACAGAATGCATATTCCAAATTTTATATAAAGCAAGAATCAGGCACCAATCTGAATTGCTCAGAATGTAATCTAAGGGTGCATTCTTTTGGGACTATTCTTATTCCGGTTTAGGAATAACAGAATACAAGGAAAGTTTCGAAAGAAACGCTCCTTCTGAAAACGGAATACCCATGGTGGAGGTGACCTGAGAACTACTATGTTTGCACACGCGCGGGCGGCCGTGCAGGATTTCCCGCCAAAAATTTCCCTAAACTGAGAAAGCGTATTCTGTCTATTCCGAGTAAACCGTATTCCTTTCATTCTGTTCATTCTGCTATCGGGAGCAGAATGAACGGAATAATATTCTGTTGATTCCGAAAACAGAATCGCTTCCAAAAGAACACAAATACCGTCTATTCCGAGTATTACTGTTCTGGAATAGTGCCAAAAATACGCACCCTAAGATAAGTTTGCTCCACAACGGAAGAGGAAATCGAATGTTTTGGCAGTCAAAAATAAGATTTAGATTGGCATAAAGGAATACAACCTTTATTTCAGGCAGACCAGTGATACATGAGACGCTTCATAATCCTAATCCAAAGGTGGCGGTTGATGCTTACGATGACGTCACCATCTTCTGCCACGTAAGTGGCCATCCTGCACCGGAAGTAAAGTGGTTTATGAAGGCCGACTACACCAACTTGCCGGAGGGCCGTACGGAGATTCGTAATGACAGTTTGGTTATCCGCCAGATTCACTTCGAGGACTCGCAAGTGTACATTTGCAAGGCTCAGAATTCTTATGGTTCAGTAGAGATGAGAGTCAATGTGACTGTCAGGCCAAGAAGTGGTTAGTAAAATCAAATAGTGTAGCTGAGGTCAATCTTTAGACTGCAAACAGTCGACAGTTTACTTCAAAGAGAGCGGACAACGTGCGAAGAGTTGGGGACTGGCGGGAATCGCGGAATCGCCAATCGCGGACATTTGCGTTCTTCACTACCCTATTAAACAACTCAGGCTAAGTGAAGCACTGTAACTAAACGCATAATTTAAAAATTAAGTTTTGTTTTATTGTTTTGATTCGGCAACTTGAACCACAATTTATGTTAAGAAGAATATTTGGCGAGTTAGGCTCTAGTCAAATGAACTCAAATAACGTTATCAGCGAAGCAAAAAAAAACTAATTCGAGAAACTAACATCTCGGTAGTGTAAATTTAAAGATTTAGCATAGAGTGAGTTTGAATCCATTGAATTGTTTAAGTACCTTTTTTTTCTTGTAAAACGTTTCTCGTCCGCCATATTGAAGTGGACGTATAATGGAAATGAGCCCACTCCGATTGTGCCATTCCCAATTCTTCACGATTCTTGCCTGATAGCCACTTCGGTCGTAAAAATATTACTTTTCGTTTTCCAATTTGGTTATCAGGTCGCGGGCGAGCTGATGCGGCGAGGAATTGTAAAGAACTGAAGACACAAATTCCCAGTGTTACCTCCGGGAAATACTGGCTCGACCCAGACCTCGGCGCCTCTGACAACGCCTTTGAAGGTTACTGTGACCAGGAAACGGACGGCGGAGGTTGGACACTAGTCTGGAGCTACCGCTTTGCCTTCGCACGATCAGGGTGGACTTCCGGTACCTTTTTTACTCCGAGACCTTCCATTCCCACCCGAACAAGGTGAGATGCGGCGTCGCAAATTTCTCTTTCGTAAACGGTTGTTGCTATTTTTAAGACACTTAGAAAAGTTTTGAACTTTTTTGAAAGTTTTTTCTACTAAAAAGAAAGACATTCACAACCCAAAATCGAACCCGGCCGGTCCTTTCGTATACTTATCTCTCTCCCTTTACCACTACACTACCATGTCAATCTGACACAATCCTGAGAAGTTAACGTATTTATTATAATTAACTGTCTTTCATAACTGATACATCTATAATAGGTGACCCTAGCCCTTTCCCTAAATTTTAACGTAAATTCAACGTGGGCTTCCTTCTAAGACTATTTATACGTGTATTTGTTGCTTTGTTGTAACTTAATCCAGGGCATATACTACATCTACCATAACTAAAGGCTTGGTTACCAATGATGGCATCGACCGTCAAAAATGACAATGACCGTATACGAAAGGGAAATACGCTGCGGCGTCAATAAACAATAATAAGGGCAGAAAGGGGAAGAACAGTCGTGCGAGGACTTTCATAAACATAAAACGGACTCCCCTTTTCAATTATGCAACAATACTAAAAGAAGGTGATGCCATTGTAGCAAACCGGCCGCCAAAATGATACAGAAGAAACAACGGTAGTTGCGGCCCATCCCCTTAAGCAATTCACCCTACTTCCTTGTCTATTTTTTTTATTCACAGGGGTTATTCTTATATGTCTCCACTGTCCACAACACCCCCTTCCGACCCGTCCTTCCCTGCGGCAATGAATTTCAGCTTGTGGAAAACTCTTGGGACCGAGATGCTGCTCCAATCAGATCTGATCAACTGGTACATCTGCCAAGATGGCTCCGGTAGCATCCTAAATTGGAAGGACGGCAGCATTTCTTGTCGAGTGGCGAAAACCTTGGTGGCCAGCTGCAACAATACTGCTCCGAGCCACTTCCATCAGAGCCTTGATTACGGCATGAGAATTGATGGGAATCGAAATTACAACTTCTTCTACAAAGTGGCGGTTATGTCTTGGTCATCGGGTGGCGGGCGAATACTGGATGCCTGTGGAAACCATAAGCGAGTAATCAAGAAAGGAGTCAATGATCCTCGGGGAGCCTGGTTTGTCCGTTAGCTTCTCGAGTTCATTTGTCTCCTGTCAGGAACGCATTACTTGGAGCGTCCAACAGACATATTCTCCGTGCAACGGTGTTTTTACAAGTCAGGTTATTTTAAGATCAACCTTTTCCGTGACTTAAGCAACGAACTCTCAATTATCTTGCATCGTCTTCGGGTGAACTTCGTTATTTTTGGAAGTCGTTTTTTCCTTCTTAGTTATCTTTAATTTGGAAGACTTAAGGTCATCTTCGGAAGCCTTAAGCTCATCTTCGGAAAACATTGGGTCATCTTCGGTTATCTACGGAAGACATCGGGCTAAATAGAAATAAACCAACTTGAGCTAACGCCGTTTCACTGAGACGCAGTATGAAAGTTCTGTTTTTCCTGTTACGGGCTCTGACACTTGTCCAAAACAGCTAGTGGTTGATATTAGAATCAGTCTAAAGCGCAATAGCAGAGTTAGGGTTAATTATAGTACAACGCTAAATTTTAGCGTGCTCCCATCGGTCGAAATCGATCACGTGACGCGATGGTGTCTCTCCTCAGCGAGCGCCTATCAGCGCATAGAGCCCGTTTTTGGCATTTTCCGCTCAAAATTTAGCGTTGTACAATAAAAACAGTAGAGTCCTTCTGTCTCACGCCCTATGTGTGATAGGTTCCCTCTGGAATTTGATGTTCAAACTTCATATAAGCCCTCGAACTATGTTCTCGGCCTAATATTTCTTGTGAACATCAAATTTCCTCGGGCAACCTATCAAACGATAGTGCCTTCGACAGAAGAACTCTATTGTTTAAATAGTAACCAAAATTTTCACGGAAATATGCTATAATTTCTTC
Organism: Siderastrea siderea; assembly: GCA_964030785.1. NCBI lineage: Eukaryota > Metazoa > Cnidaria > Anthozoa > Scleractinia > Rhizangiidae > Siderastrea > Siderastrea siderea. The sequence goes on from OZ034974.1 coordinate 32,940,927, forward strand.
TATCATTGTGTAAAGTGAATAGACTTAAAGGTTTTCTGTGATATCAAATAATTATTTTCGTTGTCATTTGCTAATGAAAATTATCATGAACTGAATAAGTCGCAAGTTACCAATTTTTTTCAAATACTTCGGCTTGAAGTCGCTGATTATTTACAATGATTTAACTTGAATTTGATTTAAGCAACAATTGATTTACCAAATCGGAGGTACTAAAGTAGAACACTTTCAAGATGATTGTTTCTATGAAAATAAGATTAAATAGGAGTAGAGAAAAGTTTTCTGAGTGTTGGAGTGGTTTACTCTTATTGGTCAATCCCGGATGTGGGGTGGGGGGTGGGGGTAGGGGACAAGTGGGAGGAGGGACAAGTGGGAGGAGGGACAAGTGGGAGAGGGAAGTGTAACCCTGATTGGTTAGGGAGCAGGACTCGTAATCCGAAGATTGCGGGTTCCGAGTTGTTAAATCTCTCCTCCAGTCTAGCCTCGCACGCAGTCGCTTTTAGGAGAGTCGACTGCGTGGGAGGCTATCTCTTCTCTGCCAATAGCTTAATTATTTTCAGCCAGGTCCCGAATCCAACTCCAACGCATTTTACTGAAACACAATCAATTATGCAAATTACTATCCAGGCAATTATCAAGACTTGCAGCGAACCAGGATTTTCTGGCCGAAAATCGTGAAAGGTAGCTGCTTAGTAAAACTCGTGACATATTCACCACAAATTAAGGATAACCAATTTCCCTGGATCGGTAACAACCGAATTCCGCTTTAAATTAGCCTGCAGTGGAGGCGTATTTTGAGCGACTCAGAGCTGATGTTCCGACTTTCAGTTTTCGAGTCATCATCTTGGATTAGGAAAAAAGAGGACAGTTGGGGAAAGTAAAAAAAGAAAAAAAAAAGCGAGCCGAGCGAGTAGGAATCGTGAAGTGTCGCTGTCTTTTCACTGCAACAATGCTACCATTCCAATTTGGTTCCCAGAGTCCGCGTTGCCCTTGTCCAGACCGCTTGTATAATTAACGGAGACCTGGGAACGAGATTGCTCTTTTCAAGGGTCTCCAACCGAATGATCGCGTTTGAGTTTTTAAACAGTTTTATTCCTGTTCTCGCCCAAGTGTTCAAATTGAACGTTTTCAACTTAAGGGCTAACGAGGAACATGTGTCGTTGCGTTGCATTCAGCGCTGTCACGTTTCGCATGGTTTTCCGACATAAATCAGGGGCGTAGCTACTCTTTAAGCCATTAAGCCTGGGCGTATTAAATAGGAACTTCCGTTAACTATTTTATTAGCCGAAAGCCCATAATTTATTTTACTGTTTTAGTTGCTCACTATTAGGAAGGAACCCCGCCTCAAAAAAACCGTTTTGATGTGAAAAATGAAATCATGACTTTCAAAACAACATTTATGAAAAAATTCTGAAAGGTTGTGCTCCAAAGAAACCAAATACTGTGTTCTAAAATCTTAAAATAGTCTAGTGCAGTCCAACGGCAACCGAGCCAGTGTAATCTTAGCTGCACCACAGCAGTATTATTACCCCTTGTTGATCATTCCTATCCACGGGCTCCATGACAGGCTTCTCATGCAGCATGACCGGGTACTGGGTCACTATCTCACACCAGCTACTCAGCTTGGAACGTTCGACAAAGACACAACGCCTGTTGCAACGACTTAAGTGAGAGGGTGGTCTTCGACAATGGTGAAGGGGGAGATCGGCACTTACAGAAGGGGAGAATCCAAAGATCCCAGAGGATACCCCGAGATCCTTAAGTGAAGCCAAACATTGCCACTGAGTTCGCCGCTCTCCCAACCAGATTATTCAAAACCACAAGAAGAGTTAACCCTATTTTGCTGGGCTTTAGGAGGGACACAAAGTGCCCCCCCCCCATAGATCTCGAAAAGTATTAACGCTCTTGTGATGAAACTTGGCACGTTTTTAGCACGTCTTTAGCTTAGCGGATTAGGCTCATGATGTGTCAATCATGAGGTGTCATGACATCACAGTGACGTCACAAACCAGCCATTTTGAATTTTGAGGCCGCCATCTTGAGTCCCGAGCTTGAAGCCATACAGCTGACATAAAAAATATATGAATTTGTTGTAAGAAACATACTTAATCAAAACAAGCACACAAAAGCAAAGTATTACCTTTTTCTTACAAATGAAGGGGAAAAAAAATGAAAAAGAGACTGAAGAAAGACCCAAAATAGTCAAAACACACTCCTGAGTAGACGGTTGCTATGGAAACGTCAATCATCATAGACACGTCATTGACAGAGAAAAATTTTCTCTGATAAATTTTAGGAAAAGTTACGAGATTTGGGGATTATTCGTCTAGCCGTTTAAAGGTTATAATTCGTTAAAGTTAGCGCGAGCACAAAGTGCCCCCCCCCCCCCCATACAAAATAGGGTTAAACCATACACGTGATCTCCTATGCTGACAGAGCGGTTATCATCCCGAGCTTCTCTGGACGCATTCAGAGAGATGACAGTTTACCCGAAGGGAGACATCAAAAATTTCTGCGCGAAGAAGCCAACAAAGCTTGCATATGAGTGACTAATGGAAACTAATGTTTATCCGCATGATCTTCCCCAGCTGGATGTTGTCCTGATGACGTTCTTCGTGGAGGGATCATTGGGGCCTATCAGCAACCGCGAATCCGGCCAAAATTTCCTTCAAAACCAAAAAACCGGAAGGAAAATCGGTCAAAACCGAAAAAAAAACGCCGAGAATAATGATCAAAACCGCAACCTCGTAATTTCCAATCCTTTCGACCCTTGATACAACAGCGAATATTGGTTTTATATGTGGCGCATACTTAAGTTAATCAGTTTTCCATTTTCTGAGGCTTTGAGGGATGAGGACATTTTATTCAAAATTATCGACGTGCCCTTAAAACAGCAGTCGATTATTAAATCTCACCGCCCTTCCATATCGTGACCTGGCACCAAACAGGAAATTGGTTGTGCCCCCCACTTCGTTTTGTGGGTTCAGGTCATCTGAAGTCCTATCGACTGTTACACTGAGATCCACCCAGGGGATCCACCTCTTCATCGCTGCTTTCATCGAATTCGTCGTCGTCATTTTAGACAGATTCACCGACATCTTCACTTTGGTTAGATTCGTCTTCGTTTTCGTTTTCGTCGAATCGAAAGTTCAAAGTAACCCTTTCGCCAACATCCAACTATCGCTGATAAACAAAGTCTGGCAACGTTCCGCGCTCAGACATCCTGTCTCACTGTTCTCTGTCGAACTGCTGCATCATACGCTGAGACCCAGTTCCTTAAGATTTCACAATCACTTTCGGAAAGGCTCACCGTTGGCAGAGGTATTAAATTACGCGAATCCGTTGATGGCTCAACACTTTACCAGAGGCCCTGACGTGCCAATTGACGTTACCCAAAACGGTCCAAAACGGAGTGACCGAGGTGAAATGAAGAGGCCTAGGAACTAGACAAGCGAATAGCAAAAACGTAAAAACCGCTTTTTTTAATTCATAAAAACCGAAAACCGAATGTCAAAAAAGGGAAAAACCGAAAACCTCAGTGGATCAGACCAAAACCAAAAAGCCGGAAATTTTGAGTGCAAAAACCGTAAAACCGACCTCAAAAGTGACTAAAACCTAAAAGCGAAAAACCCAATGTCCCCCCTTTCATGAACCAAGCCGTGAATTAGTAGCTGTTATTTTTCTGCTTTTGTATAATGCAAAGGATTAGATCATTGTCTGTGAGCAATAAAACTGGTATAACCAGTTCCTACATCGAACTTTGACATAATCTGATAAACTCAAGTACCACTGTACTGTACGTCGGTATGGGAAAAAAATGGCTGGCTACGCCCCTGTAAATAGTTCCGATACTATACTAAGAGTTTCCAACAATAAATTCGGGCAAAACCCACCTTTTAGAAGCGAACCCAAAGCAGTATAATATGGCAGGATTCGGAGAATCATGAGAGGACATTTTGTAAACATTTCATTACATGGTCCAAAATACATTATATATAGGGACATTTGGAAACACATATGATGAGTGCCCTTACCTATCAAAAACTATTTAAACACTTCCCACATCCCGCCCATAAAATAAAAGATATTGAACTTCCCGCGATGTTGTTTCGATCCCATATCCCATCATCGCAATTTCAACTGCATATCCCATTTAATATTGCCCATCAAGTATCCAGTCGTTCCTCTCGTGTTCATCTCTTTTAACGCTCCCAGTTTTAACCTAATTTTAGAGAAACAATGAAAATGCTACCTTTTTATTAAACAATCTCTTATTTTTCTTTTTCATGTTGTTCATTCAAGTTAAAATTATAGTAATATTGATGTTAACGGTCAATATGTACCGAAAAAACAATATATGTTTTTGCCGCAAGTGTTTAGAACTCGTCATGCCACTCGTCTCATATTTTCGCGCCACTTTCGCGGATTGGTGCACTACCATATATGGAATGCGGAAAACCAATTGCCGTGTCACGGCAGTTCCCGGATGACCAGTGAATAAGTTATGAAAAGGATATGGCGGCGCGTGAATCGTGTTCTGAGTAAAAAATAGAGAACGAAAGATCTTTCTTCGGTGTAAAGACGAATGAAAAACATTCGGCGGAAGAGTGGCCGACTTATGGCGTCCTAACACAGACAAATCTGCTTAGCAAGACGCCGGCCGGCTTTTAATACGGCGATCAGGCAGCCATGAGTTCCAAAGTTAAGGTTGCTGTGCGCGTGAGGCCATTCAATCGGCGCGGTAAGTTACTACGTTTCCCGTTCTTTATTGTATAAACCGGAGGCTGATTTCGTTTTTAACGAATTTCAGTAAGTTTTTCGTTTTTGTGATTTTACAGAGATCGAACTGGGGACGAAATGCGTCGTCGATATGGAAGAAAATCAAACGATGCTGTTCTCGGCCGGCTTACGGGACAGGTTGGAACATTTATCAAACACGTTCTTAAGCCGCGGCTACACGAGCGATTTTTTGCTTGCGATGGTGATGCGATTTTTTTGAAATTGTCGCGTCGCCAGCGCGCGGCGAAATCGCCTGTGTAGCCACCCTCTGACGAAGTCCGTGATTTAGTCGCAAAAAATTCAACTCATTGAATTTCTCGCGATTTTTTTCTGCGATTTTTTCATCTGTCGCATCACCTGTGCGAGGGTGGCTACACATGCGATTTTCTCCGCGCGCTGGTGACGCCACAATTTTCAAAAAAATCGCATCACCATCGCAAGCAAAAAATCGCTCGTGTAGCCGCGGCTTTATTTGTGCGGTGGTGCAAGTTGAAATTGATTTCTGACGCGATCATTTCAATTTCATTCTCTGATTTTCCTGGTGTGCAGTTTTATTACCTCCAAATTATAGCTGGTAAAAGTCGTGTGCAATTTGAAGTTGTGAATATGTAGATTTGTTTTGAATTTACGACAATACTGAAATCGCCACTGCCATATTAAATGCGTCGCAACCAGCACCAGCTCACCGTTATATTAAGTTGACTTGTCAGTTGGATTGCCAAAACACACGGCCAATTTCATCGCGAAATAACTCTCTGATGAAAGTTTTTCTCGCTGGTTTGCCAGGAAATAACAAACAGCTTTTAATGAACGGAAGTGCGAGCTCTGTCGATGGCTCGTTTATAACCCATTTTCTCTATTTTCGTTGACATTATTTTCTAAGTTAAGGAAAATTGAATTTGATAAAATGTCTGAAATTGGAGATGGTTTCGTGGGTTAATATTTATCTCGAAAAACAAGCCTGCTTTCATTAATTTTTTAGCTGCCATCTCCGTGCAGACTTGTCGAAATTGATAATAATTCGAGCTGTGATAGTTCGCGATTTATTAAGCCATCGTTAGTGAATGTTCAACACTTTATTGCTTGCCTTTCCGTCCGTCTGGATCGCTTACATGTATCTCTTTATCTAAAATATCACAATTTGCGTGAGGCATCCACCACGAAAAAGCAATCTTGTTTGCTTCTTACGATGGATATAAACGTTCAAAAGCTTTTTCCAGCGGTAATATTTGTTTTGAGATTGCAATTGTTTTACAATCGATATATAAAACCAAGGAAACCTTTGAGATTCAAAATATTGTTTCCAAAACGTTTTATACTAAATTTAAGAATATCCGCCCTCGATGAAACGGGCAGATATGGTGTAGGTATTGGATTCGACTGAGGAAGTTAGTTCTAAGTTATTTTATAATTGAAGAGGAAATTAACAATCCAGCCTTCTAGAATCTTTTATTAGGCCCACTTACGAAAAGTTGTAAACAAAAGAATACGACTGATTGCTTTTTGTAAAATGAAGGTAAACAACATCCACCTAAAACTACTACGCGGGTAAATAAACCCCCTGTAATTCATGGTCTTATCTTTCACTTGGAATATTTGCATTATGTGAATGTTTACTTGAATTTGCAATTTAGTGTCACATTATTGCCTATTGCTCCAGGCAATCTTTTAGATAAGTACATACATGTACATTTCTTCCTTTATTAGAAGCTCTTTTCAATTTAAATATATACACTCAACACGGTAGTGTTAAGTTTGAGCTATATGCTGGTTAACTTTGTTTTATTTCTCTTTATTTTCACGTTTTTCCCGTGGATTGAATTAATTCGGGATGCAGGAAACACACAAAGGTATGAATTCATCCTTCCTGCATTTAATTACACTGTAATTAATATGTTGTTTGCAGCCAGAAACATGGAAAAATCAAGCAGTTTGCATAAATCAATTAACTCTTTTGCCACTGCAGAACTAGTTTTTGCTCCAGTGTTTTACTAGTTTGCCGGGTATTTTGTCTGGTTTTCAAATGAATGCAAAAATTAAAGATGTGAAAATTAAAGGTTTTAAATTTCCACATGTGCCTTAACATAGATTTAATTTCCTAAGCAAAAACAAAAGATACATTTTAAGGTTTGGTGTAAACAAGACGATCTCCCGCTGGAAGGCAAGTGGAAGTTGTTCTTATAAAATTAATAACTTTTGAGTTACTATCTGCAATTATGTTTATTTTGAAATGAAAAACTTAAAATGACTCCATCTGGATGTTATACTAATAAGTACAAAATATGACTGAAATTTGGAACTAAAAATAATATTGACATGCTTGAAATTTCTGGATTAATTCCACTATTAACAGCTTAAACGGCTGTTAAGGATTATCAGTTATTTTGACCGTCTGTTCACTGGCCTGTTATGTATTATATGTGATTGTGTTAAAAATTGTCTCAAAACTCAATTGCTGAAAATCGTTTTGATTCATCACTGCAGAATGTAAATGACATTACATGTATTTTATTCTTGTATTTGGAGTCTGGGCAAGAATCCTGCTGTTCTTGGGTATGACCGGTTGTAATCTGTTCCTTATCTGGGATAAGACTAAACATGAAGGTCATATAGTGAAATAATACATGTAGCCAATTCATAACTTAAAAACACATCAGACTTCTGACCTTGATGTTGTGGTTTTAAAATTGGTTTCTGTACAAGCTTTTGTCTCTAGATTCCCAGGGCGCCATTTTGAAAGTCCTGAAAACATTTCGGCCCCAAAAAAGCCATTTGTAAAAATACAGAAAACTCATTCTTCAAAGCCATTATTTTAACATCTGTAAAGGTAAGAAATATTTAACTTCTAGCAAAGTTTCATGCTTAGAAACATCTTTGTTTACGAGATACAGCATGAGTTATCGTGCCTGAAATCGGCCTGAAAAGTTTTGGGGCTTTCAAGAAATGCACATTGTACATCTGATCCATAGTGTGAAGTTACCTGGAGCACCTACTACTTCCTGGATAGGATGCTAGCTAGTCCATTATAGGGTTATCCTCTGTCCGGGGAGGGATGGGGGCAGAACCTCTTTAGACCTCATGCAAAAGCTTGCTTGAGTTTCATTGTGTGAGTAAAGTATAAACTAAAGTGGAAACTAACAACTTTTCTTGTTTCTCTTCTCTTTATCTTGAAGACATTTGCATTTGATCACTGCTTTTGGTCTATGGATGAAAGCAACAACAAATATGCAAGTAAGAAAAGCATCCAGTTTCACTGCTGTGTAATATGTAAAGTTGGGGTTTTTTCAAAAATACGTTGCCAACTCTGATTTGCATATAATTACAAAGTCACAAAGGAATATTGGAGATTTTACGGTTCTTTATGGTTGTTTATGCCTCAGGAAGTTAACATTTCCTCTGTAAACTCATGTCGTGAGTAAATTCCTGTCAATGTACAGCTGTATGTTACCATAGGTGAATTGTGACAGCCAAATCATAGTCTGCGAATGATATTAATTTTGAACAACCTGGCCATGGGAATGCACACAAGAGTGAAATTGACCGTAAGCCTGCTTTAATTTCCAATATGTGAAGAAAAATCCCAGATGACCCTGGATTGTTTTATTTCTTGGCTGTCCCATGCAATCCTCGCTTCCACTTGTAAAAAGTTGATGAGGTATATGCATGTCCTTGAGAGCTAATTATTTGGGACAGTCAAGGATGTTACAGGAAAAAAGGCATTTCTATTGTGCTGATCAGATGACTCCACGGTTAATTTGGTGATCACACCTAACTCTTAATACTGCACATTAGTCTTGATGATCTGGGATGGTTGGGAATATCAAAATTCCTAGTTACATACATGTTTGTATGTGGGATTTCCCCAAACCTAGCTAAAAAACCAGGCTATACATACATTGTACTCCTGTAGCTAGTACATGATTTTACACTGTACAGTGTACATAATTTTAGTTTGGAGTTCTTGTTTGCTTTGGAAAGTCGAAATTGAGAATTTATTTATTTATTTAAACAATATTTAGACAGAGGTGCCCAGAGCTGTATATTGTAAGGAAATGCTGTATTAAATATAATTAACATAATGGAAACATACTTATGAAAAATACATATGCGCAGTTTAAAGGTATTTGAATCTTTTTGTCTGCCTTAGAGGAGCACATTTACGTGGTACATTCAATTAAATCCCACCTAATTCCCAACTTGTCAACTCTTTAAGCCCCAACAGTGACAAGCATCTTAATTCTCCTTATGACATCACTACCTATAGTTCAAGAGAATAAGGCAAATGATCACTGTGTGATCAAATTCTCTCAACTTATATTATGTTATTACACATATGGAGAACAGTAGGGAGAACATGCATGTTGATACTGGGGCTTAAAGGATTAACACACCCACCTTGTTGTAAAGATTATTTAAATTTAAGAGCCATATTAATGAAGGTCCACTGTTTCTTTTTACAGAAACATATTTTGTGCAGAGTGCACCAATTTTCTAACATTTTTTGTTTTAATTTATATTTAGGCCAGGAAAATGTTTATAAATGCCTTGGTGCTGATGTTTTAGAGAATTCGTTTGAGGGATACAATGCCTGCATTTTTGCTTATGGGCAAACAGGTAAGGGAGTCTTAAATAATGTGAACATATTTTATTTTGACAACTGGCTCAGGAAAAATGAGCTGGGCTGAAAAAAATTTCTGCCTTTCAATGGTGCTTTGGAGGGGGGCCTATTAAGAAAGGATGGGGCAACCATTAAAGTAAATGTTAGTTTGATTTGTATTTCCTTTGTTTTATAGTCATTATCATCAAACTGAAACAAAGGAAAATACAAATCAAACTAGTTTGAAATCATTTTGACCTGAAATTACAACATAAATAAAGGGAGTGGTAAGAATAATAGTAGACCAGTTTCCCAAATTTCTATTTCCTGACCCAGCAACCCTAACAGGTATAGAGTAGGCTGCCTAGCCATCACCTAGTAACATGTTTCCAGGGTGAAAAAGGGATTAGTTTCTATAGTGACGATGGTGCTGCATTGATGGGTTAGTGTAACACTATCTCAATTTGATATCAGCTGAGTTGATAAAAGGTAAATTGATCCAAAAGCGGAGATTTTTTTAGCATTCTGGATGAAAGCCTGTGGCCTCTGATCAGTAGTAGATTCACTGAGAGTACGTTTAAATAATTAAATAAAATTAATAAATAAACAGTCAAAAGCAACAAAGAAACAAACAAAGCAATAAATTAAGTACTTTTAATAACTGGTCATTTCACATTAGTGGCTTTTCAGGGCTGCAAATTGAACATAACAAAGTTAAGAACCCCAACTGGCCAGACGCATACCAGTTGGCTATTTACAGGCGTGACCAGGGGGGGAACCTGGGGCCATCAGAGCAGGACTTAAATGACCATGTTTGATGTATGCTGGTGCCCTAACCACTCGACCGTTGCTACGTTCTCGTCCCCAGAGCTGCTATCCTTTTGGCCAACACCATGGATCGAGAGCTCTGGCAGGGGCCAGGATTATGCACAAGCGCAATAGCTGCCCATTTTTGTAACCAATGGTAACCATTATTGTTTCAAATTTCTGAGGCTGTGCAGAAAGCCGAAAGCCTGTGATTTGCAGACTTCCTGTTTTTGGACCCTGCCAGAGTGCTCAATCCGTGGCACTGGCCAAAAGGATCGTGGCTCTGGGGACGAGAATGCCATTGCTGCCTCTGAATTATGACTATCGCTTATTTTTTTTTTAAGGATCTGGAAAGACATTCACCATGATGGGCAGCCATGATCAGAACCAAACAGGAATCATACCAAGGCTGTGTGACGAACTTTTTAACAGAATTTCAGGAGTAAGTTGGCTTCAAAAATTCCTAAAGTTGCCAATTAATGTACATAGTTATTTAGTATTTAGTATCCTTATTTAATTGTAATTGAAGGGATGCGTGGAAAAAGGCCCTAAGTGACTCCTGATCTAATGTCAAATTCTCCCTTTGATTTACAAACATAGAAGGAAAATTGGAAGGCAAATTTAGCAGTTCATCAGAAGTCACTTGGGGCTTTATTCCAGGCACCCCTTCATTATTGTATTGTAGTTGCATTAATTTATTAATTAAATATCCTTAGGTAATCGCAACCGTATACCATTGTAGCTCCACCCACCTCTGTTAGCCTCTGTTATTTCTGGGCGGAACCCAACCTTCATTAATTCTCAGTACTTGAATTTATAATTTTTGTATTTAATAATTTATGTATTTTTGTGAATCGTGTGTGAATAAACTTCATTAAAAACTTCATTCACATGCATGTAGAAACATGATATATTCAAAAAGTGAATTTACATGTACCTCAGAAAAATATTGTACCTGTACATGTACTGATCAAGAACTTTCTTTGCGTGGTCACACTGCGACATTTTCTCCCACAGACTGAAAAGTTATGACCTGAACCACCTTGTATACAATTATAGCATAACAAAAAATGGCACTATATGAAAGTTGTGTTCAGCAGCATTCATGTAGGTTTTTACCTGCAATCTCAGAAGTTAGAACCTCAACCACCTTGTATAGCATAATAAACAAACAGAAAAAAGTACCGCTCAATAGCTTTAATTTGTATGGTCATACTCAAGGATTTCTTCCACAGACACAAAGTTAGAGCCACCTTTTACTGCATAATAAACAACAGCACTGGAAAGTACATGTACTACTGGTACTATCCAGCAGTTTCTGTTTAAATAGCCTCACTTTAGAATTTCATTCACAGACCCAGGAGTCACATCTTAAGTCAGTGATAGGGCTGCAACAATGCATTAATTTTTTGTACGATACGACTTATATCTCGATACAAGGGCCATGATACGATACACATTACTGTGCGTGACAAAACTAATTACCAACGTTTAAATAATTTATTTCCTTAGAAAAAATTTACCTCAGTAATAACACAACATCAAATTGCCTTACAAGGGCTAAAATGTACAGCTTGGGTAAGGAATCTTAAAGGCAGTGATTTCCCAAATTTGCTGATGTAGCATATTTTATTGTATCGTAATATCACAATTTATTTTTTTCTCAGCGCGTGAGCGGGCAAGATGAACCAAATCCTGCAATCTGATTGGTTCCGGGAGCGGGCGGAATTTTCCGATCTTGACCGGGGTCAACGGAACGGGCGACAAACATTTGAGTAAATCGAGCAGGAGTTAGCTACATGTATCGAAATTTGGGAAAATAAAGGGGTTTCTTTTAGTTATATTGCTTCCTGTGATTTCTGAGTTTTAACAGAGTAAAAAAGCGTATTTTGCTGCTCTGGTGTCACAAACGGCTTCGTTTCATGGTTCATTTTACGCGCGCTTGCAAAACGTTGCTTTCCAAAAACAACAAGACACGTTTAACTTTTGAAAAACAACAAGAAAAAAATAAAAATATTATTTGCCGGCCTTGGTCGGTCCGTGTTGAGAAAAACTGTGCCCTCGGTCTTGAGCACGGCACTCGGCCTGTGGCCTCAGGCCGTACTCAAGACCGCTGGCACAGTTTTTCTCAATACGGACCTCCCGGCCGGCAAATAATATATATATCTTATTTAAATGTCGATATTTGTATCTCTGGAAAAAAATATTGTGGCTCACCGATGCATCAGTGTATCATTGCAGCCCTAGTCAGTGAAGTATGATAGTCCAGTAGTTTTGAGAAGGGCTTTTTGTGGTGACTTTGACTTCCACTCAGGTTTTCGTAACATTAGTCAAAGTCAGTAAAAATGTGGTTATTGTTCATCTACTTGTCAGTTTAAGTCATTACAAACTCTACCTCTCAGGACTACAGGTTTTTTCTAACAATAGCATGTTTCACTTTACTGTTGATTGTGTCAGCTGATCGCTTCCTCAAATAATGCGTGCTGCCCGACAATCCAGAGGGACTTCTTGCAGTCTATTGTGGCATCTGCACTTTCCTTTGCAGAGAAATACATGCACTTTGCATGTATGAATAACAAAAGGTTTCATCCTTTACCAAAATACATTGTACACGCATTTCATGTATAAGTGAGGTGTGTGTAATAGCTCGTGTAAAATTTTCTCCAATATTTCTTGCATGTATTTTGCTTGTAAGTCACATATTTTACGTGCGTGTAAATGCTCCAATCCCTTTGGCCAGTACTGTATGCTTAAGGCTAATTTACACGCAGCGATTTGTCAGCCCGATTTGTCGGCCACGATAAATCGGGAAGCGAATCGGTTTATGTACAGTGCAAGCACTGCACATGCATTTTTTATAGTCAAAACTTTTTGATGAAACGTCTTGGAAAACAAAATGGTAGGTGATAACTAGTTAGTTTGTTTTCAGCTAAAATACCGCAGATAAAAAATTGTTTTGCACCAATTCTTTTGCAGGTTGCATTTTCGTTCTTAAAATCGGGCCTGACACGCAAAAATCTGTGAAGCAGTCACAGATTTTTCTGAATCGGCCGACTTGTCGGATTGGAGTCGCCGCCACATCGGATCGCCATTCACACGCACCGATTCGCTCCCCAATTTGTCGTGGCCAACAAATCGCAGCGTGTAAATTAGCCTTTACCCACTGGCAGATAATCACACATCACCAACTGATCATAACCTCAATAGTTACAGTGCAAGACCAGCATCCAGGTTTTCTCATTTGGTTCCACCTGTTCCCTATTCCATGATACTGCACTTCTTTGCAAGTGTTTGCTTTGTATTAACCTTTTATTTGTACATGTAAATGTTCTTCCAGAATGAAGACGAGAACATTACTTACAAGGTGGAAGTTTCTTACATTGAAATCTACAATGAGAAAGTCAGAGATTTACTCTGCCCAAGGGGGTATGTATAAAATTATTGCATTGTAGTATCACATTAGATACAATGTGATCTGTGTTTGTCAGTTGATGTTCATGAATTTTAGCAGTAAATTATATTATGACAATTATTAATTATTAAATTATATTAAGTATATTAATTATATTTATTTCCATGTGTCTACACTTACAAGCTTTTTTTTGTGTGTGTGATATTATGTATTTCCCAACTGCTGTGTCCATGCACTAGAAAGAAAAAGACTCACGCCAGAGTACAACATTTTCGTATCCTGGCTCACAGGTCACCCAGCACTAGCTTGTAATGGAGGCAAGCCTAGAAATCTAATTGTTGAAAAGATCTTTATTGAAAAGATTCCCTCCCACTTTTGAGCCAGGTCAACGGTGTGTAGTACTGATTGAAAGAAAATAATGGAGAAATTTGGTAGCCCAAGTACAACTGTACTTAGTATGCCATTTTCATCATCAGGGGTTTCAATAAAATTTGAAGTAGGCAGCTCGTCTGAATAGAGTAACCGACTGTATCAACTAAGGGTTTGAAACAATCTTCCTTTAATTACTTTAATTTAGGGCAAAAAGTAGCCGACTTTCCTGAGCGAAATAGCCCATGCTTTTCAATAAACACCGTCGGTGCTTATTGAAAGCACTGCATCATCTTAGCACATTTTTCCTTATACCAAAATACGTGTAAACACATTTTCGTTTTTTTGTTTATCAGTAGTAAATCAACATCAACGTTAATTCAATGATTAATGGTTTTCTTTTTTCACTAGGAACCATGCTACCTTACGAGTTCGTGAACACAAGATTTTAGGACCTTATGTCGAAGGGCTAACAAAACTTGTCGTGTCTTCATTCAAGGTTTGTGAACCATTGCTACTGGAGCAAGAGTTCCAATAACTTCTGAAGTAGATGCCAGACCTAATGAAAGTATTCAGCTATGTGAGAAATTTTTTATAAGCACTAAATTGAAATTTTTAGCAAAGTAGGCAGTTACTGTACTTGGATTCAGGTAGGTGTCAGTACACTACCCTTTCACTCCCAGAGTCAGTTAATAAAGACATTCTAACTTCTGAGTCTGTGGATGAAATCCTATGATGTGACCATTCAAATGAAACCTTGTCAGCAGTACTTTCGCATGGTACTATTATTACCTTACATCATTGGTACTATTGGTACCTTACATCATACAGAAGGCACATTGTTGACAAGGCGTTCCAAATGAAGAAAACTAAAATCTTTACTAGCGTTTGGACACTGGATGGAAAGATTTTTGTGAAGTGCTCGCCTGATGATCGACCGATAAGGATCCTCTCCGAAGAAGACCTTGAGGATTTTAGATGAATTTTGCTATGAAACAGATTTTGAGCGGAGGCAGCGGTCTCGGCCGTATAAAACTAGGGTTTGTTTATTAACTGCTTTATTTATTTATTTCCCTTCTACAAAAACTATTACCTTTCTGGCATGCTCTACCTCGTATTTTATATATGTTTATCTATGATTTATTTGTTTTATGTTCTCGCCTTATTTACAAACGCATCTCAGCTTTTTTTGAGGCGAAAAGTGGATAAATCGACCGGAATCGAAGTAGTAATAATCTATTTTCAAAGTCTAATGCTAATTGCCTTAGGAGCTTATTGTTCTGATCATGCAGTTAATTTCATAGTGGTATCACCTTTTATGATCTGAAATGACAACTCCTTTTGTAGCTAATTTTTGCTCGTTAAATGTCAGAGGTATAAACCAAACGCGTAAAAGGAGGCAGCTTTTTCGATGGCTTCATAACAACAAATTCGACATAATTTTTTTGCAAGAAACGTATTCCACAAAAAGCGTTGAAACTGTTTGGAAATCGGAATGGGGAGGTGATGTTTATTACAGCCACGGTACAAATCACTCCAGAGGAACAATGATTTTATTCAATCCTAAATTACCCATTCATGTAGATGACATCATCGCAGACGAGAATGGCAGATTCTTATTACTCAAAGCAACTGTTCATGATACTGAATTTCAGCTGTGCAACATCTACAGCCCTAACAATAACACTGATCAAAAAGATTTTTACTCCAATTTACTCAATGTTCTTAAACATCGCTCAGATCACAAAATGATTGTCGGCGGCGATTTCAATTGCGCGTTAACACCTTGCGATAAAATTGGCGGATCCGACGTAAATAAGAAGAATAACGTAATCAGTGAAATTAGAAATTTATGCAGTTCTTTGAAACTCCTTGATGTCTGGAGGTGCCAACACCCTAATCAACAACAATTCACATGGCGAGACAAAGCTTTCAAAGTACAATGCAGATTGGACTACTGGATGGTTTCTGAAGATCTTAAACCTCTCGCTTTAGACACGAACATCAAAAACTCTACTTTAACAGATCACTCTGCTATCACCCTGACAATCCAGTCCCAAGACTATGTTCGAAGAGGTCCCGGTTTCTGGAAAATTAACAACTCTCTTCTTAAAGACAACAATTTTATTGACCAACTTTCAGAAAAAATTCCCCAATTCAAAGACAAGTATAGTTATCTTTCAGACAAAGGCCTTGCCTGGGACATGATCAAAATGGAAATAAGGGGTTTCTGCGTTCAGTACTCTAAAAGAAAAAACAGAGAACGCAGAAACATTGAAAAAGAGCTCTCGGGTCGCATGGAGCGCTTAATGAAAATCTTAGAAACGAACAGATCGAAAGAAAATATCATAGAACTCTATCGACTTCGATCAGAATTAAACAAAATCGCGGAGTATAGAACTAATGGTGCTATTATCAGAAGTAGAACCCGATGGCACGAGCATGGCGAAAAAAATACGAAATATTTCCTGAATTTAGAAAAAAGGCAACATTCCAATTCCTTTATTGCAAGACTCAAAACGCAAGATGATCAAGAAATAACACAAGCGAACGAGATCTTAAAATGCCAAAAAAAATTTTATACGGATCTTTACACCGCCGTACCAACCGATAGGTCGTATGATAAAACTTTCTTCGATGATGCAAAACATATTCGTCTAAGCGACACTGAACAAACCGATCTTGAAAAACCCCTAACGAAAGAAGAATGTTTTAAAACATTAAAAGAGTGCGCAAAGAACAAATGCCCAGGAAGCGACGGCCTTTCAGTAGAATTTTATCTACACTTCTGGCCACTACTAGGCGATGAGATGGTTTCAAGTTTCAATTATGCTTTCACGCACGGAAAGCTAAATATAACCCAAAAACAAGGCATTATTAAAGTAGTGCCAAAGAAACGAAAAAATAGACTCTACTTGGAAAATTGGAGGCCGATATCCCTTCTCAATATAGACTATAAAATAGCAGCTAAAGCAATAGCTAGCAGACTATCTAAAGTTCTCCCAAAAATCATAAACGACGATCAAACAGGGTATATCCAAGGGCGATATATCGGACAAAACATCAGACTTATACAAGATATAATGAAAGTAACATCCCTAGAAAACATTCCCGGCCTCGCCATTTTCATCGATTTCAAAAAAGCTTTTGACTCGCTCGATTGGAACTTCTTAAACAAAACCTTGCAGTCGTTTAACTTTGGACCTTACATTCAAAAGTGGGTAAAAACCTTCTACACCGACATCTCCAGTTGTGTCGTTAATAATGGCTACGCGTCGGAATTTTTCCATCTGCAAAGAGGCGTAAGACAGGGGTGCCCGCTATCAGGTATCCTCTTTGTCCTCTGCGCTGAAATCCTAGCCAGTGCCATCAGAAACAATCAATATATCAAAGGTATTAAAATTCATGACAAGGAATTTAAAATTTCGCAATATGCTGATGACACGACTGCCTTCGTTTCCGACATAACCTCAGCTGAAAAACTGTTTGAGATACTGAACGCTTTTCAGCTCTCTTCAGGACTAGAAGTCAACAAATCTAAAACCGAAGCAATGTGGCTAGGTGCTCTCAGACACAACCCTGAAGCTCCTTTAGATATTACTTGGCACTCAAAACCGATAAATTCCCTTGGTATTGACTTTACCTACAACGAGGAAGTCTCTTACAAGAAAAACTTTGAACAAAAATTGACTTCAATGAAAAGCATACTTAACATATGGCTTCCAAGAAACCTCACTTTGTATGGCCGAATAACTATCCTCAAAACCCTCGGGCTATCGAAACTCATCTATAACACATCAATGCTGTCTTTTCCGCCAAACTTTCCAGTCTTGGTAAAACAAATCATTTCCGATTTTGTTTGGAACAGTAAACCTGCTAAAATAAAGCACACGACAATGATAGGACCAAAAACAAAAGGTGGCTTAGATCTACCGGACTTTGATATTATTACCAAAGCTTTGAAAGTCTCCTGGATACGAAGATTACATGAAAGCAATCTTAATGCATGCTGGAGTCACATACCGTTATCATATATAAAGCATTTAGGAGGACCTTTCCTATTCGAATGCAACTATAACCTAAAATCGCTTAAAATAGATATTCCAATTGACTTTTACAAAGACGTATTTTACATCTGGCAGACTATTAACCAACACACTCCAGAAACAAAAGAACAAATATTTAATGAAATCATATGGAACAACTCTTTTATCAAAATTGAAGGCTTCTCCGTGTATTATAGAAAATGGCACGAATCGGGAGTCGTCCGAATCAAAGATATCTTCTGTGGAAACAACTTCTTAACATTTAATGATTTCTATACTAAATTCCAAATCAAAACAACATTTCTTAAGTACTGTGGTTTATGTAATGCCATACCCGCCAGTTGGATCCGTTTACTAAAAAGCTCTGCTGACGAAGCGCAGCGCAAATCGGATCATAACCAGAAGATAGATATCGGTAAATTGTCATGCAAAGTGGCTACCAAAATTCTTATAGACAAAAAGTTTGAAACTCCGACTGCAGAAAGAAGAATGAGGCAATTGAGCCTGGACGATAGCACAATACGCGCTATCTACTATATTCCTTTTAAAGTAACAAAAGACATTCGACTTTCTATCTTCCAATTCAAAATTATCCACCATATTTTACCAACCAATTCCACCCTTTACAGGGATAAAATCAAGGATCATGATAAATGTCACCTATGCACGCAAACGCAAACTCTGAGACATCTTTTTGTCTCTTGTCCGAATGTTCAGGCTTTCTGGAATACGTTTGCTACGTGGTGGAACGTCAAAAACGACGATTCCATTGAGTTACACGAGAAAAACATTATCTATGGTTTTACAATTAACTCTCCTTTACGACTTGGCTTAAACCTCTGTGTACTTATTGCTAAATACTATATCTACACTGCCTCGAAAGATGAACAACACTACTACTTCGAAACCTTCCTAGCCCTCCTAAAAGATAAAATATCTATCAAAAAAAGTAGTTCAAAGTCTCAAATTCAACTCTAAATCTCTTTTCGGTGAAATTTCGTAAGGCACTTTATTTTATTTATTTATTTTATTATTGTTTTTTCTGCTTCTTTTTTTCCCGTAATTGTAGTCGTCATGAAGTTGTCTATTTACCTCAGTTTTTCTGTTTTGTATACTTATCGTCTTAAATGTAAAGCTTTTGTATCTGTAAATAACGTAATGTTTGAAAAGACAGGAACTTTATAATTAGCTGATAAAGAACTTCGCAATATAAGCAATCATTGTTAATAAAAAAAATAAAAATAAAAAAAAAAAAAACTATTTATATTTAAGTGTATTTTACAAAAATTAATGAAATTTGGGATTTACCTTGAATTTTGATTCTAGGCACTTTTGGGAGTGAAAGGGTTAACTGCCTTCTGTCAAAACCACCACTGGGTGACTTTGATCATGAATGGTCAGGAATTCAACAAGGGTTAAACATCAGGGCTCATTGTCTTGTAGGATATTGAGACTTTAATGATTGAGGGTAACAAATCAAGAACTGTTGCTGCTACCAACATGAATACAGAGAGTAGCCGGTCTCATGCCGTCTTTAACATTGTGTTGACAAGATCCGAATATGACAAAGGAACAGAGGTTAGTGTACTACAGGATTAGAGTACTTTAATTCCCCGCTTCTTTTCCCACCTGTGAACCACAATAAAATTATGGCTTCAACGTTGCACTTACAATGTACACTTTGTATAATTTTACAGATATATAACCGTTGCACGGGCTACTGCCTTATGACTTAACCAGGAAACAGCTTAACAAACATTTTATTTGTTGAACAATTTTTATCCTCATTTATTTTATTTTATTTTATTTTATTTTAGATTTTAGATCTAAGATTTTAGACTTAAGATTTTAGTTTTCAGATACACTGTATTAATTTTTAGATTTTAAATAATTATTACACTGAAGCTTTTTTCTTTTTCCTCTTTCTATTAGGTTTATAGGCTTTTATGTTACAGGACCCAATTGATAACAGTACTCTTGCACTGAAGGGTTATCCTGTTGAAATATTCACTTACTATTTGCATAGACCCCTGTGCTTTTTTGTACAGGCCCCTTAATTTGTGAACTGTAAGGTCTATGAGACTCATCAGTGTGCACTTAATTTTGTAGTGTATCGGTGAAAAAGTAAGCAAGTTGAGCCTTGTGGACTTGGCCGGCAGTGAAAGAGCAAGCAAAAGCGGGGCCGAGGGAGAGCGATTGAAAGAGGGCAGTAATATAAACAGGTGACCATGTTTTATTAGCTGTTGAGTTTAATTTGCTGAACATGTTTGTGATTACAGTCATAAGTACTGAATGGTTCCAAAGTGCAAGTTGCAATAGACATGTTCCAATAAAGGTGTCTTTCTTCAAATTGCCTCAAACAAACCCAATTTTTGTTGGGATGGCTTGAGACATTGTTGGATTAAATATTATTTTGTCAACAATTCTTAAAATGAATGATTTTTTTCCTGATCTGTAGATCTTTGGTAACTTTGGGTCAAGTTATTTCAAGTCTGGCAGATCAGGTAATGAGTTTTGGCATTTGAAGTTGCCTTATGTAAGAGTTTTGTTGTTTAAAGGAAGTTCAATCATTTAATCATTGTGCATTGTACAGTATCTTAAACATGCATGGACATTTGCAGTGTAATGTAGCGCTAGGTTTTGGTTCTGTTGGTGAAGTCCTAAAGTGTGACCATTCAAGTCAATACTTTCCTGTCGTACTGTTTATTATGCTGTACAAGGTGGTTCTAAGTTTTGAGTCTGGATGAAATCCTTAAGTGTGACCATTCAAATGAAAGCTACTGAGCAGTACTTTCCTGTGGTGCTGTTTATTATGCTGTACAAGGTGGTTCTATCTTTTGAGTCTGTGGATGAAATCCTAAAGTGTGACCATTCAAATGAAAGCTACAGAGCAGTACTTTCCTGTGGTGCTGTTTATTATGCTGCACAAGGTGGTTCTAACTTCTGAGTCCGTGGATGAAATCCTTAAGTGTGACCATTCAAATGAAAGCTACTGAGCAGTACTTTCCTGTGGTGCTTTTTTTCTATATAATTATGCTGCACAGTGGAGTCCTGATTTTTACGAACCCCTGGATAATGAAGACCCCAGTATAACCAATTGATCCTTCAGTCCAGTAATAGTAAAATGTACATGGAAAAAACCCTGATAATTATAATGAACCCCATTATAACGAACACATTTTGCTAGCCTTTAGCACTTAGTACAAGATGGTCTCAAAATCCTGAAATATGACTATTCAAAAGGTTTTGCATAGAACTTTCTTTTATTATAACTATTTTTTTAATGACATACAAGGTGGTTCTACATGTAGCTTTTTGAGTCTGAAATCCAACGTCTTTTTGTTTTTCTACATTTTTCAGTCTGGAGTTAAAGCAAAGAAAGCAACCCATGTGCCTTACAGAGATTCTGTTCTCACTTGGCTTCTCAAGGTAACATCTATGTTATTTTGTGTATTTATTCTCCATCTTACATGACTGTAGTTATGAAATTTCTAGCTTTCTCATTGGTCCACTGCATATTAAATTACTGCTAACATCAAATAACCCTGCCTTTTCCCTGATAAGGAAATTGGCTGCCTTGTTACGTGCCACTCTTTCAAAAGTCTATGCTGTGATGCAAAAGTTTTGTCCAAGAGTATGTCAGAAAAATTCATTGGCTGCCAAAGTTGAGAATTTATTGAAACAACTATGCCACTCATGCTTGTTGGATATGAAGTGATTGTAACTAACTTGGCACTTTGCAAGTAATTGCTTATTTATCGTGTCATATCCAACACATGCTAATCTGGGTTGGAAGCTTAATGTTGACAGCACTAATGCCACATGGGTGGCTGACTTTAATAAAGATGTCACCAACAGATTCACAATTTGTACTAGCAGAGGAAGATTGTATACTTGCCTTAAGGTGGGCGATTGCTAATTTCCATCCCTGGCAGTGCTCGTAGAGTAGTTATGTAAAAAATAACTGTGAAGTTCATGTTGGCTCTTTTAAGACCTTGTCTCTGTTCTGATGATTGTGTCATTGGATGCTGGCATGTACATGTTGTAGGTTAAAATGAATTTCAGGTCAAAGTGATTTCAAACTACACTGTAGTTTGATTTTATTTCCCTTTATTTTATATTTATTATCATCAAACTGAAACAAAGGAAAATACAAATCAAATTTAGTTTGAAATCATTTTCAATTGACCTGAAATCCATTTTAACCTACAACATTCATTACAGCTGCAACGATACACCAATGCATCGGTGAACCACCATATTTTTTTTCCAATGATACGAATATTGATATTTAAACAAGATTTTATGATATTATGATACGATAAATGCTAAATCAACAAATTTGGGAAAATACTGTCTTTAATGTTCCTTACCCAAGCTCTACATTTTAGCCCTTGTAAGGCGATTTGTTGTTGTCTTATTACTGTGTTAAATTTATTATTATGGAAATAAATTACTTAAAAGAAGTGTAAGTTTTTGATAACTAGTTTTGTCGCACACAGTAATGTATCCTATCGTGTATCGTAGCATAGCCCTTGTGTCGAGAAATGTATCATATCCTAGGAAAATGTATCATTGCAGCCCAAACACTCATACTGTATAAGTAGAGGATGCTGAAGAACCCACATCGCGAACAATGTATAAACTGCAAAGTTAACATAGTATGACTTCATATCTATTACAAGGTTTGGGAATTATTTTCTTCAATTGAGACTTAATGTGCAGTTGCAGTACTGCCAGGAACAATTGGTCCATTAATTTTATGTTGCCCTTTTACCAGGACAACCTTGGTGGCAACAGCAAAACCGTGATGGTGGCTACAGTGAGTCCATCTGCTGATAACTATGAAGAAACACTCTCTACGCTTAGATATGCTGACAGAGCAAAACGTATTGTCAATCATGCTGTCGTCAATGAAGACCCAAATGCAAAGGTATGAAATGTTGACTGTTTTGAATTTAGTCTGTGAGGAGATTTTGTTGTTCCAGTTCATGATGAACTTTTCATGTCTGCACTGATCAAGAAAAGATATGTTATTATTTTGCTTAATAGTGTGTGGAAGAATGGGATTCCAACAAGTTTTCAAAGGGTTTAAAACTTTCTAAAGCTAGGTTTGTTGCTGGGATGGCAATAATTATTATTATTTATGATGCTGTTCCTTACTACTGCTATACACTGGTGGGTGCTTTTATTGACATAAGGTGCAAAGTTTTCTTACAATTTTTTGTTTTTTGGATATTTTAGATTATCCGTGAGCTTCGGGAGGAAGTTGATCGTCTGAAAAGGTTACTGGCAGCGAAGATAGCCGGAAAGTCTCACATAGTAGAGCCTGGGGAGACGACAATAGAGATTGAAGAGATGTTGTCAGAGAGTGAGAAGTTGATGAGTGAATGCACTATGACCTGGGAACAAAAGGAGAAACAAACTGAGAAAATTCAGCAGGTAAAAAAAAACAGTTACTGTAGCTGTACAGCTTCCTCAAAGGGATACTTGTTTTTATTATATAGTCAGCCCCTGAATTTGAGCAAGCACATGCTTTGTTTTGCTCCCTAGCTAGTAAGAGACACGGCGGGGGGGGGGGGGGGGGGGTTCTCCCTATAATGGCCTCCGCCTGAAAGGGGTACCTTTTTCAGGCTTGAGGTATATAGAAGGGTAGGGATTTCATGAGCTGAAGTATATGAAAGGGTGGGGAAATCTGTCATTTAGGTATTTAAAACGGCCTTTAATGAAAATATTTCGAGTAGATAATAATGTTGTTTTTTGGTTAACATCTCGTCTGGTAATACTGTTCTCCCCTAATATCGTTCATTAACTGCATTCCAAGGGTTTAGAAAAGGGATGCAGTGTTCTTAAGTAGGTATGTGAAAGGGGTACCATTTTTCAATGGAAGGTATATGAAAGGGGTACCTTTTCTTTCAAAAGTGGTATGTAAAAGGGTAAGGGGTTGGACCTCGGGGTGGAGCCTACCGTCTAAAACTTTGTTGAGTATACCTACTGTAGATACAGGGGTGAGGGGGTGTATTGAATCAAAAAGTACAACAATTATATTAATTAACAAGTAACTAAACTGTCTGTAGGCAGACCCTTGTTGGAGTCAAAGTCAAACTGAATCCTTTCCTCTGTTTTGAAACAGGACCCTTGATTGTTTCATTAGTGTATGATATAAATTAATTATGGGATTGTGCTATTCTGAGTGATTCATTGTCTTTTACCTCCACAGGAACGACACAAGGCTCTCGAAGAGATGGGCATCTCAGTACAGTCTTCAGGGATTGCAGTAGAAAAGTCCAAGTTTTATCTCGTCAATTTAAATGCTGATCCCTCAATGAATGAATTGCTTGTTTATTATTTGAAGGTGAGAGAGATCAACACTTAATTTCTCCATACAGTTAAGTCACACTAAAGCCAGAGGCTGCCCAGCATTCTGATCTGTTCACTTTTCTAGTCATCGGGTGAAGTTCTAACCACAACAATGTAAACAATGTTGTTAGCAAAAATTACTTTTTTTTATTTTTTGCTTTATTTCATTTTTTTTTCTGTAAACCTCTTTAAGGTGCTGAAAATATAGTTTAAAAAAACTAAATTGTAAGAACTTAAAATTTATTACGATCTTTTTTGTAGGAACACACTCTTGTAGGCAGACCTGATGCTGCACATAATCCAGTGAGTTTATTTTTCAATGTAGATTTTTTTCCACAAAGGATCCTTAGAGAAAGTTGAATTGCATCTTTGTGCATGCATGCATGTCCAAACTTTAACTGACTGTCCTTTTAGAGTAAAATTATTAACAATAACTTCAGGTGAATCAAACTTTAAAATATGGTCATTCTTGACTGTACCAACCCTATTTACAAGCTTTGCATGTAATAATGTTCAAATTTGCGTAAATTTGCGAAAATTAATAGTTGAAAGATTTTCATAAATCTCAATTCACAAGCAGTTGATTGAGATTTCCTGTACAAATTTGCATTAAAGTGACATTGCTATTTTTTCACTCAATGCAGTTTCATTTATAAGTTAACATTATTCTCAGTGTTCTGGTGATGGTACAAACAAACAAGGTGGATGCGCTCAACCTTGTTCTCTATTTTGCTTGTATTGCACACATGCTGTGACATCAGATGCCACAGGAGACCTAACCTGACCTTCTATCGAGCAGTGTGGATTAATTCTGTGTTATTGTTTACAGGATATCCAGTTGGGTGGCCTGGGGATTTTGCACGAACACTGTCAACTTGATATTGAAGACAATGAAGTGTATGTTACACCACTCGCAAAAACTGGGTACGTAGCGACCTTTTGAAGGCAGCCCTCTCAAAATATTTTGGAGTAGTGAGCAGTAATTAAATTAATATACAGCATTAGGTTTTGGGGGGCTGATTCCAAAGTTCTCTACATAAACTTTGCTGCAAACATGAAAACTTTGTTTAACCACATGTAGCGTTACTCAGCATATCATTGCCACTTTTTGACTAGTTTTTAACAACTTTTTCAGATCTTTTTCATGGCTTCTTTTTCAACCAACCAGTCAAGTCCCAAAACTATTAGAGGAGCTGATGCAATTGAAGGAGAAGGTTGACAATTCTACCTTCTACAGTTCTTTTTATTTAAATTAAGATGTCAAAAACTTGCCCTGTCCTCACATACCAATATACATGTATAAGTTCTTTGTTTTTCACTGACAGATATCGTTTCAATATAGTCTATTGTTCAATGTTTTGTTTCTGTCTCCTTGTTCCAGAACCCAAAAACTAATCTGATTCAGAAACTTTGTGCTCGTGGCACCGTAAAACATCAGCACAACTTGATTCTAAGACATTCTAGTGTTGAATAAGCAACATTAATAAATATTGACTGTGTTTGACAAAAATTGCCATCTGCTTTTGCCATCTGGTTAAAGGGTTAGTACTTATTAATATTTGTTTCATCACTTTGTAAAAGGGGCCCATATTTGTATTATTTTTTATCTAAGTCCAGGATTGCAAGAACTATTGTCCTCAACACACATTTATTGTTTTCATTTTTTTTTTTCATGACTAGAACCTGTGTTAATGGCAAACTTGTGGAGGAGAAGACCCAACTAAAACACGGTGATCGTATTCTCTGGGGAAACAATCATTATTTCAGAATAAACTGCCCCCGCCTTCCAGGTTTGTATTACTTTGTGCATTTTACTTTTAAAATTTCATATAGAACGGAGAAACAATACTCAGTGCAGGCTTGGTTAGCAGATTTTAAATTTAACTGGCCATTTTGGCTATTTAGAAGCAGAAAATGTTGCCTACAGGGTGTTTACCACTTCCAAAAAGTATCTGGAACTTTCAGTTTGACTGTACGTGGTAAGGCTATTTTGGTTTGCCCAATTGGGAGATTTCCAAATCCATGTAAACGGAACGTCTCGAGAAGTACAGGTAGTCCAAAATTCCCAACTGAAGTTTCCGAACGGAAAATTGTGTTCCATTTACATTTTCCAACCAGTTGCAGGTCCTGTGCCTATGGTGAAACTAGTTCCAGACTCTCTGTAAGTTAGAGTGAATTGCTCAAATGGTATACCCCAATCTCGAACAGAATTTCCTTTTTGCCAGTTTGTTTACCATTTGCACAAACCTTACATCAACCGGTTTCCCCATGTAAATGTTTAACAATTACATTTAAAGTGTTGATAATGGAGTGGTCTGTAGTTAGACTAATTATTAATAATTATTATTTACTTGTACAGGAAGTGAGCAACAAGTGGAACAACAAGTTGATTTCCAGTTTGCTCAAACAGAGCTCATGATGAATGAGATTAGCTCAGGTACAATCCATTGTTTATTTAGTTACTTTTTCTGAATTAGTAGTCTAACCAATTTTCCAAAGTTAATGTTCAACTGATTAAAAACAAATGCCATTTTGCGTATGATTGTTTTTGAACCCAGTAACTGTTACTCCCCCGCTAACTTGAACTAAGTCCCATTTCCCTTGGATTCGACCCCACTTTTCAGTCATTTTTGCTCAGTTAACTTGAACTCGGATCTCGAGTTCCCTGCTAACTTGATAAATTTCGTTTCCCTTGATCAAAATTTACCCCAACAACTCGAATTCTGATTCTTGCAACTCACCACGGATGCCCATTGAAATATCCCATTAACTCTTCTTGTCATGTAATCGGATTTAAACACTAAAACTAACTCTACAGCAATTTGATTTTAATTAGTGCAGCAAACAGATCACATATATTTGACAGTGATTTCCAGATCTTATGATCTTGAGTGTAATTGAGTTACACTGAGTAACTGTATTATCATAAGAATGCATAATTGTGTTAGAGTTCCTGACGACATAAGTTTAATTTGTACTGTACTATATACAGAAGTGCTAAAAAATCAGTAAACTATCAATTATTAACATGGAAAATTGAATATTTAGTCGACCCCGATAACTCAAACCCCGTTAACTCGAACTGTTTTTTGTTTCCCTTCAGAATTCGAGTTTCCGGGGTTCTACTGTAATTTATCAACAATGTTCATTTGTGCTCTGTCTACAGTCTGGTCTGTACCTGATCAACTAACGTTTGTTCTTGTTCTGTCATTCAGGGCCTCTGAAAGATTCTGTGAAAGCTCTAGAGGAACAATACAAAGCTGAAAAACAAGGTTATCATAAAAACCACTATCTTTGCTATTTTATACCATTGATATTTTTTACCATAGTATCTCTATTATGCCAGTGTATTTCTCATCAGTTTGAAGTTAAGGGGCGGTCTATTTACATGTATCGAAGAACCTGGACAAGGCTACTTTTAAAATACTGAATCATGTCCTTCAGTGTACCATGCATTCATTCCTTCTTGCACATCCAGCAGTGTGTTTCAAGTTTCTTTTCTCACGTTGTTATCCTTAGGCGCTTTAGATAAACAACGTCAAATGTATGAAGAAAAGATTGAAGAACTAAGGAACCAGATGGGTCCTCGGCAGAACATGGAACGAGCATCGAGTATGGGTTCTTTCAGCTCGGGATATGGTTCATCTAGAGTGTCCTGGTGTGAAGACAGGTTAGGAACTGTAGTAGGCTCGATTTCCGCTGCTCTCTCTGGTTCTGGGACTTCCTCCCAGAGAAGAGACCATTCGGGGAGGAGCGTGGGCTCATTTTCCTGAACAGCGGCTGGTAATCAAGCCTAGAACTGTTACAGTACAAATGTTTTCAGGGTGTAGCTAGTAACAGGAAAAGCAGGTCCAGTGTTATTTAATTCCGATAATGGTTATAAGTTATAATATGCTCAATATTGGGTCACTTTTCATGAAAGTTGGACCCAAAAAGATCTTGGAGGTATCTACAATATGGAAGTATAAGATCTTGCCTCCCCTAACCTCCTGTACAGTCGTGACCTATTATCCACCTCTGTATTCTGTGACATCTCTGTGATGATGAATTGAAGATGATGCGACTAGCGCTATACTGAGAGAATGCAGTTAACCCAACTAGCGCTGTACTAAGAGAACTGCAGATAA
Organism: Siderastrea siderea; assembly: GCA_964030785.1. Lineage (NCBI taxonomy): Eukaryota > Metazoa > Cnidaria > Anthozoa > Scleractinia > Rhizangiidae > Siderastrea > Siderastrea siderea. Next base: position 32,969,421 of record OZ034974.1, read on the forward strand.
GGCCACTAGTGCTGTACTAACATACTGAGGAGACTGAGGGTAGCGCAAGAAGTGACACACTAAACAACAAACAAATGCACTAAAGGAAATGCCAATAAAAAATGACTTGCACCATACTAGGGGAATTGCAGAGGCCACTAGTGCTGTATTTACATACTGAGGAAATTGAGGGTAACGTGAGTAGTGACACACTAAACAACAAACAAATGCTTTAAAGTAAATGCCAATAAAAAATGACTTGCACCATACTAAGGGAATTGCAGAGAAGGCCACTAGTGCTGTATTTACATACTGAGGAAATTGAAGGTAACGCGAGTAGTGACACACTAAACAACAAACAAATGCCTTAAAGTAAATGCACATAAATTGACTACTGCCGTACATATGTACAGTACTTAACGTGCAGAAGGAATTGCAGATAACGCGACTAGTGTCGCATTAATGTACTTACATAGTAAGAAAATTGGAGACAACTCTTACTAGCACAGTACTAAATTTTGGAACTGAAGATAACTTAACTAGTGCCACATTGACGTGATGGGGTGGTTCAGCCAACAGTTGTAATAAATTGTGTTTGTTGAGCGGATTCAAAAGAAAGGACACTAGCAAGACATGGAAGCAAAGTGTTGTGTTGTCAATAGTTAGGTTGCATCATGTTTTCTGTTGAATTCAGCTCAAAAAACACGAAACCACAGAGTAGAAAAGACAAACTCATAAATCATCGACACAACTAGACTGCGAGTAGTCTCTAATTTTAGCGATGGCGCTTGTGGGGCGGGCAAAATACACACGCGTGTCCACGAAATTTCGGCGCTCCCTTCGCGTCGGGTCTCCTCAAAATTTCGCACGCGTGTGTGTATTTCGCCCGCCCCACAATCGCCATCGCCAAAATTAGAGACTACTCGCAGTCTACGACACAACAGAGCAAACTAGCAACATAACACAGCAACATGATAAATGCAATTAAACATCATGACAAACAAATTTAAATCGACTAACTTAATTGACCAACACAACATGAGTTACACTCAGCCAGCACAAGGACTACACAACAAGATCAACTCGACCAATGCAACGCATCAAAATTTTAAAGGCAACCAAGACTACAAGTCCGCTAAAGAAAACAACTCCACTTTAAACTCAAAGTGTATATTAGACTGACACAATTATATTAAGTTGTGGTGGTTGTGTTTGGCAAGAAAATCCGCAGGAAAAAGCAGTCAAGAAATGCTGCATACTTTTTAGAGGCCCCATTAGTGGGGGTCTAGGTATCCTGTATCCCTTTAACAACTTACACTACTTTAAAATAATTTATTTCCATAATAATAACACAAACACAGTAATAACACAACATCAAATCGCCTTACAAGGGCTAAAAGTAGAGCTTGGGAAAGGAATTATTAAAGACAGTGATTTCCCAAATTTGTTGATGTAGCATACTTTATTGTATCTTAATATTGCGATATCTTATTTAAATATCGATATTCGTATCATTGGAAAAAATATCGTGATTCACCGATGCATCGGTTTATCGTTGCAGCCCTAATTAGGGGTTATGGGGATGTGGGATATTTGAGGAAAAAATTATAGGGATATGGGATACCAAAGGAAAACATTATAGGAACACAGGATAGTTGGAAAAGAAATATTGGGATATTCAACGCAAACTTCGTGGATGCGAGACTGCACAATCAATGGGATATGTGACATTTCAAGAAAAAATTGGTAACTAGTATTGTCGGGCACAGTTGTGTATTGTATCGTGTATTGTATCGTGGCCCTTGATTAGAGATATGTATCGTATCATGGGAAAATGTATCGTTGTAGCCCTACCCCTAGTGGGGCCTCTTTGCAAATTGAGTGATGATTTGCATTCTTTGCATTTTTTTACTAGCAGGGAAAACCTGATACAGTTTGAACGGAAACCCCTGGTGCTGAGAGAAGAGGTCATCAAAGCTAATGCTCTTGTCAGGTGATTGTAATCATTGAACAGTTTTCTCGTGCTTATGATACAGTCAGAATCTTTTAGTGTGAAAAAACACTAAACATGGGAAAGATACAAAGTTGATTAACCCTTTAAGCCCTGATATAAAAATGCATATTCTCCTTACTGTTCTCCATACATTTCTTAGGAAACTAGTAAGGGGAATTTGTCTAAATATCAACACATCTCATCCTCGGTGTCTACTTCCTTTATTCTCATCACTTTCAAGAATGTTTGAACAAGTAGAGAGGATGTAAAAAGAAATTTCATTTTTATCAGGGCTTAAAGGGTTAACTAGTATACAAGAGGCACTGCCAGGGCAGAATAAAAGTTGTGACTGCACATCACATGAAGTTGTGACAAGACAACTGTGATCAAGGAAATACCGACAGAGAAAGCTAAGACCGATCTACTTGTAGGCCTTCTGAATTAGTGATACAGGACATTCTAAGGTCGGGAGAACTGACCAGACCTGCCCCCTTCCTTGGCAGTGCCTTGGAAAAATCGTGCAAACAGTTAATTTAAAATTAGTATAAATCTACTAGCGTTCTACCACTAATGCTGTTCTCTGGTTGGCTACGCTACTCACTATCTATTCTGTTGTAGTTAGTGAGTAGAGTGTTTTCCATACGTGGTGTGACCTATTTATATCATTTTTCAATAAAAACATGTAGTGTCTGCTGTTAAGTTTTGAACGTCTGGTAGATTTATACTAAAACAATTAGATTATTCGCTCTCGATTTCTAAGGCCTCATCAACTATCACGCGATAGAAATCTCGAGCTCATAATCTAATTGTTAAATATGATGATTTGGTATAATTTTAAATTTTGTTAGTAACTCCACTTCAAATGGAGCTACAGTTTGAGTATATTTATTCGAGTTTTATTCGAGTTCCACTTAAATATATATTTATCTTATTTATTTATTTGTTCCTCCCTTGATATATATTTATACATAATTAAATATTTCAAAGACGGTTTTTTAGGAGGACTGTAGCAACAGTTTTATTCATCTTCATGTCTTGTATTATGTTTAGAGAAGCAAACCAGTTAAGTGAAGAGATGAGAAAGGATACCGAGTTTGCTGTAACATTACAGGTACAATGTTCAATGCTCTTGCTACTGTTCAGGAGCTTGAGGAGCTTTCACTGGAATGGTCACATGTTAGGATTTCATCCACAGACTCAAAAGCTAGAACCACCTCGTACAGCATAATAACCAGCACCACAGGAAAGTACTGCTCAGTAGCTTTCATTTGAATGGTCACACTTTAGGATTTCATCCACAGACTCAAAAGTTAGAACCACCTTGTATAGCATATTAAACAGCACCACAGGAAAGTACTGCTCAGTAGCTTTCATTTGAATGGTCACACTTTAGGATTTCATCCACAGACTCAAAAGTTAGAACCACCTTGTACAGCATAATAAACAGCACCACAGGAAAATACTGCTCAGTAGCTTTCATTTGAATGGTCACACTTTAGGATTTCATCCACAGGCTCAAAAGTTAGAACCACCTTGTATAGCATATTAAACAGCACCAAAGGAAAGTACTGCTCAGTAGCTTTCATTTGAATGGTCACACTTTAGGATTTCATCCACAGACTCAAAAGTTAGAACCACCTTGTACAGCATAATAAACAGCACCACAGGAAAGTACTGCTCAGTAGCTTTCATTTGAATGGTCACACTTTAGGATTTCATCCACAGACTCAAAAGTTAGAACCACCTTGTACAGCATAATAAACAGCACCACAGGAAAGTGCTGATCAATAGCTTTCTTTGAATGGTCAGACTTAAGGATTTCACACAGCTATTTCAATTAACGTTGTCGGAAAGCCTACGCGACAAGACTGCAAGGTGATATGGGTAATTTGTTAATAAATTTACCAAACTTAGGCTATGACTCACCCCCAGCAAAAATAAATCACATAGGCAAGTGTTTATGGTACTTTCACCCATCCTATGGTAGTGAGAGTCGTGAAATTACAGCCGAATCACAAAAGATGTACCCATACTAACTTTCGGTCTTGTCGCGTAAGCTCAAGGCTTTAAAATCCGACAACGTTAAATGAAATTGCTGTAATTATGGAGAGTCAAAAGTAAGAGCCACTTTACAGTGTTAACACCTCTTAGGATTTATGTTTGACATGAGCTGTATATACTGCACAGATATTACCTCACAGGTTTGTTTGTTTATTTATTTACTTTATTTAAATCAATATGTATACAGGAACATCTAATTTAGCATAAACTGTTAGTTTAAATGGTGTCCTGTGTTTTTTTACTGAACTAGATTCCCACATCAAGTTTAAGCTTTGGTCGAAGCAGGTCAGGATTCAGTAGTGAGGTGGCCATTGTAGTAAAACACAAGTCAAAAGGAACACAAAGTAATTCTGATAAATAGACTTCTTCTTTCTGTATGTTGATGTCAGTAGACCTTTGCATCAATGTTATCTCGGGTTAGCTAATAGGCAAGTAAAATGGTTTTCAACTGAGTGCCAAAGGTAATTTGCATTGTCCTTAGTTTTGCTTTACTTCGCTCTTTGATTGGTTAAAAAAAAAACCTCGCACCCCCTTCTCAACCAATCAGAAATAACATCAAAACCAATCGTGACTCATTACTCACTTGACGCCAATCATTTGTGTTTGCTACGAGGTCTGATTGGTTCCTTTGCCGAATTCATATTAGTGACGGAAAATCGTCTTGCACGGGCAACTCGTCCTCAGACCAGGGCAATCGAAAAAGAACTCGTGATTTTTGCGTCTAATATGAGTTTAAGACAGTTTTCCGTCTAAGACGAGTTTTCCGTCCTATTTTACCGTCGGTTGAGACGAAAAAATCGATGGAATTCCGTCTGCCACGAGTTTCCGTCTTCTAATATGAATTCGGCTATTTGTGTTATTTGTGCCCGTTGTGGTTGGTTAGAGTTCTGTAATAATCTTGGTTTTGGCCTTACGACACTTGGTTGATTTTGTCTAATGTCGCTGTGGCATCAGTTTTAATTTTATAAATTAACCCAACAAAGAAGTAATTATGTCATACAGGTAAATAGAAAAGCAGTCAACATTTAGTTGTTGAGCTAAGTTTGAAAAGAAATGGGTTGAAACGTGCATCAAATGATAAATTCGAAACATTTGGAGACGTTTATGTGGCTCTTTAACTTTTGTCTTTGTATGGCTTGTTAACTCACCCATGCGTGTACAATTGTTTTATTTCACGTGGAAATATTGCAGTCAGAGGCAAACATGCCCGCTCTCTTAAAGTGCACCTAACGCCAAAATATTTTTTACCCTAATATAAATCTTTGCACCTGTTTTAAAAACATTTCGCCATTATTTGCAGTTTTTGACTTTTTTTATGGGCTTCAAAACTTACGACAAACTAAGCACCATTTGTCGCACGGCCGAGTTAGAAGGGGCATGGGTCTATTCTTGATTTGACGTCACAAACTGCTTTGCATGTATGTTTACAAAGACTGAAGGAGATGCAAATCAGTTTGTGATATGAAATCCAGAATAGACCCATGCCCTCACTAGGTCGGTCGTGTACCAGATGATGGCTAGATTTCGTAACTTTTCCAGCCTATAAAAAGTCAAGACTGAGGGGGATTTCATAAAAAAAAAGGCGTAATGCTTTTCGAATAGGTGCAAAGAGTTATTTTTAGCGAAAAAAATATTTTGGGCAGGGCTCGAGACTAACTTTTCAGCTTACTAGCCTAGTGGCTAGTGACAGGTTTGATTTCACTAGCCAAAATAAATTTTCACTAGCCAGACTTTTTTTTTTTTGCGTAGTCTCATGCCGTGTTCAATATGTCAAATCTTTAGCCGAGTTAAGTACTGTAAACATGCCTCTCTTTAATCTCAAGAGTGAAGAACTGGAATGTTGAGCATTCTTTCCAACGGTTAAAGATCCTCACACGAATACAAAGTATTATGTGCCTTCAGGGCAAATTCCCCGGCGCAGTGTAGTTCACGCCTGTCTTTTCCGTTTCGGTCAGATCATGATGAATATCTAGAAAAGATAACCTTATATGAGCATGTCATCGCACAGAGAAACGTTGGGAAGACAAGACTGACATTGTACGAAGTTGTAAGGTACGGAGAAACGTCAAAAAGACAAGACTGATACAGCACTCAACTCACGTATGGAAAAAACGTCTACAAGAGAAGACTAGTAGATTATAAGAGTGTTTAAGTGCGGAGAAACGTTAAGAAAGCAAAACTAATAAGTTTCGAACTTGCTAAGATACGGAGAAACGTTGAGAAGTCATATCAAACACGTTGGTTGCAAATGCAGTACACTAGGGAGATACACTGTCAACGTACCAAGATACAGAGACAAGTTGAGGAGACACTGAGACTAATAAAATACGCCACTATTAACTTACGGAGAAATGTTATTAGACAAAACCAATTCCGTAAGAGCGTGTGTAGCGTACGGAAGAACGCCAAACGGACAAACTAGACTATTACACTGGAACAGTAAATTACAGAGAAACAGATGAGACATTTAGTATCGCACTAACGTACGGATAAACGTTGAGAAGACAAGACTAATACCGCATGAACATACCAACGTTCAGAGAAACGCTAAGTGTAGACTTATCGTGCAAGTGTAGTAACACAATGAAAACCTTGGGAGGACAAGAACGATATCGTGCAAATGTGCTAATGTACGGAGAAACGTTGAGAAGGCTAGACTAATAAAACGACGAACCTACTTACATACGGAGAAATGTCGTGGAGACGTTACGCAGAGAGAAACGCTGCGAAGAGAAACTAATATTGTACGAACGAATTGTGTGAACGTACATGTACTAACAACGTGTAGACAAATTAACAAATTGACGTCAGTTTTTTATGCGTCTGTCCTCTTATTGATGATAAATTTCGTCATAACATTGTCAAAGTGTTGTAGATTCACGAGCCGCAGGCGAGTGGATCTACAACAAACTTTGACAATGTTATGACGAAATTTATCATCAATAAGAGGACAGACGCATAAAAAACTGACGTCAATTTGTTTTTTACAATAACAAAAAGCCAAAACTGATTTTCAAACGGAAAAAAGAACTGCTGTCTAGAGTCAATGGAAGATGCGATTGCCGCAGAATCTGAATTTTATCGCTGTAATTCGGAGAATCACAGGCTCGTTAATTAAAACTTTAGTAAGAATAGGTCAGAAATACAAGGACAAATTCGAATTACTCAACTCACCTTTAATCCAGTGGAAACTGTTCACAAAATAATCCGTTAAAATACGGTTCAGCTTAATTTCATCAACAGCACAAATTCCCGCTCACCGCCGATTTTCATGTCTGAATCCACAATAAACATCCTCATCTTTTCGCTCTAAGGTTGCAATGGTTTCTTCAGTTTTAAGCCATAAATTTTAGATGATTTCCTCATTGACAACTACTAGATTTGTGGTACAATTCTCGCCTCATCAAGAACGCAGCACTTAAAAGTTTGACAAAACTTTTGCTGATTGCGTCAGCTTTACGTGTTTCATCCGTCTGTACTCTTATTGACGATAAAAATTAGCCAATCAGCGCGCGAGAATTCGCTCAGTTATTGTAAAATATCATATGGACGCATTAATGGACCTTTCAGGGAAACGTATGGTGAAACGTTCTGAAGACGGCTAATTTCGTTCGAACGTGGCAATGACGGAGAAAACGTTGCCAACTGAGACAAGAATTAGTAGGGAGAAATGTTGAGAGGACAAAAGTATCATACGAGCATTATGCTATCCTTTTACGGAATAAGTTTTATTTTCTGTTCACTCAATTGGCTCTTGGGATCCGATCATCAGAAGCAATATTTAGTTTGGTTTCCATCCTGTGCTTTAGTGCTTTGAAATTTTCACTAGCCAAAATGGCTAGTGAAAGCGCAAAACCTACTAGCCAAAACGGAATTTCTACTAGTCTGTGACTAGTTGGCTACCGTTAGTCTCGAGCCCTGTTGGGGTTAGGTGCACTTTAAGAAGAGTGCTTCAAATACGTACTTGTGTATGTTTGGTGATCCTTGCACGTGCTTTTGCATTTTGCAGCAAATGAACAGTGCTTGTATTTGTGTTTACTGTGCATACGATGTGAAAAGCAGACAAATTTGCGACCTACAGAAAGCACGTTCAAAACAGATTAACACAACTCTGTGTCATTAATAAAACGCTCTCTGTGGCCAAGTTGTGTTCGATCAGTGTGTAATCAAGCAACATGATTTTGTTCTTGTTTTCAGTTTGGTCCCTAGAAAAACTAAGTAACAAGATCTATGACATGAGAGACTTGTACAACCAATGCGTGGAGGAAGACATTCCATTCTCTGAAACGGTAGGATTACGTCAATCTGGCTTAATGATCATTTAGCTTTAAAGGGGCAGTGTGGTGGAGATGCCTTTGGTCACAAATGTGCTAAATATTTATAAATGCCTTGCTCAAACATGAATTGCTTCTAGATTACCAAGGTGACGATAACGAGTGAAAGATTAAAGGAAGAACGAAAAAATCCACTTTTCAAAGTGATGCTAAAAGTTGATGATATTGTCTCTTCAGAGTTCCTTTAATTATCTCAGAATTGTTAAGGAATCGTAAAATGTATATTATATCACTCAGCCATAATCTTGTATATTGTTGTTTGACTTTACGGTTGAGGTTGTTGACTATAGGGAATTTTTTTTGCCAACCATTAAAATGTCAAAAGATGCCAAAAAAGATTTTATCATTACCGTCAGAACTTAATAGTTGCTCATTTTCTTGACAGGATGAAAACTTGGACCTGTTCTTTGAAGTGGAGTGTCACACACTGATAGGGGTCGCTAACGTCTTCCTTGAATGTCTGTTACATGACGTGAGTCACGAGTATGCTGCACCAATCATCAGCCAGCAGGGAGAGGTAATACTACTGACAATTTGGAAGGGAAAACCCCGCCCCTACCTACCCCTCCCCTAACCCAACATTTTGCTCTAAGTGACAATATGTGAAAAATGTTGGGTTAGGGGAGGGGTAAGTGGGGGTTTCCCAGAAACGTGGAATAATGCGGCAATTTTTTGAAAACTTCAACTTTCACAAGATTTCTGATCACTTATGCTTTGATTTGTGACAGGTTTGTGGCCGGGTAAAGGTAGAAGTCTCACGAATATCAGGTACTGGTAAAATTTCTTGACATTGCTAGTATTCCTAGACTGCAAGTAGCTCCCCTAGCATCGCCTCTCCTCGAAATTTCGCTCGCACGCGTGTGTATTTCGCCCGCCCCACAATTGCTACTCGCAGTCTATAATATTCCCGGCCCATGCAGTCACTGGATTTCCCTGTTTGCCTCAGCTTAACATGGTTATCAGGAAACCTGCAATTGTTCATTCTTTCTTTTTGTCTCCATTTGTAACGACAGAAAAGGCTCAGAGGAAATTGACGAAGCAGTCGAGAAACGGAAATGATGCAGAAGATGATGAAACCAGCGCCGATGAGGACGATTTGTTAGTCGTACATGACGAAGATGACGAAGATGATGGCGAACTTGTCAAAGGCTCTATGATGCACGTAGAAGTTAGAGTAATAGAAGCATATGACCTTCCTCCGGCGTTGTGCAACTACGTGTTTTGTCAGTACAAGTTTTGGAATGATGATAACACGATTGTCGTGCCGCCCATCAATGCTAGCATCTCAAATCCAGGCCCTAAGACCAATACCATGATATTTGAACACAAACAGGTAAATGCAATTTTATCTATTAAAAAACTCTCATTTGGGGGAACAAACAAAAAAAGTGGCTGCACCACAGGGAAGCACTGCTTAGTAAGGTCACACGTACGATTTCATCCGTAGACTGAAAAGTTACAACCACCTTGTACAGCATAATAAACAGCACCGCAGGAAAGTACTGCTCAGTAGCTTTCATTGGAATGGTCACACTTTAGGATTTCGTCCACGGGCTTAAAATTTGGAACCACCTTGTACCACATATTAAATGGTTATTGGTACCTCTTGAAATTACTGCTCAGTAACTTTCATTTGAGTGGTCACACTAAAGGATTTAATCGACCGACATAAAAGTTAGAACCACCTTGTACAGCATGATGAACATATTAAGGAGAATATTTCTTAATCGCTTTAGTTTGAATGGTCACACTTGTAAATATCATCCACTGACTCAAAAGTTGGAATAACCCTGTACAGCACAATAAACAGCAAGTGCTGCTTAGCAGCTTTCATTTGAATGGTCACCCATCCACAGAAACAAAAGTTAGAACAATTGTACAGCATAATAAACAGTACCACAGAAAATTGCTGCATACCAGAATGGAAACTTTCATCAACAGAATCAAGTAAAAAATACTTGGAAACCATTTTACATATTTTCTTATGGTGTCTGTCAACTTCTGTTTAGCAATTTGACATGGAAGTCACGGACGAGTTTGTAGAGTACGCGTCTGAAGGTTCATTGGCTATTGAAGTCTGGGGAAACAGAATGAAAGGTTTCGATTCACAGAATAAAGTGATCGTCAACTGGAATGTGGAACCTCAACATAAAGGACTTCACGACAGGTAATGTCATACCTGACTGATATAACACTTGCAACGTATTTTTGTGCGCTTTAAAACTGAAGTTTTTCTTAAAGTTGGTGCGTCCTTATATAGAGGCATCTTTGCACGGTTAATGACTGTGCGAGAAAAGCAGATCTTAGCAGGAGCTTTTGGAATTCAAAAGAATGTGAGTAACCAAATATTTTTCAGAGGTAATTAAGCGAGCGTAATTCTAAAAAGCTTTAAATGACATGAAGTATGGCATATTCTTTCCAAATTTAAGCTCAGTTATCTCTGAAAAATGCTTTAGTACCCCCAATTTTCTTTACTGGATCCAACAGCCTTTGTTAAAATCTGATTTTAGCTCATAGTCAAAAAGCGCACAAAAAGTCAAAAATACCGTGTACTTATAGGTACCGTCTTCTAGAACCCAGGTTTATTGGACTATCCCGAGATGCGCAGAACGTATGCACAGTAACAAAAAGAGGCCAATTCTTAAGTAAATAGTTATTCAGAAAGAAACTACAGGTACACCTCATTAAAGTACCGCGAAACAGCCTTCATTTGAATGAAGAAGTAGCCTGTCCAAGGGTTCAGATAGTGGAGCGCGAGCGAAAAATGTAACGAGCGAAAGAGCGGGAAATAACGAGGGGAGACTGGGGAAAAGGTCGAGGGGAACGCCTGGGTTCATTCTTCAAATAAAGCCTTCCCGCCGACAGTGCCCCGGTAACATGAAGCAAGATTTCACAACTTGTGAATTTCAGTTGTCAATCAAAGCTGTTGCAGATTTCCCCTTGTCCTCTTCCCTAGTCTCCCCTCGTTTTTTCCCGCTCTTTCGCTCGCTATATGTTTCGCTCTTGCTCCATTATCTGAATGCCTGGAACAGGCTAATGAAGAAGTTACCTTGTATGCACATAAAACAGTACCGCATGCACGAAGCTCTGCAATTTGAAAGGTTGATACAGCGTGTTTCACAGTGTGTTATTTCATTGGCTTTACATTACTTAGTGTTATTTTACAGTGTTCATGAAAACCCAACAATTCTTGTTGCTAAATTTCATACGGGTAACACTCTTGGTAAACAGGGACGCAATACAATATATGCTGGAACGCTCGCAGAATTTTGCTAACAATTTGCCGTAACATGACCCTTTATAAATGAATGGATGGAAACATGAATGAAGGAATGAATGAACGAACGAACGAACGACTGACTGACTCACTGACTTACTGACTGACTGACTCACTGACTGACTGACTGAGTGACTGACTGACTGACTGACTGACTGAGTGAATGAATGAATGAATGAATGAATGAATGAATGAATGAATGAATGAATGAATGAATGAATGACTAGTTCATTGAACTCTCTTGCAGTTGAGACTGAATTAACAAGTCTGATTACATAAAAGACACTAATTGGTTCCTATTTACATGTCATGATAGATTGCAAACAATAGAGTGACGCTAAAATTACTTGAAGGTCAAAACTGCTTCCGCTCTTTTTGTTCTGCATGTCTCATAGTTCTTAGATAAGTATACTTGTTCTGATTACTTCCTCGAAGCGTTTGGCTTCCTACTACAAGTCTAATGCAGTTTGGTATTTCAAAACTTGCGTTTGTTAGTATCTCTTTCCCACCAGGGCTTAGAGTAACCAATTAAATTTTTCCACTTTAGGTGGGGCGAGCTGCTCAGAAAAGTACATCTGTGGGTAGAAATACTCGAGATAAATGACCAGGGTTCGTATGCGCCCGTAGAACTTCATATTCAAAAGGACAACCAGACTGGCGGGGTATTCCAGCTGCGGCAAGGTCACTCGCGGAGAATTGTGGTTCAGGTACACCCCGTGCACAGGGCGGGGTCACTTCCGGTTGTGTGTAACATGATCTCTGCTGTGTACATCGGGAGTGTTTGTATGAGGACCAAGAATCAACAGCCCTTGGACAGCTACCAAGAAAAGGATCTCTCAATGTAAGTTTGCAAGTATAAGGGTTGAACTGAACTGATAACATTATTTATACACGGTAAAATTCATCAGTAAAAGTCTCTGTAATTACAGCAAATAAATATATATTAACATATATATTAACAAACATATTAACAAGCATATATTAACAAACGCAAGAAAAAAATTGCTTTACATAAGTGCCGTGTTTGAGAAATTATTGATAAGGGGTACAGGAGGTAAGTTTATAAAGGAAATCGTCAAGTGATTCTTGACGATTTCATCGTCAAGTGGTTTGGTACAACATTTTACTAAACCTGTCCTTATGGCTACTCCAACAAGACTCCATAACTCGGTGTCATAGTCACTGCAATAACTAGGGTAGTGCGAAAAAAGTATTCAGCGATCGTAATTCTGGTACCACAGTGTTCGCATGAAAACCAGGCCATAGAACTGCATGTTCCCGTTGCGAATGGTATGATCACTTACAGTAATCAATTTTAAGCCTGGTTTCCATTTAGTCGCTCACGGTTGTTACCAAGGGAATTTAATATATTTCATTTATCCATTTTCATTTATTCCCCATATGTTGGTACAACTGACCGGCTCGAAGTTACTTCCATAATAGTGCTCACAGGCAGTTAGCAGGTTTTACCGATATCAAGCCTACTTATTTATTTTTTTTATTTACGAATGAACACCACCAATGTTGATTTGCAGTTATTTCTTGTTTTGTTTTTGGTAGCTTGCGAGAAAAGTGGTCCACATCTTTGATGAAAAGACGAGAGTATTTGGATGAGCAGATTCATTCCTTGATTGACAAACCAGGTAACTCACGATGCAGAATTAAAGTTTTAGTAATGGTAGAGAGTTATTGATACCGAGTTGTGCAGTTTTAGAAAATACTGAATAAACTAGAAATCGGTGCAGAAAAATAATATTGTTATGGAAGACAATGTTTCCCCATTTAACCGCACGAGAAACAAGTTTCCAAAGCAATCAGATATTTTGCTTCTCTGATATAAGAAAATTGCTTTTGAATCAATTAAAAGTCTGTTGCTTTTCAATGGCAAATCTCCCTTACAAAAAATATTTGCCAGTTGAGCCAAATGAAAAGAAACGATGCTTTCGCCACCCTTTTCCTTGGATTTATTGTCGGCATTTTCTCGTCAGTTTTTGTTTGCTGCCGTTTTCTTTTCAAATATCGCAGCGAGTGCATGAAGTATCTTACGCTTGCCCATTGGACGATCTCAGCTACGTAGGAAAATAGATAGTCTATGGGCACGCTAAACAAAAACAAGCAAACAAACTTGAAACGAACACAAGTGGTCATATAATCTGGCTTTCACGGGAGTTTCTCATTACACTCATTCCGTCTGTAGTATTGTTTCACGAGGTTGCTCCCTGAATGCTGGTTTGGACTGCTTGTTTGAGAGTCATATTACCAATTTATGTCAATCCTGGCTCAATTGCAGACAAGTCAGCGAGCGATAAAGAGAGAGAAAGCTGGATGATTGACCAATGGGTTTGTCTAACTGAGGAGAGAAATGCAGTTCTTGTTCCCCTGCAAGGCAGTGGAATTCCTGGGGCTCCTCCGCTTGAGGGGTAAGGTCGTGCACACAGACCACAAAAACAGATTTGCCTTAACCTTATAAAAAGCTCACAAATTTTCTTTAGTTTCTTCCAATTAGCTAGAACTGGCTTGTACAACATAGTAAACAGTACCAAAGAAAAGTTCCTCTCAATAGCTTTCATATGAATGGTCATACTTCAGGATTTCATCCCCATGCTCAAACATAAAACCACCTTGTACAGCATAATGAACAGCACCGCAGGAAAGTACTGCTCAGTAGCTTTCATTTGAATGGTCACACTTTAGGATTTCGTCCACGGGCTTAAAATTTCAAACCACCTTGTACAGCATAATAAACAGCACCACAGAGAGTACTGCTCAGTAGCTTTCATTTGAATGGTCACACTTTAGGATTTCATCCACAGACTCAAAAGTTAGAACCACCTTGTACAGTATAATAAACAACACCAAAGGAAAGTACTGCTCAGTAGCTTTCATTTGAATGATCACACTTTTGGATTTCATCCACAGACTCAAAAGTTAGAACCACCTTGTACAGTGTAATAAATATAAACAGCACCACAGGAAAGTACTGCTCAGTTGCTTTCATTTGAATAGTCACACTTTAGGGTTTTATCGTAAGACTCAAAAGTTAGAACCACCTTGTACAGCATAATAAACAGCACCACAGGAAAGTACTGCTCAGTAGCTTTAATTTGAGTGGTCACACCTAAGGATATAATCCGCAGACACAAAAGTTGGAACCACGTAGTAGAGAGTAATAAATAGTACCACAGAAACTCTCTTTCTTGTTTTCCATTTGATTTGATTAAACTGTGAGTTTGGGAACTAACTGGACATTCAAAAATTCCATTTTCTGTTGTTTCTTTTGCTTCACAGAACTGTACCTCTTGGAATGGAAATGTTTAATCCAGTTATATTCTTGGATTTACAGAACGGTGAGGAAGCTAATTCTCATAAGAGAATAGATATGTGATGCGAAATTTCAGGCGATTATGTTTGGGATTTTTTATCTGTATCGATTGAGCTGATAATTTGCATTGTATGCTTTAAAAAAAATTCAAAAGCTGATCACCTCAGGTGATAAATCTAAATTTGCGTGTTTCAGTTCCCCACTGACGCAGCACCATAGTTTCTTTAGAAATCTACGTTTGTATCGCGCAGACAATGTTACGTTACTTTTGGTAATTCTGTTTCGATAAGTCATACCATTTTACTTGACTCTTTCACAATAAGTCACCCTTTCAGGGTTTTCGGTAACATTTTGAAGGTGAAACGAGGTGAAACAAGCGGACGTGAGCGCCGTGGGCGCGAACATGAGTGTCGAAGGCACTAACTTCTAGGGCGGGTCGAGGGTATGCCTCCCCGGGAAATTTTTGACATTGGACTCTGAATTGCGATTTCCTGCATTCAAGGGCGTAAGTGAGCAAAATAAGGCTCAGCTCTATCTTTGATAAACAAATACAAAATCATCCAATTTATGGACACTTCAGAAAATAATTATTTAGTATGAAAGTACCGGACCTTACGTGAAAAACGACTGGACGTTACGTCCGGCCTCCGGCCTCAAACGAAACCCCAGCTCTTTTCAGTGTGAAGATTCCGTCACACTGAGTCGCTCTTTGTTAGATTCACCTATCACGCAAGATCACACGTAGGTATTTCTTTCACGTGAAGTTACACAATAGAACAACTTAAATATAATAACCTGTTTCTCTCATATAATTGCGATTTTCATATGCTCAATCGCGATTTTCATGTGGCGATGTGCGAAACGTTTAGGAGAAGATAAA
Source organism: Siderastrea siderea (assembly GCA_964030785.1). Lineage (NCBI taxonomy): Eukaryota > Metazoa > Cnidaria > Anthozoa > Scleractinia > Rhizangiidae > Siderastrea > Siderastrea siderea. Next base: position 32,985,267 of record OZ034974.1, read on the forward strand.
AATTAATCATTGCATTGTTTACGTAGATGATGTACGGAGTGGCTGTATGGAGGAGGCTGGTCCCGCGGGCGTGGAAACAACTCTTACGTTTGAAAATGCCGATAACATGATGGAACTTCCCATCATAAAATATGATCAGAAACAGGTAGAAACTATCATAAACTCCGGATGTATTGCATGGCTATTTTGTTCCTGTGATTTCCTCATAAACCTACCTAGAAGCTCTAACATGTAACGCATTCGGCGTATTAGTGACGAAAAACCACCTTTGCCGGTTGTCAAATCTTAATAGAGAGAGAAAATAAACTTTTCCCGAATGAATTTGATGTACAGCAAGTTTTCCTTTCGAAATGTATGACTGTCTTTCTCGGCATTTAGACGGGCAATTCAGACAAAACATGTCTTTGACTGAAAACCGCTCTTGAATCCGCATCAGACTTGTAAATCAGGAAGGATTTTAGACGATATTGGTTTATCCTCCTTAAGTTCATTTGGGACGGTTTCCTTCTAGACGCACTTCCGCCTTAGAGGGAAATCCCTCGTCTTATTATGTAAATTCGGCTCACTAACATTGATGTTCACGTTTGCTAAAAAATCCTGAAAGTCTTAACCCCCACCCCCCCCCCCCCCCCCCGAAAGTACTTTTCCAGTCACAAAAGTAATTTGACTTCCTTGTGTCCGGACAAGCTTCAAGTAAATTAATGTCGAACGCAAATGATAAAAAAATTGTTTATAAGCTTTTATAGAAAAAAAAACCTGTTGAGTATGTTTTCCCTTCTGCAATTTTATATTTATTTCCTCATCAACGGTACTTTTCATATATAGCTGCCCGAAACCAGCGGTTTCTTAACCACGTCAATTACTTTCTGTAACTTTGGGATAATGGCTAAACTTCATCAGTTCCAAGGCAGTTATAACGTGTTTATTGACTTGTAGGTTTCCGCCACAGTATTGTGGGACTCATCCATTCATGACTCGGTGTTCCTCAATCGTGTCACGCAATCACACGAGCGAGTGTATCTCATCTTAAAGGTAATCAAATTATTTTTTGATACAGTATAAATTAGTTGTGTCTGCTTTGCGGTAGTACTCAGAATGGCCGATTTTGACGGTGCGACTTTTGCTTACGACTGTCGTATTCGTATCTTGCAGCGCGCGCTGCTCGCGTCATGCAAAGATCGTCAACTTAACAAATTGACGTCAGTTTTTTATGCGTCTGTCCTCTTATTGATGATAAATTTCGTCATAACATTGTCAAAGTGTTGTAGATTCACGAGCCGCAGGCGAGTGGATCTACAACAAACTTTGACAATGTTATGACGAAATTTATCATCAATAAGAGGACAGACGCATAAAAAACTGACGTCAATTTGTTTTTTACAATAACAAAAAGCCAAAACTGATTTTCAAACGAAGGAAAGAAATGCAAGAGTCCATGGAAGATGCGATTGCCGCGGAATCAGAATTTCATCGCTATAATTTGGAGAATCACAGGCTCGTAAATCAAAACTTAAGTAAGAATAGGCCAGAAATACAAGGAAAAATTCAAGTTTCTGAACTAACCTTTAATCCAGTGAAAACTGTTCACAAAATAATCCGCTAAAACACGGTTCAGCCTTTTTTCATCGACAGCACAAATTCCCGCTCACCGCCGATTTTCAGGTCTGAATTCTCAACAAACATCCTCATCCTTTCGCTCCATGGTTGCAATGGTTTCTTCAGTTTTAACCCATAAATTTTAGATGATTTCCTCATTGAAGACTGCTAGATTTGTGGTACAATTATCGCCTCATCAAGACTGCAGCACGGAAAAGTTTGACAAAACTTTTGCTGATTGCGTCAGCTTTACGTGTTTCATCCGTCTGTACTCTTATTGACAATAAAAATTAGCCAATCAGCGCGCGAGAATTCGCTCAGTTATTGTAAAAAACTGTTTTTTTTTTCTGCGTCATTTTAATTTCGTAGACAACAAGCAAAATTTCAATCGTTAAAAGTTGATGAACTGGAATCTTTGTGAAACGACTGTTTTACTTTCTGAAAACTTACAATCGATCGGCAAAAAAATTTCAACCCGCAACAGAAAAACAGACTGGTACTTTTACTGACTACTTTATTGTCTCTTTTCTTCAACATACTAACTGGAAACTCAAGATCAAGCCAAATTTCAACTGAGAACGGTCATTGTTCGTTTCGTTATCCTCACTGAAACTCTGACTCGCAATTTGACGCAATTTGTTCTGACAACTGCCTAAACAGCTAAATATTTTTAGTGGAAAATAGTGTCTTCGCCTCCGTATCGTTTCAGAAAACGCAATCAAATAAATAGGTTAATTTGTTACCAACAGTTGTGTCGAAGCATCAATATCCACGATGAATACTGAACAACAAAAAATAATGGCTTAATATTTTTACTGACAAGTCATGAACGTACTGAAAAGGACCAAAGTTTGATTTCACACTGACAGGCAAAAGATTCATGCATCGCTCCCTAAAATGGTTTTGAATCATGAAGTCCGTTGTATCTGGCGTTGCACTGTACGTATAAAAAAAATGGAACTTCTTAATCAAAACATGAAGGAAAGTTACCATCACTGCCTGCAAATCGGCTGCTGTGAAAATTTAAATTGCACCCTATACACTTTACGACTGTTTTGGTAAAGAATAGCCCCTGACCTAAATGCTTTAGACTTCAAAACAGTAAATATTCGCATGCTCTGTCTCGCGCGAGAAAAGTTTTGGTCTCGTTGCCTCGCGTCTTGCTTGTTCCCGATTTTTGTCAATTTGTGCCTTTCTCAACCAGTAAAAAATAACTCATTAGCAGTTTACAAATGCTTGTGATGTAGGTACCCATGGCTGCTACCACAACTTTTCCTTAAAAAGTGGAGCCATCCTCCAGGCATTTATGGTAACCTTTTTGCTGCTCTTCGTAAAGTAAATTATTCTCTACCTTAAGTTCTTGTGTACTTTTGATTGAATTCTTTCTTTCTTGAATTGATTCTGACAAGTAAAGCTTCCTTAACGTGTCCTGTAGAAGTAAAACAATTATCAATAAAATGGAATCACAAAAAAACATTAAATTTAACAAATTGACGTCAGTTTTTTATGCGTCTGTCCTCTTATTGATGATAAATTTCGTCATAACATTGTCAAAGTGTTGTAGATTCACGAGCCGCAGGCGAGTGGATCTACAACAAACTTTGACAATGTTATGACGAAATTTATCATCAATAAGAGGACAGACGCATAAAAAACTGACGTCAATTTGTTTTTTACAATAACAAAAAGCACAAACTGATTTTCAAACGAAGGAAAGAAATGCTATCTAGAGTCAATGGAAGATGCGATTGCCGCAGAATCTGAATTTCATCGCTGTAATTCGGAGAATCACAGACTTGTAAGTTAAAACTATACTAAGAATAGGTCAGAAATACAAGGATAAATTCGAATTGCTCAACTAACCTTTAATCCAGTGAAAACTGTTCAGAAAATAATCCGTTAAAACACGGTTCAGCTTAATTTCATCGACAGCACAAATTCTCTCTCACCGCCGATTTTCAGGTCTGAATCCACAATAAACATCCTCATCTTTTCGCTCTAAGGTTGCAATGGTTTCTTCAGTTTTAACCCATAAATTTTAGATGATTTTCTCATTGACGACTACTAGATTTGTGGTGCAATTCTCGCCTCATCAAGAACGCAGCACTAAAAAGTTTGACAAAACTTTTGCTGATTGCGTCAGCTTGACGTGTTTCATCCGTCTGTACTCTTATTGACGATAAAAATTAGCCAATCAGCGCGCGAGAATTCGCTCAGTTATTGTAAAAAACTCTCTTTATTCAACATTTTGTCTTTGGCTGCGATTGTCGCAGGGTTTTAAAACATGCTTCAAATTACGATATTTTTCGTGTCGTAAACTAAAATCGCAAGCAAGTTGTAGGTTTGATTTACACGAAACGATTGACGTCGTAAGCTTATCGTGAACACGTTCCCTGCGACAAAGTTGCATCGTCTAAATCGGCCCTAAAAGGTGCCTATTCTCCGACCCTATCCATGGCCCACTACGAACGAAAACGGGAAACATTTATTCAAAGAAGTGCTTGCTTTAACTTTGTTTTCCTTGCACTCTTTAATAATAATCTTTTTAATAACTCCCATTTCAGGTTATTGTTCGTCTTGCGAGTCCTATCTCAATGGATTTGGTTCTTAGAAAACGAATATCTGTTAGAATATACAAGAAGCAAAGTTGGAAGGACAGTCTGCTGAGAAAAATCGCCAAGGTAAACTTTTTTCTTTTTGTATGTATAATGAAAAGATAAGTATGCCTCACTGCTTAACTGGTACGAGTTTGCAGGCTATTTGTCATTGGACTCTGGCTTGCAGTTGGGCATGCACCTCGTAGCAATAACGCTGACCAGCACCTTCATTCCCTAGTTTAATCAGAGTATGTCTCATTTAAAATGTCATTTTAGTCCATGGCTATTGTTGTCATTATTCTCAATTGTGTTGTGCTTTTTTTTCCCAGGATATCATAACGAGATCTGGAGTGACGTATGAACTTGTCTCGCACATTCCACGGGTAGGCGACTTAGATGAAGCTTGAAAACAAATTTACTAATAATAAACGGAGGAAATCGTTCGGCTTGTATGTGGTATTTGAAATAATAAAAAAACTTTCTTATGACCATTGGAGCAAAAAGCAGTTCTAAGTGATCTCCTTAGGAAGAAAGAAAACCTCGATATAATACACTGGGACCTCGTTAATCCGTTTAAAGCGAAAATCATACCATACTTACGGTGACCGGATTAAAGGGTTATCAGTATTAACTGAATGTAATAGTCTTATTACCGCTGGGGCGTCCGTGAGTTGGGTTCTAATGTAGATGTCTAAGAAATGATAAGAAATAATTAAGGAATACGGGATTTTCAAGAATGAAGAAGATTGAGACGGATTTCCACACGACGGTCTCGCATGAAAACAAAGTAAGATCCGTAAATTGTGACATAGCTCTTTTGAATACCCGCACAGCAACCTGGGGAGGAGACAGAAGAACGAGAGAGCCTGGCACAAATGGCTGCTCAAGCTGTTGGGGAGGGGGATGAGGAGGAAGATGAATCAGTACTGAAAAAATACAGCAAAGGAATATCACATGTGGAGAGTCTGTTGGCATTGGATCGACTGAGACAGGTATGGCTTATCTGGCGCATTTTTAGAGGAACAACGTGTACAGTTGACTCCCGGTAACTCGAACCGCTTCAGGTCATTTTCTTTATAATTTTTCCCTTGATAACTCGAACCTTTTTGGACTTTCTTAAAGGTTCGAGTTATCGGGACAACTGTATATGCTGATCTTTGTTAAAGACGGTGCCTTCTTTTGTTACTACGCATACGTTCTGTGCATCAGTATCCGAGATAAAGAAGTTTCTTAAGGAATTTGCCTACAAAAACAAAGGTATTTTTGCGTGGTTTATGACTATGTTGAAAAAGCAGGTCTTAAAAAAATTCTCATACAATCAATAACTATAGTTTAATTATCTCTGAAAAATGCGTGGTTACCCACATTTTTCTTTTCAGTTTCCAATGATCCTTGCTAAGATTTGCTTTTTTCTCATAGTCATAACCTTTGCAAAAATATCTCGTTATTAGAAGGCACCGTCCTTAAGTCGGCACTCTTCGACGTCTGCATTATCATGTATTATCGAAAATAATATTGTTTAACTTGGCAAACAAAAAATGTAGGAAATATGAGAGGAAATCAAGTCGGTTTTCATCTTCTCCTTTCAGACTTCGCACGTTTACAAGATTTTTCTCGGAAAAAGAAGACTTTAAGGCTTAAAACAGCAGCTTTTCTCCGCGCTTTCTCATACACCGGGAAAATCACGACAAAAATAAGTGACAATAAGGCAGGTACATTTTTGTTTATTTTCTTTCAACAGGAAGTTATGGTCAAAGAAAAACTGGCTGCTATTGGGAAGCCTCTAAGAAAATTTGCCAGCACTCCAAACTTGGCAGCGGCGGTAAGAGTGATTCTTTGTTGTTTGTTTGTTTATCGTGAGTAATCTGATGTACCCCGTAGCACTCTGAAATGAAATAAATAAACATGTAAAGTATATGTATGAGTGCTAGAAGTGAGCAATACTGCCCTACATAATTTCCCCCCGGCCGTACGGCCTGAAAGAAGAAATTAGAAATGAGAACCAGGATCAAAGAAAAATCTTTGACCCCGGAGGGATTTGAACCCGCGACATCCGGATTAGATCACCGTCGCTCCACCAACTGAGCTACGAGGCCAAGCTGGGAGCAGGCGACTTAAATATCTTAATTTCCGCGACCTGTGTTGCATGAGGCTAATAGCTACTCGAGTAAACGATGTTACTAATTATTTCTCCTTGTTCGTTGAACTACGTCTGAAACTTTCCACGGGAATCTCCGATGCACAGGCCACGCAACTATGTCGCTCGAAAGTGGGAACCACAGTTAACCAAAGCGTAATATGAGTGTTTCTATGGAACTGAAATTCGATCGAAAAAAATCGGCGGTTTTCCGCTGAAAATGCATCAAAATGGAAATACAGTTTGAAAAACATTACCGGCTATGTGTTTGCTGCGTTTTTATTGCTTTTCCGAGCTTCTGGAGGCCGATCTGGGCGATTTTCTGCTTGACGGTCATGTCACGTGCTAGTCTGCGACGTCATGTCACGTACTAGAGAGAACTACAGTAGTTCTCTCTAGTACGTGACATGACACGCTCGACCAACATAGTTGCGTGGCCCGTGCATCAGAGATGGAAAGTTTCAGACGAAGATCAACGAAGAAGGAGAAATAATTAGTTACATTGGAGAAAGGGGAAGTCGCTAGCTCTAAAAATTTACGATACCTTCGATAAGTCCGCCGTGAAAAATTCCCCGTGAGTGTTTGTTTTCTTGCGGCCACGTTATAGTTTGCGATTTCCTCGACTTCGTTTGTTTATTATTTATTTATTTTTTCTGAAGCTCTCCTCAAAAATGTTCCCGTTGAACGGGCCACGCTACTACTGCGTTCGATGAGGAAAACAACCTCGTGTAAGAAGACATGAGAGTCGCCCGGCTGTTCCTCTTCGCTGATTGGTCAGAAAAATATTTTTCTGGCCAATCAGAAGGCGGGATTTCAAACGCTTCTGGAACTCGTTCGGTAAGAGTAAGTGCCCAGGGGCTCTCCCGCTCTTGCTGCAAACTTTCGCCCATGAAAATCCCGTTGTCCCGACTAGCTGCCCCTGGGTCTCCGAGGATGAGTGCTACGCGGTACATCACATTACTTACGATACTCAGATTTCCATTGCCGCGACTTAAATATCTTAATTTCCGCGACCTGCTCCCAGCTTGGCCTCGTAGCTCAGTTGGTAGAGCGACGGTGATCTAATCCGGAGGTCGCGGGTTCAAATCCCGCCGGGGTCAAAGATTTTTCTTTGATCCTGGTTCTCATTTCTAATTTCTTCTTTCAGGCCGTACGGCCGGGGGGAAATTATGTAGGGCAGTATTGCTCACTTCTAGCACTCATACATATACTTTACATGTTTATTTATTTTGTTTGTTTGTTTGTTTGTTTGTTTGAGCTGTTGTCTGATAATTACTGACGTTGTAGCACTTTTCTAACTACTGTTAGTAATAAAACAGTGTCCTTTTTGACCGATAAACCGTAGCTCTTAGCTAAGGCGCGCAGCCGGTGCTAGAACGTAAGTTGAACCCTTTTTTGGGGGGGGGGATAGGGCATCAAGTTGTTATTAGGTTGAATCAGGGAGAAACCTGGAAGTAGTTTAATATTGCATTGAACATGCATATCACTTTTATCTTTTTATTGAAGAGTTGCTCCCTGAAGCAATTTCTCCTCCATTTGACTCGGTTCTGAGTTTAGGGTGCTGCCAATTGTCCTCAACATTGCTTCAACATCTCTTTTGCTTGTGTTCTTTTAATGTCTTTATTTTGGGGAATCTGTAAGCAAAGAGAGAAAAAAAAAGAACAAAACAAAACAAAATCAGCCTGCATCAATATTCCGTAATTTCAACTAAAACAGCCGGGAAATCGCCCCCTTCGATTGTTATTATCTCATCCTCAGGATCTGTTGTCTATTTGTTCTTTCAACACTTAATTTTGGAGTATCTCTTTGAGAGAAAAGAAAGTTTTTCTGTGTTAATACACCATAGTTCCTTCAAGGTTCCCCTTCTCCATGTTTAAGGATAACGATGAATAGGTCTCCAGTTCATTCAACTGTAGGCCCTTTTCATCTCCCTTTACGTCGATGTCAAGTTAATGTCAACTTTATTTCCATATCCACAGTCGGGTGATTTATCTTTTGGATTTGTCGGAGGCAGTCGTTTTGATTCTCCAGAAGACAGTAAACTTTGGAACACAAGGGTAGGACTATTTGTGGTTTTTGCTTTGACTAATTAACCTTAACACTAAAGGGACAAGTTTTCTACAAACTACGGATTAGGCCCGGTTCAAACGTCGAACTTTACATGTGCTGAACCTAATAACGGCATTAAGAACACCTGAAGTTCGACGTATGAATCAGTTACGATTCATAAGATTGGGTCGAATCTGCCGTTTTTTCGACTGAGCTTGTCGAATAGAACGGCAGAAGATCGACTTCGATTCATACGTCGAACTTTAACATGTGCCGAACCTAATGTATAAATGATCATAAATTACATTAATTTATTTCTGAATATAACGGCGTTAGCGATTGGCTTAAAACCGATAAGCATGACTAGTCATCCATTAAACCGCGACCAGTCATGCATTGAAGGTTCTTGCATCCGATTAAAAAGAGAACTGGGCCACGCAAACTGCAAACGCTCTGTAGACAAGAATCATTACTTTATAACGGATTGCATGGACATCGAATTGGTTTCGCTTGTTATTTTTTATGGATAGTTATTCTGAAAATAACCGAATATAACAAAAAACGATAGAAACTGTATTCTGATCCAAATTTGACAAACGGTGCAGACTAATATCTAAATACTACTATTACTACAGTAAAAGATTGTTTTTTTTCCTGTTAATTGTTTTCCTTTGCTTTTTGAGACCCAACAGAGCGCAATTGATGATTGTTTACCGCTGTTTTGCAGAATTAAGTTCGACTAGTTAAGGTCCACGTCTGATTCAACTGTCGAACGTAATTATTTAGGTCGACCGAAATAGCAATTAGGTTTGGCACATGTAAAGTTCGACGTTTGAACCGGGCCTTAAACTCCTTTAGATACGATGCCCCAAAGATTTGGAACAGCTTAACAGACAAAATACGGTCGGCAACGAACATTAAAACTTTTATCAAACAAATTAGAAATAGAGACTTAAGTGAATAACCAATGCTTACTTGTTCATTATGTATACATATTTTTATCTAGATTGCTTCTTTTTCAACTGAATTTTACATTTTTTTAATATTCTTGATGATAGGTATTTTTTGTTGATGCCTAGCTTCCCAAATTTGGTTTCTTAGTTTGCATTTTATTTTTTCACACAAAAAATTAGCTGCTCGACGAACGCAAGAACTGTAAAAAGTTCAGTACTCCCGTGTTTAAATAAAGTGTTGTATTGTGTGTGTTGTATGTTCTGTGAACGTATAGTCAAGGAGTCGTGGCCGAGTTGACAAGCGCTCATAGAAAAGACGGGCGTGTAGTCCAATAATTGTTTAGAATACATAGTAGACGACTAATTCATTGTAATAGTTAGGTCGTATCCCCCCCCCCTCTCCCCGAAAATAAATCCACACATAAACACCCACCTAAAGAAAATTTTACTTTTCCAGGACCTGCGCGCGATCAGTGTTTATGGTCAAACAATCAATGTGACTATGTAACTTTTTGTGACTAAAATGGCTTGACTGTTTTGTGACTACATTACAAATATATTTGGTAAATATGTTTTATGTTGTGTTCGTGCAATTCCGCAGACATCATGAAATGTTATCACACAGAGTTAAGTTTTGTTTCTCTTCTGAAAAATTAACTTCTTATGCGACCTTAAACAGAACAGCGAGTGTACTTGTTAACAACGAAGTGGTCAAGTGTTGTAATTTGGCACCAAAAACAAGCTATCCCTTTATCCTTTATTTGACAGGGTAGCAACCAAAGTGATTTTATCCTCCCTGGAAGTTTTACAGACCCACGGCCGATACGACCAACCAGAGAAGAGATTTTAAGTGATCTTTCTAAGCTCAATGAACAGTTCAGTTCGTCGCCTAAAAACACTTCAGGTGTCGTTCTGCGAAACTCGGGTACCTCCTCAAATTCACGCCCTAGCTCTCTTCTTCTTGAGCTAGAAACTCTTGAGGAAGATGAAACCACACCTTCTCCAACACCTGTCGTCAGGAAAAATCCCACAACGTTATTCGACTTCCCGCCGGTAGAAAACCAAGGCGAGGCCTCCGACGGAACGATTAGTCCCCTCTCGGAAGATCTTCGAGAACGCTCGGGTAGTGCCGATACGTTAACATGCGAAGATGCGTTGACGACGACGCCGACGCAATCGGGTGAAAATTTGTCGACTGGCCCTACTAAGTCAAGTGAGGTGAAATCGAGTGATGGGGGTGATCTTATTGACTTGAGTTTTACTAATAAAAACAATGGGAAGGCAAGCATGCAGTTGAATTTGCTCGGGTTAAAAGATACGCTGGAAGACTTAGATGCTGAGGATGACGAAGCAACGTCGCTCCTTTCAAAGCCGTCAGAGCAAGCAGAAGAACTGTCAGTTCCTGTGGCTGAAGAGAAGCCTTCGAGTTCACAAGGAAGCTCTAGTAGCAGAGAAGATCTCTTGGGTTCATCATATGAATCTGACGATTCAAACGTTAGCTCGCTAGATTCTCTTGGAGATTTAAAAATGGGACAAGTGATATGTATCGGCGACAAGAAGACGGGAAGGATCAGATATATCGGGCCGACAGATTTCGCCCCTGGGGTGTGGATTGGTGTGGAACTTGATACACCTTCAGGTAAGGGATTCTTTAAAAAATTGGTCGAGTCTTGTCAAAATCCCGGACTGACAGCTAGGTGGAGTTGTTTCACGGTAGGCCGGAGTTCAACTCCTCGGCCCCGCTTGTAAAATTAACAGCCAGCGGGGTGCCTCCTGGCACTCGAGATTTTTAAACTGCTATGTTCAACCTGAATCATCATCATCATCATCATCATCATCATCATCATCATCATCATCATCATCATCATCATCATTATTGTTATTATTATTATTATTATTATTATTATTATTATTATTATTATTATTATTATTATTATTAATTTTTCTTGTTGGGTACCTGTAATCTAGCTTGGAGTAGACGTACATATACACTCAACGAATGTACTATATTGCAACAAACGACAAGCGTCTTATTCTTATTTTATTTTTATTATTATTTTTTTGTATTTTGTGTTTTCAATGATTTTGCCATATAACAAATACAAAATTATATTTATCAATTTGTTCAAAGAAATAGTGGCAAGGAATCTTCTTAGAAGCCATAAGGGCTTATTGGATGGGGATCCCCCTGTAAACTTTAAATTAGCATGGCACACGCACGGTTATTTAGGTTTTAGAAAAGCAACTAACAGAAGTGTCAGTTTAGGTACTTATGTTGGACGCCATTAAATTTCTCTCGTATAGATGGCCCTGTTGCTTTTATACTTTCCTAATGTTTAAATTACGTGCGAAATGTAAGCTGTTTCCATACTTGTCTTTTCTCCAACCAGGAAAAAATGATGGCTCTGTGAGCGGACGACGCTACTTCGCTTGTAAACCGAGGTACGGTTCATTTGTGCGGCCAGAAAAATGTTTCCCCATCGACTCGGTCAAGCGGGAGGCGCCTTCAGCTGTCCAGAAAAGCTCTGGGAAAAACGGCAGTCCGTCACAAAGCCCGATAGTCATGCGCAAACAGACTCGCGACAATCGACGCAAGAATGAATGGAAAAGAAGATCGAACATTCTGTTTTAAAGTATCAGTTGTTGGAAAGGTGACGTGCTGGCGTGTTAAGAAGTTAATTGGTTTGTGGGTCGACGCAGGAATCAGTGGAAAAGTAGATCGAACATTCTATTTTCAAGAAGAATTGTGTCAAGAATTTAAGAAGCCGCAAGAATTACTATAAAATGAGAACATTGTTTTTGATGAGGATACCTGACTGGAAATGGCATGGCTACGTGGTAAGAGAAGAGGAGTTCAAATCCAGAGCTTTGGAGTCCCGTGGTTTTTATCTTACCATTTATCACTTAGCCACATGGTACCCACTCGCTCAACTAGAACTGAACGAGAAACAGGAAAAAATAGACCTGAGGTGTGTTCGATTTTACGTGACAGTTTTAGGCTCCTTTTTCGTTTTTTGGCAAAGGAAATGCGTGGGTATCCTGTGGTTCTCTTTATCGATTGGACCATATACGTAAATGTAAAGTAAATTTTAATCAAAGACAAAGGATGAGGCGAATGGTTTTCCAGTGGTTTTACTCCTCGAACAAACCACCATTAAAACCATGTTCAGCACTGACCTCTTAGATTTCCTATCGACTGGACAGTACGAGTAAATGTAAAATGAATTTTAATAGTATGACCTCACGGGAAAAACGTCTTTTTTAAGCCTTATTCGTCAAGTTAGAGTCAAGTATGTAACAAGAACAGGTATTTATGGCTTGTATATGTTAACAATAGTTTTTGCCTTTTGCAGGCTGAAGTAATGGTTTGGTAATTTGAAAATTGTTTTATCTTTGAGAGGTCCCCAGTGTTAGAGGAAAACTGGGACCCGAACGCAGAAGTGTAGTCACTTTTAGTTTCCTTACTTTGGTTGAGATTGTACATCCAATTAGAGTTCAAGGACAGCTTTTGAGAAACTGCAGAAGCGCATTAATTGGTGCTGTGGAAAACGCTACGATCGAAAGGTTATTGGCTTGGCTCTGAACTCTAGATCTTGCTGTTTTCTTTAGAGAAGCAACTTTACTCCGTATTATTTCTCGCTACCCTGAGGAACCGTTTATGACACAGAAATACTCGGGGTGACTTTACGGTTACTAATATCCCACTGGGAGTAATACGTAAAGCTCGTGTCACTTCATGGTACCGAAATCGGACCTTAGTGCCAGTTTTGCTGAGCTACCTGGTTCGTTCAATCCTTTGGCCTGGACGCCAGACTCGCACGCAGACGTTCGTAGGGCTTGTCATGCAATCCGTTGAGTGCGTGACGTAGGGCTTGTCATGCAATCCGTTGAGTGCGTGACGAGTCCAAAGAATGCTTGCGTCGGATCGAATTTACCTTTCCCTACCTTTTGAGAAACCAATCTGAAGGCCGCAAATGTCCTTTACTAGGTTTGTTTTCGCTACCGGAAAGTCAATCTCAACAAAAGTGCGCAAAAGTGGCCAGTTCTGTGCTTCATTTTTCAGTTGTTTGAAGTGAGGACCTTTGGCTGGCGTATTATGCCTTGTCATTTATTATTATAGAGGTACAGTGAAATAAGCAGTTTTGACACAATGTTTTAAGGCTCTAAGCTGAATGAACGAAAACATTAATTAGAATTTCCCACTGAAAAATATATCATTAATATGTACAGTTTTCAAAAATGAGCGACCTTCGCTAGTAAATTTCGAGTGGGTTTTCTAGGTTGAGTACTGTATTCAGGGAATATGTATTTATTTTATCAAGATAAAACGTTTGTAGCGATTTATATTTAAATTAATGAGGACAATTGATTTAAGAAAGTCGACTCGCCTGATAAGTTTGGTAAAATTCCACGGCAATTGAGTGCTGGCATGACCCTGAAACTATACGGTTTTTTAACCCTAGGGGAAAAATTATTTTCCCTCACAGTCAGCTCCCGTTAGAACGGACTGACGGTAAATATGTATTTTGGACGAACTGAGTTTTTAGCCTGAGTTGCGCTTTTTGGGGAACGCGTGAGGGAGACATTCCTTTTCCCTCGCGCGTGCTCTTCCCGCGTTTTGAAACAAGTTGGATGGTTGGTCACATAATATTGTAATCCATTAAAGTTAACAATGAGTACCAATTATGGGATGAAGGAGTCCATTTTCCATAAACAGCAAATAAGAGCTGATAGATTATACGTTCAATAAAATTAACATAACTGTAATGTACAGGGGCCAGTTGTTCGAAAGCCGATTAACGCTAATCCACGATTAAAAGTTAACCGCGGTTTTTATCTTGCTCGTTTAAATGTTTTTAAAAATAATTTTAAGCTTATGGTAGAGGAAACTCTAATTCAAAATTGAAGAGCAAAAATATTTTGCAGAAGTCTTCAATTAGTAATCAAACTGAAATCAAAGTCCATGCTAACCCTGGGGTAGCTTAATAATGTTTTGAACAACTGGATCCAGAAGTTTTTCGTGACAATTGTGAAGCTGTAGTTTTTCAAGGAAGTTTGTATAGAGACTGGAATAAACTGTAGTATTTAGGAAAAGATGGCTGTTGCGGCCCCACTGTGTTTGAACCGTGAAAAGGGCAGCTAGCAAAAAATAACATTGCGAGGCTATTTAACGCTCTGCTAGCCTGTCAGCAGTCGCTATTTTTCTTCAAGGACAGCAGCGTGCGGCATTTTTTTTTAAATGGAACCCCGATATGACAAAACCCCTTAAGTCCCCAGTAATACGAGCGTTATTCTCTTCAGGCAGGCCAAAGTTGCACAGAGTATGGAACAGAACCTCAATATTATATATCCCTGTTTTAAAGTACAGCGTGGAGAAGCCCAAACTTAAAATTTACCGCGATATGACGAGTAAACGTCATCACGAGACTGAAATTGAATGGGAAAACGGGTCAACAGAAATGCATGGAAACCCTAAATCACGATTTCTTTTGCTAATCCTTTGATTTTGGTGGTTTTCCTACGGTTACAACGGGCTTCCGTTCATGACGAACCCTCACCGATAACGAACATATTTTCCCAGTCTCTTCGCTCTTCGTTTTATGAAGGTTCCACTGCACTATTCGGTACACATAAGTTAATGGAACTGAAAGAGTGTGAAGATAGGAAAAAAATCAGTCATATATGAATTGCAGACTAAATAAGAAAGATGATGCGGCAATCGCAGTGAAGATAGCAACATGTTATAATTTCACTAACACAGTTCTAACTTAGGACGAGAGTTGACTGAAGTAAGAATCTCACCACATAAGCGGAGACTTCACTCTGAGAGTGAAAGGGAATCGATGCATGTTCAACAACCAATAGTAAAGAAGCAGGTAAGTAAGGTTTGATCAATTCTTGCTTATGTACGTCACACTTCAACAAAAGGCTAAATACTTAACGAGTCCATTTGCTAATTAGCGTTTATGGTTTTGTCGCCATTTAATGGGTCTTTATTCATTTTATTTTAATCGTTTCTTTTGGTCTTAATAAAAACAAAGCTAATTATTCTATTTGCTTCTCTTGGAAAAAGCCTAGATATTTGGCTTATTTTGAACGGCCCTCCGTTGATGAAGAAACTTTCAACCCGATTCACAGAAGGCACACTGAACGCCGGGTTTGCAAATCCGCCGGCAGAGGTAGGCTAGAAATAACTATAATCAAATCTCGTAGTCATAATAATGAGTGATATCGCCTCTCTGGTATTCGAATCGAACCCAACCTCGTCCATTGAAGGTTGGGAATGTTAGAATGCATTCATCATAAAATCTAGCTATTAACTAGCCGGCCTTACATCATTCTGGTACTATGGAAAGCGGCAACAAAAAGTAGGAACAAGTATTTAGGCTATGGTACTCAAATGTTTTCACGCTTTTGTTGCCGAAACTTTGAGCCTTTCAATCAAAATCTTGTATTTGTTTTACCTTTTGATTTCGTAGATGAGGTCCTAAAGTGTAATAATTCAAATGAAAGCTATGAGCAGTACTTTCTCTTGATACTACTTGAGATGTTTTAGAAGGTGGTTCTGTTAAAACGTTTGAGCTTTTTATCTTAATTGTGCTTGACATCCTAAAGTGCCGTCATTCACTTGAAAGCTGATGGAGTAGTAGCACCGGTAATACGGTTTATTATCCTGCACAGGGTCAGGTCTAAGCTAATGAATGCAGCCAATGTTTTTTTGTTGTTGTTGTTGTTTAATTTTATTTTCACATTCATGTACTGTCTTATCCTGAACAAGTTGAAATGATTTTTGGTTCTCAAGTGTACCTTCAAACTTTCGATTGTCTTATATAGGGTTATGTACGTAAACTTAAAATATTACGTACTGTAAACAAAGATTAGCCTTTAAAAAATATTTGTTTTTGTTCTACCTCGACAATCTTAAATTGTGTCAGTTAGAGAGACGTTTTGTAAGGGGCATCTTCCAGGAACTTGTAATTGAAGTCTTTATGGCAAAATGGCTTGAACTTTAAATTGATTATAACCATAAAATAATTGATACCGCGAGTCAACGTCATTTTTGTCATGCCTTGAAGTTCACACGCGGTGTGTGGTTTTTAATCGAATCGGAATCTGGTGAAAGTGTCTGTTGGCCACTATTTCCGTTATGATATAAACAAGATTAATTATATTAGGTTTGTGTTATCCAGATATCACGGAAGACGAAAAGGTCCTGACTGACTGATAAGAGCCTACCTAATAGCCAGCCAAAAGCAGGCTTGGCAGGCAAGGCAAGCTAAGACATTTTTAATGTTACGTGTGATTTGCATGAGTCTTGTAAAATGCTAGGTTGTGAATAATTTCGAAAGCTCCTAGTAGGCTGAAAGACAGCAAATGCTACTTTCGGTCGATTAGTATTTTTAAACATAGGACTTTTTAACAAAATAAAAATTTTGACTCTTGGAGGTCGGGCTACAGAATATAGTTCTAGTTCTATCAACTTTATTGGTCTCAAAATTTACAATAATAATTAAAAAGGACCAAAAAGGAATTGCCATTTACAAAACCGCTAAATTCAGTAAATTAACACGAATTCGTAAGGTGGGTAAATTTATAATATAGGGTGCCATAAAGGTTTGATGCTTTTGATTGCCAAGTGTTAGTTAAAAAAAAAAGAAAATTTCCATTTACGCGCACACCCAGTTTAACAACTTTTCTTTTTAAGACGATTTCCGCTCAACGTTCGAGCAGTAAGTGCAAAAATTAAGTTACCAAAAAAATACTCGCAGCACAGTCACATTTTGAGAACAGATAAGAAGAACTTATCGATACTTTTGCTCCCCGGCTGACCCCGCGAGAAAAAATTGGATTTGAAGTTATCCACATCTCAATTAAAACGACGCTTCATGCCAGTTCAAAACAAAATGACGCCCGTTTTTAGCATGCTTGACGAGATTTGACATTAATTTTCTCGAGAATGCTTTTGAATTTCATTGCGGGGTCACTTGGAGAAGTGAATTGAAGTGAGATGTTTCAAATAGCACTGAAAATGTCACCGTGCTCTGAGTAGTTTTTTAGTAAATATTTTTTGTACTTATAGCTTGAACGTTGAGTGGAATCCGTCTTAAGTATTTCTTTACAGTTATATATGAGTTGACAAGTCGATTTTAATGGATTTTTGTACTTTGTGACCCGAGGGAGGTTTGATTACGTGCTCGCTACTACATCAGCACAGCAAGCAATTGTTTTATCAAAGATTCGTGACAAAGAAACAAAAGGTAAGATAAACGATATTCTTGCTTAAAATCTGTTTGGACGTAGCCTATTTTTCAACATCGTTCTCATTCTCGATCAAGCCGATACTTCTGACAAACTAATTTTACCAGTCTTAGGCGACGGTAACATGTACATCCAACGAAGACACAATCCCAGTGCTTCATAATGCCAACTGAGTCCACAAGACATAAGCCAATAAAGCCCAAAAATTTCGCCCTGTAGCCAAAAAATTTAGTCCTGTTAGATCGACGACAAAATTTTGAACGAAAATTTCGAGATTTTTCAAAATTTCGACGTCAAAATTCAAAAAAAAAAAACTCGCACAATGCTTTCCCAGGAAGAACTGAATAATAACGTGGTTATCATGGCCATAATGGAATGACTTACTGAAATGAAACTTACTTAATGAAACTTTTTTGTTTACCTATAAGTCTGGATAACAGCCTTTGTGCGCCATTTTTTTGTTGATCCGGAGCCTTAAAATCAATAGTACGACACATAATGCTGATTTTTGAGGGACTAAAACGCCAGTTTCATTGTCCTCGGCGTGCGAGAACCCACGTTTAACGTTAGAAAGTGATTTTGTCGAGCTATAACGGTAACTTTAAGTTAGAAGCTGAGATCGGCCCTCATTAATTGATTGTTAGATTGCACTCACCGATTAAATTGGCTTTGAAACGGAAAAACCTTTCTAAATTTTAAGATTACCTTTAATTTGACCACTAAAAAAACCCTGACATTTTGTGTACACAGGCATACAAAAGCGTCAGGTGGCGTGGCTAATTCAGCTACAATGTGATTATAGTTCGATTTCTTTCGTATTCAACTAGTTTTTTTGACTAATTATATAACGTCTGTTCGGCTCCGGAGGTCATTGAATTTGATCCATTAAGACTTCTGTCTCTCTAGGGACAGTCTTTCTTTACTTCAGTTGGCACTATACGGTCCCATACCAGGCTAGCGTAACAAATGCCAGTCTGCCTGTCGCCAAAGATAATGAATAAACATGGAAGGGCTCGTTTAAAATGGGCCCATTAAACCAACTCGTTGATTACTATTTCAAAATAATATATAGTTTTATAGTTACGTTGCCTCAAATTGCTCCATTTGTGAATAAATAATACTTAAAAATATATAAAATACAAGAAAAGACGGAATGGAAGTTTCATTTCAACAACATTAATTCATGCATTTTGTGCTTGTTCGAAAGAAACAATTGAGTAATTATAGAATTTTCTTGAGTACTTATATTTGTAAATTACCCTTGCAAAAAAAGCCAGGAAAAGCGCGGAAATCCCGGTAAAGCCTGGAGACCCGAGCTTTCTTCGGTTTTTCCTGCTTTTTTTTTTTTTGACGCTGGAAAGCCTGGAAAAGCCAGGAAAGCATGGGAATTCCTGGCTTTCTTGGAAAGGCCGGAATGTTCTTCCAAGAAAAGCCTGGAAAGCCAGGAGAGGGCTCTTGGCCTTCGCGGAAAGCGTGGATTTTGTCCATCCAAACCAACTCCAGGAAAGCCAGGAATGGCTGTGCCAGGTGTGGAAATTCCTGGCTTTCATGGACAAGCAGGAAATACTTACTCCTGGAAAGCCAAGAAAGCCATAAGAATAAAATCCAGGCTTTCCTGGAAAGCTGAGAATTTTGTATTGACTATTACAGTCCAACTAAGCAAAGCCTAGGAATTCTTGGCTTTCATGTAAAGCCCAGGTATGTTTCTTTCCTGGAAAGCTTTGACAGCCAGGAAAAAACTCTGACCTTGATTTACCAGTATATTTCCAATCTTCAAAAAGGTACGATATTTTTACCAGGCTTACTGTATTGTCATTTCAGTTACATGTACCTTGGAAGTTAATTTTGTAAAGGTTAGGAAGGAGAACATGCTCCAGGAGAATATGCTCCATAATAACATGCTCCAGGAGAATATGCTCCAGGAGGACATGCTCCAGGAGAACATGCTCCAGGAGAACATGCTCCAGGAGGACATGCTCCAGGAGAACTTGCTCCAGGAAAACATGCTCCGGGAGAACATGCTTTAGAATAACGTTGATGCTCCAGGAGAACATGCTCAAGGTGAACATGCTGCAGGAGAACATGCCCCAGAATAACATGCTCAAGAATAACATGCTCCAGGAGAACATGCTTCAGAATAATATGCTCCAGGAGAACATGCTCAAGGAGAACATGCTCCAGAATAACATGCTTTAGGAAAACATGCTCCAGGAGAGCATGCTCCAGGAGAACATGTTCCAGTACTAAATGCTCCATATTTTAGGGTTTATGCTGCTTTACTCAAAAGCACAAACAGGATATCTAGAAAACCGCGGAAATTAGTATCTAAACCTCGGGTAGCAAATTACAAGTGTCTAAAATAAGATTAGCTGTGTGCAATGAATAAGCTGATACACGTAGCAAGAAATGTAAGGAAATTAGTGGTCAGCCGCAGATCAATGTGGGCCGCGTAGAATAATGTGATCTTGCCAAGTTATCTAGCCCACTTGATTTACGTAGTTAGGCGTGGGTATCCGTAGTCCGTAAATGTGGTGAACTTGTAATTTTAAGTTAGTCGATAGTAGAACTGATTGTGCAACATGGATTTGGAGTGAAATAAAGACAAAGAAAGGAAAGTATACAGTGCAAGTTGATTGAACCAGTCGTTGCAGAGGTCTTCCAACTGAGTCGTGGAGCTTTCTGCAAAATCATGTTCGAATTCGTATTCGTATTCAACTTGTTTTTGTAGCTAATAATATAACGTCTGTTTGGTTCCAAAGATTGAATTCGATACATTACGACTTCTATCTTTAAAGAGGCAGTCTATCGTTACTCCAGTTGGCATTACCAGGCTAACGTAACAAATACTGACCAATCTGCCTGTCTCCAAACAAAAAAGAGCTCGTTTTAAATGGAGCCGATTAAACCAAATTGATGATGGAAGATGCATTTACGATCTCCAAAGCAATTGCTCTTCGACACATTAACTTTCATGGTTTTCAAACTGACAACAAAAAATTCTCTAAAACTGTTGGCATCAAAATATTACAATTTACAATTAGTATTACGTTATTTTATTTTTCATGATATATTGTGTTGTGTTTATCTTGTGGCCTTCTCAAGAGAAACGGATGTCGATCAGGCGTGTTCTGCTCACGGTTTGAATAACAGTGCCCAATGCTAGAACAGCACTGCTCAGTGTTGGAACAGTGTTCCAACACTGAGCACTGAGTGTAGCGCACTGCCAAAATGCGCGACTCGAGAGATATGGGCAATTTGGTTCAGACTACTCGCCTACTTATAAAGGCTCATAAAATTAAGGCCTTAATCTTGAATGCGGTACCGCCACAAAATTCACCGAAGGCCTTGCTTTTGTAATCCGTTTAGCGGTTAGCATCTGTTTTTCATATTTGACTTTTTTTATGAGTGTAAGATTCGCTTCACCTTTCTTCCTTCAGAATTTGTTGACTAGAGACCTCACACCTTTGAATAGCTAGTCAGACCATCAGAAAGTGTTCTTTTTATGGTCCCTCAAGCCGTGCATCATCAGAGGGATCGAGTTTACGTTAAAGTCTAGTGTTCTAGAGAACGCAGAAGTTGCACGGGTAAGCCTAAGAACTACAACGTTACAAATGTCACACATACATTTTTTTTGTTAAACACTTTTCTTTATAAGAACGTCTAATTTTGTAACGAGGCTGAAACGAAAGTGGATGTTCTTTATTTTAATATTTAGTCTCAGGTTGGGTACGTTGATGGGATGTAATCTTAACATCTGGGTCAATTTCAGCCTCAACGTTCTTATAAAAAAGGTTTTTATTAAAATATAACATGTTATCTCGAACTTAAAATATGTTGATAATAAAAAAAGGTGGTACAATGATCTGACAATCAGTGGAAAACCGAAACAACAAGAAACAAAACAAACCAACGAACAACAACAACAAAAATCCCAGTGCTCGAAAACCAAGTTAGCATTTAATTTGTACGCGCGTTACACTCAGTAGGCCAAAGAAAAATCTTAATCACTGTAAAGCTAATACAAAATTAGAATCTGTGCGCGTTAGTCAATTGTTCCTACATAAATGTACCGTGATTGCCCCCCTCACTTCGTTTTCTGGCCACAAACTAACTATACAACTTAGACGATAATGGGCTTATAAGGTGTGTCAAGCTTTTTCGGTATTCTTACTAGTGGATGCTGTGAAATTTCATCTTAACGATTGGTCACCAGAACATTTTCCGGTGCGAATCACAAACAGTTCTCTAGACAGTGGCCCCCAGAAAAGGTATTTTGAATAGGTTAAGGCTGACAGAAACCTTAAGCGTGATAAATGTTCTAAACGCAAGCGGAACTTCTGAACGGCAAGTGCAAGGAAAAAGAGTCTACATTCTACACTATTTATCTTCGTTTGAACTCCCATGGTCGGCTACGGTTATTATTACCCTACAACCAGACACCGGCAAAACGTGGAAACAAATTAAAAACGACTGAAAGGGAAACTTTTGTTAAATTAAAGCGAAATTTGTTTTTGCCAAACGGTAAGTCCTTTTAATTAAAACGATTTTAATTTCATCGATTTGATAATTTTTAAACGCCTGGGGATAAAATATCCCGGAGATTCTTTTGTTTAATTTTGGAACGAAAGAATAATGTTTTTGTGCACTTTGCCGCCAAAGGAAATTGACGCGGGGGTATTGCATTTGCCCATTAAATCAAAGGAGAAAATCTGTGTAGTTCTGAAAAAGTTTATGATAATACTCTCGGCGGGATACCAGCTTCACAAAGAATATTGTATACAACAGGTGAAATAGTAAAAATGTAACTTGAACGATGAAGGTTCTTATGCGCATATAGGTAAGTTGGTCGTTTCGTGAAAAATTATATAATTTTGTGATAGAACTTTCCTTAACCTTACGCATAAATTTTGGACAGTTCATACAGACAATGTTGTGAAGTAGGTCTGACGTCGAATTAGCTCCTTTTCAAAAGGACTTTCTCACCTGAAAACATGTACGTCAAACATGTTTTTAAACAAGGAAAAAGTACTCTATTAAATAGTAAGCATCTAGCTAACAGAGCTGTAAAAAGGCGGACAAATATTTATACGCCTTTCTTTATACGAGATGCGTATAGTCGTGATTATCTCTTTCACCAAAAGTTGTCATTTCAAGTCATTTTACAGCAAATTTTAATAAGCAAACAGCGCCACCGGTTTCACCCTCCTGGGTGAAATTAAACACGACACGTTCAAAGTTTTCTTGCCGGAGCAATAGGGTTTTTAATTCGTATTCAAGCCGGAGACATTTTAAAGTTTTACTTTTAGCAATATAGGATAGGTCGTTTTTTGTTATTTTTTATTCTTTTTTTAGTAGCTTTCAATCAGTAGCACTTAGTGTATGATTTTCTGTTCAAAGTTAATAAAAGAAGCATCAATGTTTTTTTTTTAATAGATATCAATGTGCCGGTAAGCAAAAATGTAACAAAGACTTTCATGACCTCCAGACAAATGTTTTGTTTAATTGGCGTAAGTGATAAAAAAATATTGGTTGCTCATATTATCAAGTAGAGGAAATTGTCTTTAACAAGACAATTGGTCTACAAGTGGTCCACGCCGATAATTCGGGGAAGGGGAAGCGGTCGTACCATGGCGGTAGGTTCTCCCCGTAAGCTCTACAGGATTATTGTAATAAACAAGTTCTGGTTAATACGAACGAGCCCACGCCCTGATTGGCTCTTTAGTAATAAGCTATCAGCAATCATAACCTACTTTTGAGCGCGCTCATTGGTCGAAACAAATTACATGGTACAAATTCAGACGGCGTGTATCATGGCTCCGTCCGCTTGATATCCAACGTGCGATTTTATTTCAACCATAACAAAACGAACAAACAAGTCAAATAAAAAAGGTTCAGGTCTAACTTTTTAATTTTTGATGGAAGAAAATGAAAAAGCGTTTTGCATAATGAGCCAGTGACAGCGAAATTAGAAAGCTGGTTGCATTTGCGGTACCAGGAAACACGAAAAAAAAACAGTGGCCTTTTTTCTTCCTTAGCACGACAAAAGTGCGTTGTGAAAATGAATCAGAATTTAGAAAACCAATTGACCCCCTTATGGCTTTCTGGTATATTGGAGGACGATCCCCTTGGCTAGATGTTTGTCCTCAGAATTTCTCAGTCAAGAGCCATGGGTGCAGTTTGATAAAGCTAAATGGCAAATAATTCAAAATTAATACATGCAGGCTTTCCGACAATTCACAGTTTGGTAAACGTGCATTCTACGGGTGTACAGACGTTACTACATTAATTTACACAGAATTAACTCTAGAACTTTGTGTTGCATTATATTACATATGTTGGTAACGTATGTATTCATTTTGGCCTTATAGCTCCCATTGGTAGAGGTTTTTTTCCTAAAATCGCTGAAATACTATCAAATCCGACGGGCACATTTTATGACTTTTAAAACGTTTTTTTTCCTTTCCTTCTTCTTTTTGTCGCCTGCAAAACACCCGCTACTTCTCTTGGGCTTTTTACAGCTGTGAATTCATCCCTGGTCAGAATAAAGTCAGAATAATTTGATCAGAAGAAAGCTCGTCATGCTCCAAGGACGGTATTCTACTCTGTTTAACTAAGTGGCACCAGAAACGTATCAAGTTAAAACTTGATTCCTTTTTAACTGAAATTTCGGCCGTTTCAACTAAGTATTACACCCCGGGTACACTCATCCAAAATTGAGGATCGCCCTCTAACATGTCTAAGATTGGGTAAGGGCATCAGAATTTCAATTTCTACTCCTACAGTAGGCCCCATGGCCATTGTTGGAATGTCAATTCGAGCCTCGATCGATTGAAAGTTTAAAAGCAGCCGAGGTCATGTGAAACTGAATTCAATATTGGCGCAATTGTTGGGCAAGCTTAATTAACAACTAGACCAAACGTTTTATTTTCCAGGAGAACTTTACCCTTACTCTTACCTTTCTACAATGGGTGGGTACGAGAAAGTCTTCATAGGGGGTTTACTTTCTTTATAGGGGGGAGGGTAGCCGGGTTCCCAGTCTGCTCATGCTACATAAACAGGAGTGATAGAACGCCGGTTTCCATGAGAAACTTAGCTCTTCCATACAACTTGACTCGGGATCGCTAGATTTTACTTTTACGTTTAGTGACATTAAACCACCGACATTTGTTTTAGCCAACACTCCACTTTTCTTGGCAGACAAATTAAATTTTGACATCTTGCGTAAGCTATTCATTGACCTTTCAGTGACACGATCGTGGCATTTCAGGGGTACATCTGGTCTATACTTGGCTCTCCTAGGCTATTTTTTAAAGCATAAACACCGGCTTAAGCTTTTAGGTTGTATAATTTTTACAAAATGAGCCAAGTCTCTAAAAAGTCAAGTACGTCTTGGTCGGAACTGAAAGCCCCAACGTGCTATCTCGGTTTCTATCAATTTTCACCAAACTGCCACCGCCCTGTTAACACTCTACATCATGATCTAAGCCCTATTTTTCTGGAGGCGAAATTGTTACCTAGCAACTCTTCCTTAAAAATAAACAAATATTATAGTAGAGGCATCGAATGGCGCTAATGTTTATGTCGATTTGTCACCGGTAATTCCACTTCATTTTCTCTTGACGCCCTTTTAGAGAAGAGGTTCTCAAACCCACGGATTCAAAAGTGGGGAATGACATAGACGATAAGGCCACTTTCGACAAGAGAGGATAATCCCCTGCTATTGCAAAACTAAATCTATATCTCTACTGTTGTAAGTAACTGCGCAAGTAACTTTTATCTCTATGACTATTTTGGGCCTCTCTGTTGTTGAAATAAAAAAAAACTGAGCTGAACAGGCGTTTGTCCAATTATGGATAGATTCTGATAGAATACGACTAGGGAGTACTTCCCCTTTAACTTCTAAACCAGCGGAGTTGTGACCGGATATGACGTAATTTATTGGCTTAGTCAGTCCACTTAGCAGGAATTGCGGATTTGCACATGCAACACACAAAGGTCACCGAAACGGACATGACGGATTATCAGTCAAAATACGATAGTTTTGAGCGGAGACCTACGCAGAACCTGCAGTGTTTCACTTCTTTTTATCAGGCTACTCGGAAGAGAGAATCAAAAATTTTTTTGGTGTGATCTAATCCAGTGATGCTCATGTAAATTTTTAGAATAAAAATGCATATGTTCGCTCTCAATCAATTTTAAGTTAGCAAAGTCAAGGTGACGACAGACACGGACATCATTCTTTTTTCGCGCTCGCCACTGCTTAACCCACCCCTTGTTAAGTGTTATTAACGTTGAAACGTTTTTTCTCAGGACTTAACAGTTCTGCTCTGATATGTATACGCACCTAGGGAGACGTGCTTGACCTTTTAGAGACTTGATATGTATACGCACCAAGGAAGTCTGAGTGTCGTGCTTAGAGCGCTTGACTGAGCCGAAGGTCCTCCTTTCTTCAATTTCTCTTGTCTGACCACATGGATTTTTATCACGATATATTCGAGTTAGTTCAACTCTTTAGCCACGCAACGTAGAAGAGCCAAATAGTCACCCTTCTACTAGTTATAGTATTTATTTGTTTGTCTATTTATTTGTCTGTTTGTCTTTGCTTATTATTTTTCTTGATACACTAAAATTGATTTTCTAAAAACTTGGACCGCGGCCAATCACGTTTAAGTTATCGAGCAGTATTTTGCTGGTGACTTAATTTCCTTACCTGGAATGTTTCGCTGGTTCTCTAAAAGTTCCGGAAAAGTTTCACGTTTATGCGTTCTTTCTTTTGGCTTATACTGCCATCCGGCCGTTAATGATATTATAAACCCCTTTCCTGCTGAGAGGACCAACCCTAGAACTACGATATGTGTTTTTAGTCTCGGGGTCCGTAGAAGAAATCATGTTTTGTAGCGTAAGCTATGAAGGGGTATTTTCCTATAGTACTGTTCGTGCTCTAAGTTGTTCCACGAGGAAAAGTAAAGGAGCATTTTCAACTTTGTTCGTTTTTTGTCTTTTTGTCAAGCAACAAAAGTCAATGCCTTCCGTGCTGTTTCCGTGCAATATCAACATCATATCAGTCCAGTATCAGCATGCCACAGGTCAATACGGTATCAAATAACCTATGTATTTTTTTAAAAATCGGACTTGATTATAGGAGGAGCGGATAGCGTATGTATATATGTCATACTTGTAGACCGAGATAAGATCGCGTAAGAAACCCATTGCGAGAGTCAACAAATCAGTCCAAAACGTCATATACAAGTGTAACACGTCAAATAGTCCAGGTTCTTGGAGTTAAATGATTGGGAATGACTTCAGAGTTTTTTGATTTGAGAAGAGGCTTGAGTCGGACACATTACCAAAAAAGTTTACTGGTATTTAAAGCTAAGCTAAACTAAGCCAAGCCAGTCGCAGCATCGGTAAGTGAATACTCGTAGTTGATCAGCTCCCATTTAAGCTTCGTAGTTCCATGTAAGATCATTCGCAAAGGTCTCGGGGAGCTCGAATCCCTTTGAGGCACGAATATTTACAAGGTTAATTCGCAACTGCTTAAGTTGCCACTCTGTTGCCAAAATGGCTTTCTTATTAGTTGAAAATGTTTCCTTTCGGACAAATTTGTAATTCCGTCAAGTCAGATGGAAGATTCATTATAAGGGTATCAAAACTAGAAAAATAACGCATAATTTTTGTTTTATTGGTTACGGTCTCTGAGCCATGACTAAAAATAAATATTTTTATTTGTGCAAATATACGCCGAAAAAGATTGTGCTATGCAGGGTCGACCAGGGGTTCTCGCTAATGGTTTTTTCTTAAATAAGTATACTGCTCTGATTTTATAGTAAAAATTGGATCTTGGTATAATCATGGCTGATCCACTCGGAGAATAAAGAGGACACCAAAATAATGTGGCTTCCCTGACTAGACTACGGCTTCATCAAATTTTCAGTACTAATAGCTGCATTGCACTTGTTTATTTTGCAACGGTTAGTGTCCTGGTAAACACTGACTACTCTTCTTAAACCTTATTATGATTAAGTCTGTATTATAAAGACTACGAAAACGAAAATCCGTTAGCAAAAGATAACATTCCGTGACCAATGCGAGATCGAAAAGCACACGACATTCTTTATCGAGCGTTATGAATCGGTGAACCGGCCGGAGTTAACTGGACGAGGAAAGATAAGTGAAAGTGCACATTGCTTATTGATAAGATCACGTCTTGCTTAGAATAACACTTAGCCTCAAATAAATTATTTAATCTAGTGTATTTGGACAGAAATATTTAAAACTGTGAAAAAAATAGATAAAGATGATTAAATCTTAACAACCGATTCGGTTAACTTTTGGGCAACTTTTCTCACAAACAGTGCCAAAAAATTTTGCGATTGGTGTAAATGGGATTTAAGATTACAAACATACGCTTTAACAAATTAATTCTATAATGTAATCCATTTTGCTAATCTTGAATCTCATCTTGAACAAAGAAATGTAAATTACATCCAGCTACGTCCTTGAGTATCGCAAATTAAATACCATATGCCTCTCGGGCCATCCCCAAAATATGTTTCGTTTCCGGCTCGAACGACCCAATGTTTTCAAAACCAAAACACCACCACCAACAACAGAAGATTCTGATTCCATTGCTTTGACTCCCTTTTTTCGGATATTTCCAAGTTTAATATGCATATGCTTTGAACAACCTTTAAAGTAACTTTGACATCTGAATCAGCCTTTATAACGACATCTTGGAACACATTTTAGCGTGATAGCCGCTCGTTGCAAAATGGCGGTAACGGGGAAGATATGCTGATCATGGCTTGCTGGGAATGATTTATTTATTCTTTTGTCAATGTTTTGTTTTCTCGGCCTTTGTTGTTGTAGTTGATGTTGTTTTTTTAACCGATCAACTAATCCTTTTTCACGAGAGAGCGAGAGAGAGCGATGACAAACGAAACATTTTATGGGGTTGACCCAACAGACACCTAAATTCACGATTTTCGACCTTATGAACAAAATAATTAAAATAAAAATTATCTGCACAAGTCAATGTACTTTGTAACTAAGTCTTTTTTTGTTTTTAAAGCTTGCTGCGTTATGTAAGTTAAAGTAAGTTAACAGGGTCTGGAAGGGGGGGTCCTGATCCCGCATTCCCGCTCCTTTTTCAAGCGAATCCCGAATCCCGCACTTTTTGTCGTCGCTTTCCCGAATCCCGTTTTTTCTTTCCGCAAAAATTCATTTACAAAAGGACTAATTTTTGTATAAGCTAATGAATTTAAGATGTAGATTTGCCCGTTTGGTTGTTACTTTGATTTTACGTGTGTTGTGGGCAAAATGGAATTAGCTCTTCATACCTTAGTACGATGAAAGAGCACGATATGAAAGCGTGATGGGTCTTCCTGTACGCGTGCGCACTGTCCTTGATAAAAAGCTTACAGGGACACCTTCGACTGCGTCTTCTTCATTGTTGCTGCTGTCCTCATTGTCGCTGGAGTCAGAATCATACTCTGACAGCTGGTCATCAGCTAAACTCGGTTCCTCAGTGACCCGGTCGCCAACAGGTAGCTCTTTCCTATACATATTGAGAGGAAGAGTTCCTGCTGCATGTTTTGTGTTGTTCTGACGAACCGAGAGCTGCCTGACGGCTTTGCCATGCTCACTGGTGTCTGTTTTGGTAACCAGCTGGAGCACTGGGGTTCCAGTTACCCACGCCGTAAGTCGCTGAACGACTGTTACTGTAAATACATGTAAGCGCCATCACAAAGTGTAGGAATATTGCAGAACGTACATCTCAGACTATGACTATTAATATGACTATTAAATACGTTGGTTTTAAAATAGATAATATGATCCAAGATGTTCAAGATGATGTAAAACATTATTGTACTAAACGTTCTGCAACTGTAGCAGCGATTGAAAAATTGTCAAAGTACACTTATCCCACACTAACTTTTCCCTTAATATAAGCAAATAAGCTGAGATCGATAGTTCTAGTTTAGTACGCCTAAATATTTCAGCAAGTCGAAACACTTTTTTACCTGGAAAATTGATGGAAAACATTGTTTTTCTGTACGAGGCTGAATATTCGTACTTTTTTGTCAATCTTTAGCTCTGTTAGCTGAAAACAGCAGATTTTTATTGTTTTATTGGTATGGCCGTTCAGAGAAGAGAACAATTTTAAACGGTTTGGTTAAAAATATCGTTGTGTTGAAAGAGAGTGTACACTCTAAACAATAAATTAATTTGAAAGATGATTGCGAAGCACGCGAGCGAAAATTGATTGTGCGTGACAAAAATTGCGTGACGTGGCTGCGAGCGCAAGGGGTGGGGGCGGGGAAGTAAGAAACAAAGAAACGTTTGTGAACAGAATTCATTTTGAACTATCACTTTTATAGGACAAATTGAAATGAACCTATGCAAATACACACGCTCTTGATATTCATCTGATACATAATAAAATGTAGTTACAAGTACCTTGGAGCATTCCGTTTCCCTGGATAAGAGTTTCGAACTCGTATTGCCACGCATCTTGAGTCCGCAAGGAGAAAGTTTCGACGCCACTGCCTGATGATGCCTTTTTGACTCTGGCAATCGTGACCTCAGGGTTTTCCCCGAGGCCTTTACTTCTTGCAATGTCATCTAGTCCGGAAAAAGTTTTCAAATACTTTTGAAATTTAAAAAGATCCTTGTGATCCTCGCTGAGCGGAACATTTAACTTTTCTTTGTGCGTCGCCTCCGTACTTCTGGCGCTAGAAGTTTCGTCTGTGGCCAGGAAGAATGACACCAAAACTCTGACTGTGCTCTCCACTGAAGCAATGGTTCCTGGTGGAACCTCTCGATTATAATAAAAGTAAACGAGCAAAGAGCAAGAGCGATATTAGAATTTATCGAATATTAAATAAACCACGTGCGACACGTTCACTCTCCAGGCATCTGCTTGTAACAAAATACCCTCTTTGTTTTATTTGAGGATTACTTGACAGTTTCAATTAGATAACTATTAACTAGTCACACTTGACAGTTGTGTGTTTTTGTTTTTCAACAGGAGAGACTTGCCAGTTAGCACTCGCCTGTTTGATTCGCTTTCGCGGTCATTGTGTTCATCTAGGCGGTGAAAATTTCCCGAATTCCCAACAATCGGGCAAGAATTCCCGCGTCCCGTGCACAAATTCTTTTCGATCCCGCTTCCCGGGATGTAGTCAATTCCCGAATCCCGTCAAAATATTTTGCGTTTTCCCGAATCCCGCACTGTATTTTGGTCAAATCCCGGATCCCGAAAATACCCTTCCAGTAGGAGGTAGCAAGGCGTGACAGGCCGCACAATCTCTACCGGTGTGAAATATTTGAGAACCTTTTATATTTTTGCTCTAACGAGCATATCTTTAAGAGATTTTCCTTTCTTAAAAGATATGATAGGTGGATCTTTGAAGATTTGTTTGAGTAGTGGTTGTCCCTCTATGATGTGCCATTTTTTCATTAAAACTTGTTTGATGTTTGTAACTGCTGGTTCATATTGTGTGACAAAAGGCAAAATATCTTTCGTGTCTTTTTTGTTCTGTTTAAGCGCTGACTTCCTTTCTGTGAATTTTATTTCTGATAGGTGTTTATCTATCAGATTTCGTGGGTAGCCCCTTGCGACCAAGCGTGCTCTGAAATTTACCATGTTTTCTTCAAAAGTGCTTTCTGAAGAATTTGTTCTTAGGAGTCTAAGGGCTTCGCCTTTTATGAATCCTTTTTTGACACTTGGCGGGTGACAAGAGGTGTAGTGGGTGTACTGAAAGGTTTCTGTAGGTTTAAAATGTGTTTTTATGTCAAGGATTGATTGTTCCCTGAATCTTTCGCCTTTGTATATGACTGTATCCAGAAATGTAGTTTCTGTGTTTGAGATTTCAGCTGTGAAGTTAATTGTAGGATGATGTGAATTAGCTTGTTCGATGAATCTTTCAATGTCCGTTTTGCTGGCGTCCCACAGTGAAAATATATCGTCAATGTAACGTTTCCAGACTGTAGGTTTTTTGACAGTTTTGCTTAGGATTTGTATTTCAATTTTAGCCATGAATATGTTGGCAAAGGCGACAGCCATTTTCGTCCCCATCGCAGTGCCGTGTACTTGAAGATAGTTCTTTCCATTAAATTGGAAGGAATTTTCTTTAAGTATGAGACTAAGCATTTCTCTGAGGTAGTGTGTGGGTATGGGAGGGCTATTATTGTGAAAGGTGTCGTATGCTTCGCATACTGTTTCGATACCCTCTTCTTGTGGTATATTTGTATATAGGCTCGTTACGTCCATCGAAACAAGGAATGCTTGTTTGTTTACGCTGGTTCTCTCAATGAAATTTATAAAATCGGTGGTGTCTTTAAGATACGACTCCTGTGATTTCGATATAGGTTGGAGCAGTGTATCAACAAAAGATGATATTTTTTCTGTGGGCCCATCACAACCGGAGATTATTGGTCTTCCTGTGATGGTAGGCTTGTGAATTTTTGTAAGAGTATAGAATTCTGGTATTCTAGGTGGATTTGGTGTTTGGGATAGCCATTTCTTTGTCATGTTATCAATGTGATTACCATAGTGAAGGTCTGTAATTAAGCGTGACACCTTGCTGTGTGTCTCTTTAACCATGGGGTTGTCAAGAGGCCTGTAATTGTTTTGATCACTGAGTTGGATTTGACCCTCTTGAATCTTGTGTATTGTATTCATGACAACAGTGGTGTTTCCCTTGTCCGCTTTCTTGAGGTTAATTTCTTTATTTTGTTTTAATTCATTTAATGCTTTTCGTTCATTGCGTGACAAGTTCTGGGTGGCATTTCTGAAAATAGAACTCTCCTGTTGAGTTTAGACTATATGAACCGGACTTGCGCGCTTCCTAATATTATTGGCTTTATGCATGGTTCAATTTTACCTGTTACCATCCCCCCCCCGGGCAACCCCCCGGGACAAGTCCAGCCCTTCGGGCCCGGGGGTGGGGAATTGTTTGAAACGGTTTTGTCCCGGGGGCAGGGGGCGGGGCAAATCGAAAATCACTTCTCGTTTTTCTTGTGAAGCACGTCACTAGCTTATCACTTCTCAGTTGACACAATGGCGCCGGACCGCGTAGAGAAGACTGCCTATTTCCAGGGAAAATCTCTAGAATTTGTAGCAGACTGGTTGGAGAAGAATAATCTCTTGAAACTAAAATCTGTATTCAAAGGCACGTTTATTATAAATTGTTAAACGAAGGTGCATTTGATGCGTACTCAAATGGATGGCGTTCATCACAAACAGAAATATGTCTTCAGCGTATTTGTATGAAACAGATGCACGGCTTTATATTAAACAGAGTTCTCAGTCCAGTGTTCTTGTGAAACAAGCTAAGAAAAACTTCTTTAAAATGCTGTCATCAATTTGCTCACCGGACCTCTTTTGTGCATGTGCTATATTTAGAATAAAACACGCGGTGAAGAACATTTCTTTACTCGCCAGCCGAATGCCAGTGCGGTTAGACTTTTTTCTTTAGTTTTCTTTTTCAATGTAGTGTCCATGTTTTTTAATACTATGTAATATCCTTCGTTCAGTAAACTCTAGAAAAGCGTTTAAGTTCTTGTCAAAACATCTGGTTGTCCTATTGTACGGAACTCAATTTTGAACACAAAACAACGTATTTGTGGTCGATGAGGAGTCCCGGGGGTGGGGAATTGTCTCTTTCTGCTTGCCCGGGGGTGGGGAATAGACCGCCAAGTAAGAAAAAAATTGCAAATCCCCGGGGGTGTGCCCGGGGGGGGGATGGTAACAGGTAGAATTGAACCCTGCATTAAGTAAAGAACTTGTCTCTGTTAAAGAAAACTTCCGATCCTGATATTATGGCTTCAAAAACGGCCGGTGGTCTAAAGCATAGGATATTTTAAAACAAAATAATGGTGCTTTTATAAGTCTAGTGAGCAGTTTTATCTGACCGCAAGTTCGAAAACGTCAAAAAAATTAAATAATTGCTGCAGCGGCAGCATCTTTGATTAAAAGCGAAACGTTTTTTTGTGTATTAAAAATTGCTTAAGAGCCCTTATATACATCAAGATTCTAGACAACTGTAATTGAGTTCATTCAAGACAATTTTCATTATAACAGCAATCTAAAATCAAGTTGCAGCAAACACTCTGCTAACGGGTTTCTACGTAGGATGTGTTCCGGTCGACTCAATGCTCTCATTGAAAGCTACCCTTGTTGGCCCTACAATTCTCTCTCAAAGCGGAAGTTTGAAGAGCAGCCGACTGTAATTACTACGAAAAAAAAAGAAAAAAAAAACAGGTATAGCTGCGATGGTGCCGGATGAGAATGGTAGAGTATCTCTCGTCGACACGGTTTTTTTAATTTCAAAATTTCAGTTTCATGTTTTGGTCCGTTCAGTGTCGTCCTTTCTGTCTGCCGGTTATATATTATGCTTCTAAGTGGGTACTACGCTCAGTAAAAAGAATCCGATTACATGTGGCCATGCGAGGATAATACGAAAAAAAAAAAACACACCAACAACAACAACAACCGCAATCACAACAACACGCAGAAATCGAAACTTTAAACAAATGCATCAGTCCATGGCATGCAAACGATGAACTTCGAGGGTGAACTCTTCTACAAAACATAGGCGCGCAATACGCGCAGAGCCAATGACGTTTTTTTTCACAATATGGTGAAATTTGTTCTGACAACCTATGGGACTTTACACCTCCGGTAAGTCCCACCCTAACCCCTCAGCCCCCCCCCCCCCCCCCCCACCACCACCACCATCAAAAAGATCTCGTGGTTATCCACTATAAAACCTGGTAATGATTCAGCAGCGTGACTACGCGGAGTAAAAAAAAAAACCACGGTTCTTCAAAGAACATAGACAAAAACAAGTAAACTTAAACTTAAACTCACCGTCGAAAAATATTGCATACATAATTTAGGCAAAGATCAGTGGAAAGGTAACAATTTTACTTCAGAAATAAATGCAAGTTGCAGTTGAACCTTTTAATTTCTTACTTCTACCGGCGAATATCCAATACTTTTCAGTGCTCATAAACGGTCAACTTTCTAAAGGGTGCCGTTTTGATGCTCTGCGTGATTTGCGTGACACGCGACTCGCTTTACTTTGTTTAATTTGTAAGGTTTCAGACGTTTCAGGCAACCACTTACGTTCTTAGTACATTGTATTGTCAAAACAGGAGTCTGCCATCAAACGGCGTTTCTTGTATCCACAATATATTCGTTCGAAATCGGTTTGAACTAGCGTTTATAAACACGACTGAAATAGTTTTGCAACTATATTTATTTCCCCTGTTATTTGAAGTTGCTTGCTTTGTAATCAAGTCGGCTATAATAATTTTCGTCTTTTTGCTTCACAAATCGACCAAAGTATGTTTACATTTGTAACTTTCCCACGGTACAAAGTTATTTTTAGCTCACGTGTTTATTTGGAGTCTCAACCTACAGCCGAATAAATTTCGTTTGCTTTACCTTCGAACAGTACGAAAATGTTCAAATTCAGCTCGCTTTCCAGTAGATCCAACAGGTCTCTGTTAGAATGCTTTGTCACATATCTGTTGTTGTTAATCTTTCGGTACTGTTTCGGTCGGTTCGAGATGTTTCAAGTGTTGCGTTACATTCCTTATAAGGCTGAAATTACAGTTGTCAACTATGCAAATTTCTCAACATACGCTTTACACTTTGAGCTATGAATAGCCCCGAAATAACGTTTAGTATCTTGTTAAGATTTTACTACATCCATCCTCTAATTCCTTGATCACCACTGTGACTTGGATTTTAATACTAGTTTCATTCAAGTTTTTCAGTTTTAAGAATAGCTAGCAACAAGCCGTGCAACTTCCGATTTAGTTTTAATTGGTTCATGTTTTATAACACGCACTCAAAAATGACACTGCAAATTTTAGATTCGCTGTTACCGAGTAGCCTGCGTTACAGCCGGCCCACGCGTTGTCGAAACTCGAAACCGTCGATATTCTATACAGGCGGTGTAGAGTGTCTGCGACGCAGGCTGTTACCGAGAGATAATCCCGAAAAATTTTATGCTGTTTTACTCTACTCTTTTCACTATCGTTATAAACTTGGGCTTTAAATATTGTTTCTTTCACTGTTAATTAGGGATCGATGTAACGTTAATTTCCACGTTCTGTTCATACAACATCTCAAATTGGCAAGTCCGTCTTGTATTTGCTGCTGTGGAAAAATGTACTTCAGCTAAGTAAACACAAGACTACAACGCGAATAAAATCCTGCCAGACCTCACGTACACAAAACAGGCAGTCGAAGTAGATCCACACTTGCGAATGCAAAACACTTCAAAGCCCGGGGGTCTTACTCCCATAACATTAGCTGTATGGGTTTGTGCCGCTGATAAGGTAAGACTTTCAGTGTCCCGGTGCACACCCCCACCCATCGTCTCACAGAATATCCCCCCAGCCTCACAAATCGTAAGACAGACATCGCACGTACGTACAACGTCTATCCAGACGTCTATCGTTGATTTTTAGGCTCTGACAGTAGCCATATGACGTCACTAACGTGACGTCATTGGCTAAAAAGTAAATTGTTTCTTTTATGCCGGATCAACCACCTGATTTGTTGAAGAAAACTGCGTGTTTACAACGTTGCTGATGTTTTACTATCGAGTTTTTCTTTTGAATACTTATTATAAGTCAATGCGCGCATTACACATATCAGTTTTTCTCGGTACATGTGCCATGCAGTCGTCGTTGGCTTGAAATTATGCGACTATCAGCCTTTCATTATGCAACAAATTGCCACTATGCCCATATATGGTAAGGAAGCCCTCAATATCTGTCATCCTACATGACAGATATCCTGCGATATACGTAAATGACCATATTTGGAAGTGCACTGCAGATTTTCTCTTATTGCTTGTTTGGCGGCCATTTTGAAAAGCGGGGCAGTTTTAGCAGTGTTCTCCGTAAATTTTAACTCTCTGGAAGAAACTTTCCACGATTAAATGCTCTCAAAAAGTCACCAAGTATTTGCTTCAGCTCACAAAGATATCCAGAGGTTGACTTGGAATTTTCATAGTGAGAATTCAACCAAGAAAATGCTATTGCGAACGAAGCAGGCTGCTGACGCTTGCTCACGGAAAGTTGTAAAGACTAAAGTTGAAAAGATTTTAATTCACAGAAAGAGGACTTATTCTCGGTAAGGTAGAATATTGTTTTTCCTTTGTCTTGTCATTTCCAAACATGAGTTTGTAAATAAGTCTTTTTAAGTGAACGGTAGTAAACTTCGATTTCTTGAAGTTCTGTTTTGATTTTTGTTAAGATTATGTGTTGCTAGCTTTTAGCGTTTTTATCATGGAGCCGTAGTTTTTCTCGTTCTGAAAATGGTAGGCGATGGGAATTTGTTGAATAATAAAACAATTATCCTGCTCAATCTTGCGGAATATCCCCTGATTTAGCCAACTCGGCCTACGGCCTCGTCGGCTAAGTATCAGGTGATATTCCGCGCGATTTCGCAGGATAATTGTTAAATATAACGACTTTTACTTTGTCTTGACAGGAAACACAAGCATTAGCACATCTTCCAGATATATTGGCAATCGTCGCAGATCGGTATAATCACTGGGAATATTCAGTAATTACCGGTAGTAATTGAAATCTGCAGTAATCATCGCAAGTTAGCAATAGCCGCAATCTTTGGCAACAGTTGGCAATCATTGAAATACATTGAAAGTGACTTAAAATCATCTCACAACACATTCAAGACGAGAGAACACACAGTAACAAACAGCCAACTACGATGGATGACTCCATGACCAACAATTCCAACTCATCTTTAACCACAGGGACCGAGTCCATGGAACCGACTCTGCTTGGAACACCAGCTTCGTTCATTAGTGCCTCGCTGATTTGTCTTCTAATCGTTGCTGCGTTGGTAGCAAACATCTTCGTCTGTTTGGCTGTTTACAAACAGCACTCAGCGAGGCGGATAACTCGCTATTTCATCATCAACCTTTGCATCGCTGACATTTTCATAACCGTAATCAGCATGCCAGTGTGGCTGATTTTTCTACTGTATGACGGAAAGTCAGCGGTTTACCTACTTGGAGAAACGTTTGTGAAGATTTGGAGGCACGTGGACATTCTGTGCGGTACAGCCTCGATTGTAAGTTTGACAACAATCAGTATAGATCGTTACATCGCAGTAACCAGACCATATTTCTTTGAGACGTTTATGACAACGAAAAGGGCGATGCATATCATTGCAGGAATATGGATGTATTCAATGACTGTTGCGCTGCTATCAATGCCGTGGAGGAAGTACGACGGAGGTACGTTTATGGTTTAGATCTAAAAACTTTCAGGATAGGCCAGAAGCCTATTTCTTCGGTAATCTTCGGCAGGCTTCGGGTCATTTTCGGAATTCTCCGGAAAACTTTAACTGAAATTTGTAAAATGATAAAGTTACAAATCACACCATAACGAAGTGCCAGTGAGGAGCTTTCATTTGAATGTTCGGCACTTTAGGATTTTAATCATAGACTCAGAAATTAGAACGACCTTATATAGCTCCATAAAAGTAAGAACCACCGCGTACACAATATTTAAAAGCAACACAGGAATATATTGCTCAAACTTTCATTTCAATGATCACACTTAAGAATTTCACGCATGCAAGGATTAAAAAGTTACATAAACGTTTGAAACCATTCGAGATATCACGTTTCAGAGAAAATGAAACGCCTATTACACTTTTGATTTCATTCTTTCTAGACTGCGAGTAGTCTCTAATTTTGGCGATTGTGATTGTGGGGCGGGCAAAATACACACACGCGCGCACGAAAGTTCGCGCCGAAAATTAGAGACTACAGACAAAGCCAGGGAGTTTGAATTAAGCGCGTACATTCCAAGCGCAAAACTCTGCTTGGCCCTTTTTTGGATACTTGTCAACAATCTGGCAACAGTACACAAGCCGCTGTCAACACTCATGATAACATTGACTCCGTTTTAGTTTACTGAGAGGGCAGAAAGATTACAGGCCTGTCTGGACAAATTAGCGAGGGTTGTTCAAAATTTCATTCTGTTCGGCTGAAGATTGTTTGTCCAAGCAATTCCAAGAGCTGTTAAAATCACAATCCACTCGTCTACTGTGAGTTGAGATTTCATCTAACTTTTAACATCGGTACGGGACCGATCGACCGGAACAAAGTCTTGTCTGCACGGATGAAGTACAAAACTCAGTCTCGGCTCGCTGGCTGCTTCGTTTTGCTCCGCGTTGAAATAAAACTTTCGACCGAAGTTGAAGGAGGTTTTTGGCGTCTCTAGCCACCGAATTTTTTTCCGATGTGAGCTTAGAAAGTGGCCGAAAACAACCTCTACCGGCGGAACTCATTTACAATTATGCCCGGCTAGAATAAGATGCAACGTACGGAAAAAGAGCCGACTGCAAGTATATGTTTTTTTTTTACATACAGAAACTTCCTGGCTCGCTGGAAGTTTCATTTTCGTTAGCATCGACCTCAAACTTTCGGTGAAAGTCGAAAAAATCTTCCGCGTCTTCGACGTTTTTTATTAATTTTTTTCGATGGGATTTGGAGACGAAGAAAATGACCTCGGCGACTGCTAAAACCGTAAAAGTGTTTGACGGGCTTTTGAAATGACAGGGCCGCTTCTTGGGACTAAAAATTCCAAACTCAATGTTTATTTCTTCTTCGAGATGAGAGGCTGGAATTTTCCTCTCGATCACGGCCCATCCGGTCGAGTACTGGTCGAATCCAAATAAACAATGCGAACGATCGTGTCTAAAAGTACACACGAGTGACCACGAGTGACCACGAGTGACCACGAATGACCACGAGTGACCACGAGTGACCACGAGTAGACCACGAGTGACCACGAGTGACCACGAGTGACTACGAGTAACCACGAGGGAGATTGCATCAAAATATTTTGCTGATGTCATGATGACGTCATCATTACATCATTTTATCAAATAATCACTATTTCACGGCAAACTGACCGTTTCTTGAGACCTTAATACCTGGATTCGCCATTTCTGCCATTTCTGCCTGAGTGGGGGAGGGGCTAGGGGACGGACCGGGAGGGGGGATGGGGTACAAACTTCCCGCCACCCGCACCCTCTCGGTTCCCGCCACTTTTCTTAACTTTTTCTTCCCGCCCTTTTGCCGCCTCCCTTACACCTCCCTCCCTCTTTTCTACCCGGAGTCCCAAATTCTCTTAAAAGTAGTTCACTTTAAAAAATTTGCTAGTTTCCAGTTAACTATAGGCGGGATAATCTCATCGGCGGCCTAGTTGTTTACATTTGTCATTCTACCAGTATGTGTTTAGCGTCCTGCACGATTTGCGCGACTTGCAAACGATTTGGACGTACTCACAGCTACATTATTGCCTGTGAAAAAGATAAATAAATAAATAAAAATAAATGAATAAATAATTACTTTGATTTCCTCTTTCTAGACTGTTGTAGTTAACAAAGTGGTTTGATCACAGGCTTACCATCCTCTTTCTCAACT
This sequence comes from Siderastrea siderea, assembly GCA_964030785.1. Classification (NCBI taxonomy): domain Eukaryota; kingdom Metazoa; phylum Cnidaria; class Anthozoa; order Scleractinia; family Rhizangiidae; genus Siderastrea; species Siderastrea siderea. The sequence continues at coordinate 33,025,351 of OZ034974.1, forward strand.
TTTGAGCGAGTCCGACCGCTATTTTGAAAACATCGCTTTCGCGAGCCTTAGATCACCAAAATAAACACAGAAACAGAAATCAAAACACCATGACAGCAATTTTATTAGTTTTTATTTCATTTCCCTCAGTTTTAAAACTCCTAAATTTCGGTTTTAGGTTTGCTAATTTGATAAACCAACACAGCCATTACAAACGCACAGCCCACCACACAAACAGAGGATGGTAAGCCTGTGGTTTGATTGTATTATTTTGCTGATATGAGAAATTGATAGCGTAAACCACTATAATCGTTTAACAATTAAAAGAATTATGTCATATTACAGGGGAAATGGGGATCTCACATATAAGAATCATAAAGCATTAAAGGTTGTTGAAATTGTCATTCACTACCTGTCAATTCTGTGCTTTTTTCTCCAGGCTAAGTTTTTAGTGGAAAAGTTCTCGTTCAAATATTTCCTTAAATCACGTACTTTCACAGAAAACCTTTTGGTTAATTTTTATATTTGCTATTTTCACTTCTTTCTTTATTTTTTCGCCCTTGGTCACTGGTAGCCTTCGATTGGGGGGGGGGCGTAAGGGGTAGGGATGGAGGTGGACAGAATTTGGGACTCTGGGTAGAAAAGAGGGAGGGAGGTGTACGGGAGGCGAAAAAAAGGGCGGGAAGAAAAAGTTAAGAAAAGTGGCGGGAACCGAGATTAAAGGGTGTGGGTGGCAGGAAGTTTGTACCCCCCCATCCCCCCTCCCTGTCCGTCCCCTAGCCCCTCCCCCATTCAGGCAGAAATGGCAGAAATGTCGAATCCAGGTATTAAGGTCTGAAGAAACGGTCAGTTTGCGATGAAATAATGATTATTTGATAAAATGATGTAATGATGACGTCATCAAGACATCAGCAAAATATTTCGATGCAATCTCACTCGTGGTCACTCGTGGTCACTCGTGGTCTACTCGTGCTCACTCGTGGTCACTCGTGGTCATTCGCGGTCACTCGTGGTCACTCGTGGTCACTCGTGGTCACTCGTGTGTACTTTTAGACACGATCAATGCGAACCGTTTCATTTGCGATAACATCTTCCGCAGTTTATCGGTGACAGGAGCAAACACACGACAGGAGGCAAGACGGACCCCATTGGTTGCGCTTAATTGGCTTGAAAGACGATATGAAATTTACACCTCAAAATCACTCGGCCGTGAAAGGTCAAAATCCTGGGCTAAGTCTGTAGTCTCTAATTTTCGGCGCTCCCTTCGCGTCGCGTCTCCTCGATTCGCGCGCGCGCGTGTGTATTTTGCCCGCCCCACAATCGCCATCGCCAAAATTAGAGACTACTCGCAGTCTACATTCTTTCGTGCCGGCATAACAATTACAGTTTAAATAACCTCCCGCAGAAGTCCAATAGTCATCGCTGGACAAGGTTAATATTATGCGCAATATTTGAAAAACGATTTACCTCTTGAATTATTCTAACTAAAAAAATACCTGAGAAAACTGGCAAGAAGGAACTAGTCTAAACAAAAGCATTCAAATTAATGTGACTCTTTCTTTGTCCTCCAGGTTACGCCTTATTTGTAATGTGCGCAAGTTTTCTTCTACCGTTGTTCATAATCATTGCAGCATATGGGAGCATGTTTCGCGTGGCGAGGCGACATTTGCGTGCACAAATTCACATGCCAAGCACAATCAACCACCACTCCTACAAGACATTCAAACGCGATTTCAAAGCCGCCAAAACGGTCGCGGTTGTCATCGGAACGTTTTTATGCTGCTGGGCACCCTTAATCTTTGTCAGTGTTTGTTTCAAGTTCTGCAAGTCCGTAGATCCTGACGGTGCGAGCGTAACAAAATGGCTGTCTTATCTCAACGCTGTGTTGAATCCCGTTGTATATACGTGCGTGGATAAACAGTTAAGAAGGCTCGTTTGGAAACGGCTATCTTTTTGCCTGCGAGGAAAAGTCTGGAGTCCCTCAAAGGATGAACGCAGCGTACAGAAAACGCGCACAGAATATTCTCCTTCAATTTCGATGGCCTAAATCTTTGAATTGATATCTTATCCTCAGAGCTCATGAAAAAATCAGGGTCAAAGCTTATTTACAATATATTGATGAAGACCTATCTAGAACGACATGAAAGTATTGCCCCATACCTTATGATTTCATCCAGATACAGTGTTCTCAAACGTTCAAAACAAGCTCGATACAGAATAATAAACAACACCACAAGAGAGTGCTGCTTAATAGCTTAAGGACCTCATCAAGAGAATTGAATGTTGCAGAGCAATCTTGTACAGTACCAAATGAAAAAAACTTCTCAGTAGCTAACATTTGAGTGGTAAGTTTAGATTTTCAGTTCACGGACTGAAAAGTGAGAGCTATTGTATATGACTGAAGGGGGCTTAAAGGTTTTTCTCTCTTTGTAGACTAAATCACTAAGGCATCATCTTTGAGGTCGAGGGTTAGAATCGCACTGAGCCTTGTTGCGTTTGTTATTTATTATATTCAGCTCGTTAATGTATCATGTAGCTCTAGTTGACCTTAACACACACAAGTATATACAAGAAAGAATGTCCTGCAAATATTGTATTACATGTAGGTATCGCCGCACATCCATTTCTTCTGTATAGATTTTAATAAAGTACTCCAAAGGTTATGGAAAAAAGTCGTAATTTCTGATTTACTGAAAAGCGTCTTAAAGAATACCTTCTTGCCTCAAAAAACAAGGGTATCCTGCGAGTACCTTGGGTGTGGCGGGGGTTAAGAAGGGATTGTACCTTTCTTGATGTATAAATCGCAGTTTTGTAGTAGAGTGTCGTAAAACCAAAACCAAAGTAATTACTCCAACCAATCACAACAGGAGAAAAACCCAAAATGAACCAATCAGAAATCGGAGCAAATACAAGTAATAAGCGTTTTTAAAAGTGCTACTATGATCAAAACTATGAACTTTTTGTTCTCTCCATATTTCGAAAATATAAGTACATATTACTCACCGTGCAAAGTGTTAAGTCGAAATTCGTACGGGAAGTCTGATTCCCCCCCCCCCTCCCCTGCCGAATGGATAAGAAAGCAGCTACGTTGTTGAAACTTCTACGTCACTTCCTCTCTGGAATTGAGTAATGGCGGCAAGACGAATTCGAAAATTACACTTTAAATAATCAACATGATGTTAAATTTGGCGGGAGAAATCACCGGAAGTGGAATTCAACTCCCGGACAACTTTCAGGCAAAATAATAAATGCAAAATTAGTTTTTAGCAAAACTCAAAGAATATTTCTAGTCCAAAGATAACTTTCTCCTCATATAAAGTATTTCATTTCATACCCAGCTTGTCTCACAATGGTTGCAGCACACTTACTTGCCTTTTTGAACCAGATCCAAAAGATACAGCAAATTGCAAAATGAATAAAATATAAATTATTATAAATTCTATAATCTATTAGTGTATTTTTCCAGAAGAGTGCATATACACATCTCAAAATGTTTTCTCTCGGCATAAAAATCCATTTCAAATTGTGCAATCTTATTACACATTGTAAGACCTCCTACTCTCCCTTGCAGTTGTTTCAAGGTGATTGACACTGGGAAGGTCTGAGGCCTTCATCCATAATGCAGACTCCCTAACAGCTAATAACAGTGTCGCCAAGCAAAGTGTTGTGTGACAACAGTGGTAGCAGCTGCAAGGGAAATTACCGAAAATGTGACATTCTCAAAGATTGCATGGCATGTTACTGAGAAAATTACGTAGAATAGGTGGGCACCACATTGACACCGCATGACATCATTTGTTTACGTTTTCTTGTTTACAAATATCAAATTTCAACCTAATAAACAAGCAGACTGCACAAATGTCAAGAACTTACATGTACCACTCTTAGCAATTTCTGAAAATTCGAGGCAAATGCTTCATTAGTTTTTCATAAATTTGCTTTTAAATTCGTCAAATTTTACAGTAATGTTCGTTGGTTGGCAAGATTTTTGCCAACATTTACTGTAAAATTTCGAACTTTTAATGGTTAATATTTCTTAAAGTACTAAGTATTTTCACTCAACTTTTAAGATTGCTTAAAGTGATAGTTTATTGTCACTTTTAAAGTCTGTTTGTTTATTGCTTGAAATTTATTTTTGAGGGCACCCACCTATTACAGCAACTTTGGAGTCATGTATCAAATAAGAGATATCTTTTTCACATTTCTAGAAATTGTTTAATACTCTAATCATCTTTAATAAATTTCATAGTAGTTACATATTTCTAAAAATTGTTTGAATACTTTAAATCAATTTCAAAGTAGTCTTGGTTCAGAAATAAACTACAATGGAATACGCTTGAAGAGGGGGACATTGGGGTTTGTGCTGTTGGCCTTATTTTTGTGCACTATTTTGGTGATTGTAGCTGAAGAATCGTGGTGTTCGGTGATCTTTAACCTTCCGATGCATTTTTTGTCAATTTTTTGTGCTGGTGATGCAGTGAATACAGATTTTGGTGTACAGCGTTGTGGTGTTTGAGACCCCTCCCCCCCCCCCCTAATGTCCCCCTCCTTGAAGGTGCATTTCCATGAGCAATATTTGGAATGCAAATTGTTGCACAACAATCACAGTTATAGTATTTAGTTGCTGTGTTTGAATTGCACTAAATATGGAGCACATTAAATATTGCAGCTGTGCTAATTGCACTGCAAATATTGCCCATGTAAACATGCCTTTAGCTACTACATGCAAGGTCTCAGCATATGCTGTTTATAAAAGTCCCCAAGTGAACTGGGCCTTGAATAAAATGTCCTTTCTGTCATCCATATAAATCAGTATATAAATATAAACACATGTGAAGACACTTTGTCAACTTCAAAATATAAATAACCTTAATCTTTAACAGTCATCAATAATAATGCTCATCAAATTTAATGCACCCTTATATTAGCAGCTTAATTAGAGTGAACACACTTTTTCAACTTAACAGTAACTTCCAAAATACATAAATATGTATAAACTTCACAGTCATCCAATAGAATCTTCTCTTAGTCTGTTCATCACTATCCTTCCCAGCCGAAAAAAGCTCTCAGATACATTTTCACATCCTCAACTTTTTGTTCAAATTCAGCCTCCTCTTCTACCTCCTTCCTTGCAACAAGATCCGGATTGTTTACAATGTCCGCCTTGATACAATAATCACAGCATTTTCCATTACACTTAGAACAGTGTTGATAGGCGCAGAGATAGCACTGTGGTAGAGTCTTATTGTCGACTTTGAGCGGCCATTTTCCACCGAAGACACTTTGGAGCTTTTGCTGTGTTTCTTGCAGGTTGAAGTCTTTTCCAGCGAACTCAGGACGAAGTGTTCCTCCTTCATTCTCGTCTTGATGGTCTTCCATGCGATTTGCCCATTTTCCCTGAATGCAAGCAGGATAATTAAGCATTGGGTCTGCGTCAACGACTCCTTCAAACTTGATTTCATGTTCCCAAACTGCTTCTTCTTCAATCGACACATTCAAGTCGTATCCATACTCCATTGAAGAAAGTTGATGGTTGAAAACATCGGAGAGCTTGTAAATGCGCTCTTCTTTGGTATCTGGAGTTGGCTCGTCGTCCTCGTGATCTTTGACTTTATACATCACAAAGTCTAGAAAATGAGAGCCACGTTTGCCACTACGCATAAATAGGTGAAGATGATTGTTTTCCCAGCCGAAGACAACTTGAATCACCACATGTAACTCCAAAAGCGAGAAATTTGCAGGAACAACGACTCTTCTCCATCGCCCGCCTTGTGGTCTACAGTTATCCTTTTTTAGAGTTATCTTAAACTTATACAAAGGCACAGATTTGGGGTCTTTTGGCGGAGAAACTGTGCAAGAAGTACATGCCGTAGCCATGTTGTTGTGACGGTGACAACGAGGCCAGGACGTGTCACGTGATTTCAATATTTGGCGGGAAAATAACCGGAAGTGGGATGATGCACATGTTTCTGGTCAGCTCTCGATCTCAAGCTAATATTTTTTTGAGATGGAAAATCATTTACCGTATTTACTCGAGTAAACGCCTCCACGTTCTTTAAATTTTTAGTGTTTCAGATGCGGCGCTTATTCGGGGGCATCGCTTATTTGAGGGCGGCGCTCTTTAAAAAAGCATAATATTTGTAAACGATAACAAGCAAATGTTAACAAAGAAAAATAATGAAATGTACCCACTTCGATTTCGAAGGCTGGTTTAGATTGACTTGTACCGTACTTGTTTATTAGTTTGGCTCCTCCAACATTGATTCAGTCTGATATGCTTCGATTAGGCGCCGCATTGTTGTGAATGAATGCGGCGCTCTTTAAGGGGGGTTTACACGTGGATACCTTTTCCCCCAAATGTTTTAGCCTTTTTTCTTAATTATCTCCAGGAGATTTCACTCAATCCAAAAATGCCATCATAGGATCATAGTGCGAGTTCCAATAAATCTGAGCGAATTTTTTCGCGATTTTTAAATTAAGCGTAAAGAAGGAGAAGAGGGTGGAAAACTGATGGATTTTAAGAAAATTAAAAATTTTTTCAAAATTAAAGGTGAGTTCAAATTAAATTTTAAAGTTAATAGTTAATAGACGAATACCAAGCGATGCGCACTCTCTCCTTCGCAGAGGCTCCAAGGGGAGAATCCGCTGAAAAAGTGAGTGCAGGCGTAAAGGTAGGTAACCGAACCTCTGCGGCGGAGAGCAATGCACATAGGCCACAGAAAAGGACATGAAGGTTTATCAGTCAAAATACGATAGTTTTAAAAGGGAAGGCCCTACACAAAACCTGAAGTGTTTCACTTCCTTTTATCAGACTACTCGGAAGAGAGAATCAACACACTTTCTGGTGTGATCTGATCCTTTGATGCCCATGTAAAATCAAGTAAGAATAAAAATGCATACGTTCGCCTTCAATTAATTTTAAGTTAGACTACATGTATGTTGTTAGTTGTTTAACTACTTCGATATGGTTTACATCATTGTTTCATCCAGCTCAAATAATAATAATAATAATAATAATAACAATAATAATAATAATAATAATAATATTTATTACTAATAATAATAATATTTATTACAAATTCAACAGGGGAGTGCAGGCTATCAAACAAATGATTCCAAAATCAAAAGCTGAGTAGCGATACGGTGTCGCGGTGTAGACAGGAAACATCGTCCTTAACTTCACAACCAATGAAAAAGCCGCTGAAAAACTGCGCATGCTCAAACGAAGTGGCGGGAAAACTAATACCCAGAACGCATTGGAAATGTGTTATCAAATATTGGGGATCTAAGGTTTGGATCACTGACGGCAGCTTTAAGAGAGTGCTTATTGTCACAGACGGCCAATCAAATATCAAGAAACAATTGATGTTAGACAGCAGCCCAGGGCTCCTGCGTTTGAAAAAGCTTTAAAACTCAAAAAGTCAGGGATTGAAGTGTTTGTAGTCACTGTTGGGGAATATCTTGATGGAATTAAGGAGTTACCAAACATTGCAAGCTCTCCTAATGCTCACATGTACCGAGTGGAAGATATGAATGGACTGGTACCAGTTGTCAAACTCATGCCCAGTTCTTGCTCTCAATGGAGCAATAATATTCTAGGAGGGGGGCCCACAGGGATAGGGTGAAAGGGAGGGGCTCTTGGTGGGATAGGGTGATTATCAAGAATCAGATCATCTAATTAGGCTAGATGTTTAATACAAAAGTACACGAAGTTTTATACATAATTATACCTATTTTAATTTTTAAAGTGCAAACATTGGTCATGAGGCAAGTTCCTGTTAAATGTCCCTAACCAAGCATGTACCTTTAGTTACTATATCACCAATGTGTCCCTCACTAGCATTTACACAAAACAACAACAACAAAAAAAACACAACATGTACAGCAGAACAGTAGGGGAGGCAAATGGTCCCCTCAAAAACCCAGAGTCTCACAACATTTTAGGTAAATTTTGATGGTCTCGAAGGCTCACGTTTTCTCTAAAAGCCTTCTCGGAGTCTCAAATTTTTAAAGCAATAGAAATTGGCAAAAAGAGTTTCGGTCTCGCAACAATAAGCCTTGTCTTGCGGTCTCGAAAAATCTTGGTGGACCATTTGACAACCCTAACAGTAACTTTAACACTAAGGAGCCTGTCACATGTACCTTTACAACAACTTCCACAGAATAAACTTATTTTTTATGGTACAAGGAAAGATGCAGTACAAGTGGAGGGGATTAGATTCACTTTGTTACAAGTACTTGTAATAATTAGCTCCCTTGATATACTGTATTGTATATTGGTCCTTTATATATAATACCGTATTTCCTCGATTAAGTGCCCGGGCACTTATTTAAAATTTCAGCTAAAAGGAGGGGCACTTATTGGAAGGAGGGCGCTTAATCAAGGGAGGGGCTTAATCAAGGGAGGCGCTTATTACGTTTCCCTTTCAACGACCTGTAACTTTATTTTGGCTAAATCTTTAATAGAAAAACAAAAACTGCAACATTATCCATGTAAACATAACGTCAATATTTATGTCTTTTCTTTGTTAAAATAGTGGTTGGTAATCAAGCATACTGTAATCTTATTATATACTTTACACACAGATGTATCAGTATGCATGTTTATAAAATATCGATTATCTCATCATCCTCGTCAATGATATGCAGATCATCTCATTTTTCTTGATCTGTAAGGGGGCGCTTATTCGAGGGGGGCGATTGTCTGATATTATGGCCTAGGGGGTGGGCGCTTATTAGAGCGTGGGCGCTTATTCGAGGAAATATGGTAATAAAGCCTGTCCATTATACTATCATAGACTTGTAATCTTCTTCAGAGCTTTGATTGCAACATCTTCCATTTAAGCCTGATTCACATATTGCCATAATCATAGTCATAAAGCATGATTATGACTATGATTGAACAGTTCACATGTATGACATCATAATCATAGTCAACTTCATAAGCAACTGTAACTATTTCCATAGTTTCCATTTTTATGATTGTAATAATGACTATGATTACGATACTGTGTGACAAGGCCTAAAGAGATATGCTCCTTTCTAGCATCCCATACAAACCAGTATAAATTTGAACAAATATATATGAAAAAAACTATAACTGAGTTCAGTAAAATTAATTTTATACCATCAACTAAACTTTTAAATCAGTCTCCCAATAAATTACATATCAGAAGGTCCATTATAGTGTCACTGTCACACAGTTTCAGTTATCAACGTAGAAAATCCCCCTTCAGACAATAATTGCAGCACCTTCCGTTGCATCTGGAGCATAGATGAAACATGCAAAGATAACACTGTGGTAGAGTAGCATTGTCAAATTTTAACGGCCATTTTCCTGTGAAGAGCTTTTGTAACTTGTATTGGGTTTGTTGTAGGTTAAATCGCTTTCCGTTATAGCGAGGTAGAAGATTTCCATAAGAGTCTTCATCATTGCGATCTTCTTTACGATTTCCTCCACTACCATCGATACATGCAGGATAATTAAGATTTGGATCCTCTTCAGCGGTACCTAATAATAATAAGAGTAATAATGATTATGATGATGATGATAATGATAATAATAATAATAATAACAATGATGATGTTCATAATAATAATGATGATGATGATGATGATAATAATAGTAACAATTAAGGTGATAATAATTATAAAGCCAAGTCAAGAGCCCGCATTGTTGTAAAACAGCAAAAAAGGAACAAAGGTACCATACAAATAATATATTACTACTAATGATAATAATGATAATCATAACAACAATGATGATAATAATAACGATAATTTTGATAGATGTCATTCATCAGGCTACTTAGGTTAAGAGTTCTTTATGTGTGTCTTTTGAACTCACCTTCAAACTTCACTTCCAATTCCCAAGACGCACCGAAATCGTACTCGTAGTCCAACACTGGATCCAACTCGCTGAAAACATCATACAGCTTACAAATACGCTCTTCTTTGCTCTCCGCGAAGCATGGCTCGAACTCCTCATCTATGATTGAATACTCAGTCGATTCTGGGTTATACCAAAAGCCACGAGGGCCGCGGTGACGAATAAAATGGTGCAGATGATAGTTGGCCCAGCCAAAGACGACTTGTATGACCACGTGCAATTCCAAAAGCGAGAAATTTGCTGGAGCAATAACTCTTCGCCATCTACCGCCTTGTGGATCGTCTCTGTCATTTAAGGTTATTTTAAACCTGTGCAAAAGCGCTGGTTTAGAGTTATTCGAGGGAGAAGAAAGTGTAGAAGAAGATGCGGCCGCCATGTTGTTGTCGTTTATATGCCGATGACAAATTGCGTCACGTGGTTGTCAAATTGGCGGGAAAGTCACCGGAAGCAGAGTGCGACTTCCGGTGAGTTTGCAAGCAAAATAATAAATGCGAAATCAGTTTTAAATAAAATTTAGAATATGAATTTTCCTATATTTTGATAAACTTATGAAAAAGCCTTCATACTCGTACCTATTTTTTTTCTCGACTGGGAGCAGTAATAAGCTTGATAAGGTAGGGTGTCGAGCGTAATAATTTAAAGCGACATGAAACTAGGCCTAGCTACAAAAATCCCGAAAAATGGCCTAAAAATCTTTCCAGAATTTCTCCAAAAATGTTCTAAAAATCTCCGGTTTAACTTCTACAAATCCCATTAAAAAGCTCCTAAAAATTTCTAAAAATCCTGTGAAAATTCTATGGCTTTGGTAGGCTTTCTGCTAGCACTCTCAGTCTCAGCCAAATCAACAAGGCGAACAAGCTTTGCTGCACCCGCCATTTTGAACTTACTGACAGCTAGGAATGCTGGATTATGTGTAAAACCGCTGATGGATACTGTGAGGGGGGATCAAAACATTGCAAGATCGCTTGTGACGAAACTTTTCCAAATTTTAAGCTTTTTCGAAAATATTCACCAAAATCTCTAAAAATCCTATACTTATCTAAAAGTTCCGTGAAGCTCTAAAAATCCCGAAAAAGTCCGGATTTTTGTAGCTAGGCCTACATGAAACACTTTTGTGCAGTAAAACATTGTTTCTTGCTTCTAAAAGGAATGGACCTGGGTAAGAAGTGTGAGATTATTCTGGAACAGAATGCTGGGTCTCGAGAGCTTATCAGTTTGTGAGCATTAGCCACCACTTTTCATGCTGTATTTGCAATAAACGTGTGAAATTCAATGTCTAACTCATGCATAACAGCACCTTTAGGCAAGAGTGATGATATTATGCATTGTATTACCAATAAAAGTAAATAAAAGATACCATTTATATATTTATAGAAATTCTTTAATACTTAAATCACTTAAATTGAATAGAATTTTAGAAAAATAATGTCCTTCATAAATGTCCTCTAGTGGAACCTTAAATGAAATGCGCTCCTTTCTAGCATTCATACAATAAAAACTATAGAAAATGCGACACTTTGTCAGTTGAGCAGTAACTTTCAAAATATGAATAGAGCAGTTTTCATATGATTGTGAAAGTGACATTGTAACCACTGGTTACTAGCCATTACCATGGTACATGCTATGCTACATGACTCCAGACATAACCTGTTCTTGATTGAATGTCCCACTGAACAGGCGTGCAATATAAATCAGTTAATATAAACAGTAACTTTCAAAATATAAATATGCTTAACCTTCATAGTCATCGAATACAATGTTCTCTTAGTAGTCTCACCATTATCTCATAAATAAATTTCTCATAAATCCTTTAACACGTTCCTCTGCTTCTAGTTCTGCTGCCTTCTTCTTTTCCAGGGTCTCTGGATTGCAAACGATGTCTGCCTTGAGACAATAATCACAACATTTTCCATCGCATTTTGAACAGTGCTTGAAAGCACAGAGATAACACTTTGGTACACCTGTATTGTCAACTTTGCGTGGCCATTTTCCAGCAAAGACTTTGCTCAGTTCTTTCTGTGCTTCTTTCAGGTCAAATCGCTTTCCTTCAAAGCCTGGAAGAAGGTCTCCTTCTTCATCTTCGTCTTGGTGGTCTTCCATCCGACTTGCCCATTTACCTTTAAAGGCCATTGAATAAATATTAACAAAGTACATATATTTATAAGCACTTGAGTGTGCAACGTCTACAATGCGCACATTTCACAGTTTCATTCAACGTTGAAAAGGCTACGTTTTTAACAGCATAACATAGTGTTTCTATGGCACATTCTACACATTCCAGAGTATAATTAGCCAATCAACAATAAGCTCTACTTACATTCCAATGAGCTGCATTAACCACTCCGTAAAAACTAAAATCTTAAATTAAGATGTTAGACATCTTACTCTTACATAAGATAGATAATAACTCAAATTAAGACCGAAATCATCTTATTTTAAGACGATATACCCTTAAGTGAGTCAAAAACGTCTTAAATTAAGATAACCACACTCTTATTTCTTTGTAAGATTCTTACCGTCTTAATTTAAGGTTTTGAAACGTCTTAAACTAAGATATCTTGATTCTTAAATTAAGACGCATTATTTTATCATATCTTAATTTAAGAATTACACCTCTTATTTTAAGTTAGCAGAATCTTAAAATAAGATTGTTCGTGATCTTAAATAAATTTTAAGATGATTTGAAAATAGTTAAGAGCAATTACACCTGTTATTTTAAGTTAGCAGAATCTTAAAATAAGATTGTTCGTGATCTTAAATAAATTTTAAGATGATTTGAAAATAGTTAAGAGCAATTCATCTTAAGTGAGATGCAGTGCGTCTTAAATTGACAGGAACAGATTTCTTTCAAAGCTTTAAACTGAAAAGGATCGAAAGTTCTGCTGCCCTCCCGTGATTGGTTAGTCTCAATCCAAAATGCGTACTGCAGAGGAAACAGCCACGTTTTTGTGCTTGACTCAATTCGTTGAACAGACCAACACGGCATGAATTCCATATGACTTCTTCGGTTCAAGTTGACATTTTTATGCCTGTAGATTGTTGTGACAGTGACATATTTTTCAACTGGTGTTGGGAATTCATACATTATTTAATGCTGAAGACTTGGGTCGATAAAACGGAAAGAATGTCTGTGAAGTTCAAAGACAGTTTGTCCAAAGCAACTGCATAAAGTTAAGTTTACTGAGAAGAAGATGTAATGGCAACTGTTGGGAAAAATATACACAAGCAACGGATCTGTACCATCAAAAGAAAATCTTCCGGAAGACGTATAATTCAACCATATTTGACGCTTTTTCCTTTCTTCGCCACTGAAAAGCTCAGCGCGATTGCATGCAAAGAAGACTGGCAAAGGGCCGCAAAAAAAGCAAAGATACGGCGATGAGCTTGTTGTTAATGTTCTATCTTTCCTTTTGTGTTTGAGCTGAATTATTTTAATTTAGTGGTGTAATAAAGCGTTTTTGGTTAAAATATGTTTTGTGGTTATTTGTTCATTCTCGTTTTACTGAGCGGGCAAGCCGCGACGCGAAAAAAGAATACGCGCAATCAATTTTTGAAATGTAATGGTCTCCGAAAAATAAGACGAGTTGAAATATTAAATTAAGACGAAAACCCATCTTGTCTAGGCACCTCGTGTTTAAGATGTCAGGCAACTAAAATTAAGAGGTTGACAACTTGTTCTAAGACGATTTATCATCTTAAAGTAAGACGCCGGAATCTTAATTTAAGACAAATGCGCATCTTATCTAGGCACCAGTCTGTAAGACGAAAAAACGTCTTAATTTAAGATTTTAGTTTTTTACGGAGCATGTCTGACTCAGTCTGCAAATGCATGTTGGAATACAGCAGGCTTATCGTTTATTGGCTGATTTTGTTGTAGAATGTTTAGAAAGACAACAATTGAAACGTCGATCAACAACTCAAAGCGATTCCATCGTGAGACAAACGAATAAACGTTCATCTTGCCTATTTTATACCACGATGAACAACAAACACATCTCTAATGACAATTTAAACGTCAAACGAAACCGTAAAAATAATTTGAACAGTGCACACAGTATGAATAAATTTAAGCTTAAATAAAAATAATAAAGATAAAGACAATACGTTAACAAAATAAACAAATAAATAAAGAAAATAAGAAATAAAATACCTTGAATGCAGGCAGGATAATCAAGCTTTGGGTCTGGTTCAACAACTCCTTCAAACTTCACTTCATGACCCCAACAAGCGCCAAAATCGTACTCATATTCTAACACCGGCTTTTCCTCGCTGAAAACTTCAGAAACCTTATAAATACGCTCTTCTTTGGACTCTTCAGGTAAGAAGGACGCGTTGTATTTATCTTTGATTACATACTCAATATGCTCGTCGGGGAAACGGCTATTACGGTTTCGGATGAAGTGATGAAGATGATAGTTCTCCCAGCCAAAGACAACTTGAATCACCACGTGCAACTCCAAAAGCGAGAAATTTGCTGGTACAACGACTCGTCGCCATCTTCCTCCCCTCGGTCTGTGGTAATATTCATTTAAGGTTATTTTAAACTTGTATAACAGCGTTGGTTTGGAGTTATTAGACGTAGAAGGGCCGGGAGAATCAGCTGTTGAAGTTGCTGTTGCGGCCGCCATGTTGTTTGTTGTGAGGTGACAAGTCACGGCCAGGATGTGTCACGTGATTTTAAATTTGGCGGGAAAAATCACCGGAAGTGAAATTCAACTCCCGGGCAACTTTCAGGCAAAATAGTAAATGCAAAAGTAGTTTTTAGCAAAACTCAAAGAATATTTCTAGTCCAAAGATATACTCTAATTATCTTTAATAAATTTCATAGTAGTTACATATTTCTAAAAATTGTTTGAATACTTTAAATCAATTTCAAAGTAATCTTTGTTCAGATATAAACTGTACCCTGCAAGGACTGATCAAACGACGTAAAAAAAAGCATTGCCCGAAGGCAATGCAGTTCTTAACACAACACCACAGTCAACAAGACCCGGCATGATAAGCGCTCATGACTAGAAGGCAGATACGGACAACGTTGTTTCGCTCTTATTGGAGCTCATCAGCGTATCGTAGCCAATAAGCTCCAATAAGAGCGAAAAAACGTTGTCCGTATCTGCCTTCTAGTCATGAGCGCTTATCATGCCGGGTCTTGTTGACTGTGGTGTTGTGTTAAGAACTGCGTTGCCTTCGGGCAATGCTTTTTTTACGTCGTTTGATCAGTCCTTGCAGGGTACAGTTTATTTATATTTTTGACTGATCACGATCTATTATGATCCGACGTGACGCAAGTATGGTCGTACTCGGTTTTTGCAAAAAATTTTCTGTCATTGTTCATTTTAAACCGTTGATCTGGATTGATCCGACCATCTTGCACTTTGTTTTATTGTACGTAGAGGATGGTAGTGGCCATCCCTCGTTCGTTTCACCACAGCATTCGGCATGTTTAAGTTGAGATCATATCATTTTTAGGCCACAAACGCGCAGTACGTGTTTGTGACCGGAAATCATTTGATTTCCGATTAGCTCTTTCTGGAATGGATCTAGTTACAGCATTTATGAGATAGGTGATTTCTCACTAACTCTCATTGTGCTGGTGGCTACGATACGCTGATGAGTCCAATAAGAACGAAACAACGTTGTCCGTATCTGCCTTGTAGTCATGAGCGCTTATCATGCCGGGTCTTGTTGACTGTGGTGTTGTGTTAAGAACTGCGTTGCCTTCGGGCAATGCTTTTTTTACGTCGTTTGATCAGTCCTTGCAGGGTACAGTTTATTTATATTTTTGACTGATCACGATCTATGATGATCCGACGCGACGTAAGTATGGTCGTACACGGTTTTTGCAAAAAATTTTCGGATATAAACTACAATGGAATATGCTTGAGGAGGGGGACATTGGGGTTTGCGGTGTTGGCATTATTTTGGCCACCAGAACATTTTCCGGCGCGAATCACAATGAGTTCCCACGACAGTGGCTCTCAGAA